>CM072821.1:30095186-30430843 GCA_036937905.1 Salvia rosmarinus
TCTCAAAATGGTCGTAATAAGGTTGTAATCACTTTATTAAATTATTTCAATAATAATGGAATTAAATTCTAAGCTTAAAAACTTAGAAAATATCACGAGCATTTAATTATCGATACGTAATCGTCGTAGAATTAATACGGTTGAAATACGTTACATGTTCGTATTTCTCGATTCACATTTATTTGTGAATAAAACATAGAAATTTATTATTCCAACAATAATCGAAATCATTATTCGATATATTAATAATCAAATTATCATAATAATACTCTAATTTACGAAATTAATATCGTAATTAGGCTTTAAATAATCGGGTATTACATCGTCCTCTTCACCATGTGTCATCCAAACCTTTTTCTGCTCCGAAGCTACCTCCTCCTCCTCTTCACCATGTGCCGTCCAAACCCTATTTCCTAATCATCCACATTTTTTCTACACCTCTGTAAATCTTTGGCCCTTCTTATTTTTCCTGCAGATTACATGATTTGGATGAGAATAATCCAAATAAAATAGTGCTCAAACCTATTCGGAACACTTAACTTCCATCGAAATACTCTACCATTTTTCTATCTTTGTTTCATCTGGAAAATTCAATTTCCCAAAACCATCTCTATGTTTCTACACAATATAAAACCTCAAAGCTCTTAAATACTAAGCCATTTCATTCGCGTCGACTTGAAATCATACGGTCAGAGACAAAAGTTCCAGCCATAGATCATGAAAATCGAACGTCTACGAATATGGGAGATGCAGGTGCGTGTTTTTATTTAAGTTTTTAGTAAGCTTCAACATCTCTACAATAATACATTTACCTATGAAGCTAATCCTCTAATTTTTCATCCGTACATGGTTCAAAATTAAAGAAATACCACGATCTACAAATAAACTAAGTGGATCGAAATGAGACTTCACTTATTCTCATATTCCATAATTTGAACAAAAATAATTTTGGGGATTTTGACGGAGTTAAAATACGAAAGTACTAAGCCTTAGCACGATCGACCTTATCTACAAAGTTTCTAGCAAAGGTATTCTAAAACTCAATTTCTTTCAAGTTTCACAAACAAATTAAGTTTTACGAGTCATCGTAGTATTTTGTTCGAGAAATCCCGGAAATGTATCGTATCACAACCATGACAACAGATAAGTATTTTTACACATGTAATGAGTTTATTCTTCAAAATATTTCGTACTTTGTCATACTAATCAATTATGTGTTCAATTACAGATGAACATTATCACTTGGAAGAAAGACTGAAGATAAGAAAATGTCGAATAAAATTGGAATGCAAAAAAAAAGATAAATGTTCAAACAATTCTTCTGCATTTAGTGTGACATTAATAATTCAGAACATGACATCATATTTAGGAAACTAATAATTTTGTTAAATGAATAGAACATACATGTATAATAATGCTCCTTATTTGATCGTTTCCTAGTGAGTTTGCAGGATTTTGTAAGTTTCTTCATCTTCTAAAATCTATAAATAAAAATAATGCTCTGGATGATGATGTGTTCACAAATATTATACCAAATTTGTGATAAAGAATAAAAAAATTAAGGGTAATAATATATAAAAAAACTAAAACCAGTAGCTAGCTATCCCCATCTTCCTTCTCGAAATTCCAGTCTCTACAACCAACTTCACTTTGAAATAGAAAAAAGTGGATTTTCAACTTTTAACAAGTAAAAATCTTCAAACATGCGAAATGAATATGAAGTTAGGATTTATAGAAGACCAAAATGTAACAACTTGTTGAGTATTAACCTAAAAACCTGACTGTATCAGAAATAGTCTAATCATTCTTTCACAGTTGTAGAGAATGAAAGGACCTTACCAACTGTCATTTTATTTTTTATTATATCAATTTTTTTATAATTAAAATACAATAACATTACATATCAGTTTAAGTTGAACAAATAATTATATTTCTGTTTTGGTCCAAAAAGTAACTATATTTTTTGTATAAAAATTGTTTGAGGGAAATATACATACAAATTGTAATGTATATTGAAGCACACCTACAGCCTTTAGTATTCACTAAAAATAGCTATCAACATAAAAAAATCAATATAAATCATTTTAAGACATACATAATATACAACATATTCATAAAAAGAATATATAGTATTGTTCCATCTCCAAAAGTAATAAATTATTTCATTATAAGCAAACAAACTGCATAACAAAATATTATAAATTTTTTGGTTTGAAAGAATTCGATTTAGAAAAGCTTTCTTTCCAAATTAGGTATTTAAAAAATGCTTTCAAATTTTCTATTTGACTTTAGGTCAGTGGTTTTGCAATTGACAATGATGCATGATAATCATAGAACTTTGAATCATTGATTATTTAAAATAACTTTTAATTTAATTATTTTATATCTATAAAAATATTTATATTTCTTATAAATATATGAATTATTGGTCAGTAGGAATTGAATTTGTTTTATTTTACGTATTTAAATGATTGTTCTAAATCGATTTTGTTACATACTTATGTACAAAAATTATTCGAATCAATGAATACAATTTTCTTACTATAAAAATTGCAATAGTCTTGAAAGTTTAAGAAAGTGTAATATCCATCACACTACATACATTAATATCAATACCAAAATACATTCATGGTCATCTTAATTCATTGACCGGTAATTACATTATGCAAATTCTATTTTGCATCTACATAGCAGTCAAGTTCCCAAATATTACATAGGTGGTCAAAATACAAAATATGAATAGTAGTTCATTAAGATGACCTAAACTTAACATAGTACTATATATATCATAGAAATTGCAGCCAATCACTCTTTCTCTATTTTCACAACAACCACCTTCTTCTTCTCTTGTGTCAAAACTCCTTCAAACTCAGTATCCAATTTCCTCTTCATAGAAGCATCATAAATCCAGTCACATTCTCCCCCCAACTCGTTCTCAACACCAGTAGAGGCTATTGTTGCCTTATGAGAATCCTAGAATTTTAAACAAAATGTTGAATTGTTGAATATTATAACAAAAATTAAATAACCAATGCAGTAGACTAATTCACTTGTTTATAATAAGAAAGATATGTCAAGTTTGTGATTGGAGACAAAGTCTCACACTGCTCCATATAAACCTTTTTTAGAAGACTCAGCCATAAAGTTCACACATTCTTGAGTCTTAGAGCCCTTTCTTACAAATGTATTCACTATATTTGGCTTGTTGCAGATTTTTACAACAGTATAAGTCTTATCTTTAAAATTGCACAAATCAACTCTAAGCTGCACCTTAAACAGAATTGTCTTCCCTATAAGTAAAGATTTTATTTGTTCGGGAATAATCTCAAAATGACCAATCTATAACAGTAACATATTAATAAATTATCTTTATGTAACATGTATAATAAGATATAATTTATAACTCTACACTAAAATAATTACCTCATTCACATTCAATTGTATCTCTGCAGCCCTCTTTCCAAGTAGAGAAATACATTCTTTGTCCCAAACCAACAGTGACACATTATTGGTAGCATCAACCACGATTAGAATTAGCATGTACCTGCATATTAATTTATAAGTTAACAAAACAGAATTGAAATGAAAGAAAAATACTTTGTAATATAGGACATCTGACCTTTGGTGGCTTCGCCCTCAAATTTATTGTAGTTCCACGAAAATCGGTTGCTCAACTTAGCCACTTTCCTACTACACTTTCTACATGCCATATACCAATTCATAGTGCAATCCACACCTCAACTATCCCACATATCCAAACTTGTCTGTACTGGCAAAATAGAAAAGGTTATTATTTAATGTCAACTATCAATCTATAACTTAAATAAAAATTTGAAGTATAAGAATACCTCATTGTTAAACACATAATCAATATCTTTGACACACGTACTTCCATCAGAAAACTCATCTTCAATAGCCGGTTCCAGTTTTAGGGATAACGTGTTTGAAAAAGTGTATATCTCCACAAACACTGTCCCCAAATTAAAACATCAATTTATACAAAAAATAAATAAATTCGGTAAATTTGATTCTGGAATTAAATCCTTACAGCTAGAGCTGGCAAAATAAGTCCGACCCAAAAAACCCACCCGAGGTACCCGGGGTTTGGGCTTTAAAATTATAGGCCTGAAAAAAATCGGACCTAAAAAGCCCGCCCGAAAAAAACCCCGAGCCTACCGGGCTTCGGGCAAAAAAATCCCGGGGTTTTGGGCTTAAAAAGCTCGCCCAATTATATATTAAATATGTATTTTATCATGGCAACACACACAGGACACGGTAGCTGGCAGCCTGGCACCCACTTTATGTTTTCACTTTTCAAAATTACCTTGAGTTTTGACTTTTCAATTGATTTTTTTACAAACTCAAACAACACACCCAGACATGAGATAACCTAAAACTAAAATGTAAAATCATAATTCCTAACATCTCTCTCTTCTTTTCTTCTCAATTCTCAGTGGCGCATCTGTCTCTTTTATCCTAGATATATCTCTCTCTCTTCTCCTTAGCCTCCCAACTCCCCAATCCCACCCACTCGCACAGGCACACACGCACACAGATTACAGATACATAGGCACACACACACACACACAACCTCTGTCTCTATCTCTCTCTCTCATTACGATTTAATCCTCATTGTCAACCTACACCGCCGTGAAATCGCTCATCGACAGCGTCATGTGATGTCAGAGAAACGTGTAGATGGTGGTAAGATTTACTCCATCATCCTCCCTTGATTTGTTTTCATTTTCAGTTATAGCTCAACATTTGCTTTCTTATTACAAATACATTTCGGTAATGTAATAATAGTTATGATTCATTGATCGTGTTAATCCTATAAATAAATAAATCAACATATACTAAATCATACATTAATATATTTTCTTTTATGATTCTTGTTATTACAACTTTTTGCACAATAGATTGGTCCGTGATAGATTCTTGAAAATAAAAAGAATCTTTGTACAATTCACTGTAGTATTTGTCCAAAGCAATGTAACCAAGCAAATTTTTGCAATTAAAAGTACAAAGTCGATCATTTATTCTTGTTATGATTTTTTCTAATCTTATAGGAACAAATGTGACTCAAAGTTTGAAGAATATGGATGATGATGTGATGCAATTTGTTGATGAACTAACTTCTACGAGCACTCTGGGTACTACTAGTTGACTGTAGTAGTACAATTGACAAGTCTAAGGACAAGATTGCTAGGAAGGATAAGCCTGAACTTTTTGATAGGGAAGCTAAAAAATTGAAGTCTAGTATGTGGAATTTCTTTGAGAAAGTGGGAAAAGTAGATGAAATAGAAAAATGCAAATGCAAACATTATCATAAACTTTTAACCTGTAAAGTTGAGTAGGGCACCACTCATCTAAGACGTCATATGGATAAATATGTTAAGGCTCCTAATTATCATGATGTGGGTACTTTGTTGGATAGTCAAGCCACATCATTGAGGAAGTGAAAGTTTGATACTAAGGGGTATAGGGATGGATTGGCTAGGGCTATTATTAAGCATAATCTTCCATTCAATTATGCTGAGTATGATGGTATTAATGAACTAGATAAGATTATAAATCCTGAATTCAAACCGGTTTGTAGAAACACTACAAAAAGTGATTGTTTGAGAGTGTTTGAATCTGAGAAACAAAAGTTAAAGAGTTTGTTACTTGCTCATTCTGGACGAATTTGTTTGACATTTGATTGTTGGACTACTGTGACTACACGAGGTTATATGAGTGTGACTGTACATTTTATTGATTTAAATTGGAAGTTGCATAGTAAATTACTTTCATTTTGTGAGTTAGACGCATCACATTCAGATCTTGAATTGTCTTCCAAATTGCTTGGAGTGCTTAAGGATTGTGGGATAGAATCTAAAATATTTTCACTCAATTTGGATAATGCAAGTAATAACGATAGCATGGTTAAAATTTTGAAAGATAGGTTGAATTTGCAAGATGGTTTGTTAAGTCAAGAGGGGTTCTTTCATGTGAGATGTTGTGCACATGTTTTGAACATTATTGTTCAAAAGGGTTTAATGGCTCTAGATGATGCTCTGAGAAGAATAAGAAATAGTATTAAATATGTTAAGGCATCAGATGGAAGGTTGAGGGAATTTCAAAAGTGTGTAGAAGAGGTGAACTTAAGCAATGTTGGTGGGAGTTTCCTAAGATTGGATATGTCTACTCGATGGAACTCGACGTTTTTGATGCCTCAAAGTGCTATCAAATATCGTTGTGCATTCACTAGTTTGAGCTACAATGACACAAGTTACAAACATTGTCCGACTAATGAAGAGTGTGAAAGAGCAGAAATGATCTCTTCTTTTTTGGCGCCATTTTCCAAGATCACTAATTTGATTTCCAATTCATCCTATCCTACCTCGAGCTTATATTTCGTGCAAATTGCATCCATTGAAATGAAATTAAATGAATTCTTGGCATCCAAGATAAGGTGATCAAAGATATGGCAATAAGGATGAAAGTCAAGTTCGACAAATATTGGGACTCATATTGTGATACTCTTTCATTCGAAATATTCTTGACCAAAGATGAAAATGAAATACTTGCCGTTTGTATACAAGAAATTTTACCCACTTAAGTATGAGGAGAAGGTGAAGAGTCGAGGATTCTTTGTATAAACTCTTTCTTGAATATGAGCGACATGGAGTTACATCAAGCTCAAGTATAACTCCAATGGCAAGTTCGTAATCTATGGTTATTTCTCATGAAGATATGAATGTAAGTATAATATTGCATCACATATATTAATGTATATATCGTAATCTTTATTAAATGTTTCTAAATTTTTGACGTTGTTTACGTTTTATATATATATATATATATATATATATATATATATATTATAGGAGTTTGAAATGCAATTTGTTCAAGAGTCTTGATTTTGGGTATTTTAGAACTTGATATCCGCTGGATGAAACCCCGAACCTCTCGATGCATGTGAACACTTGGATGCCTCGGAATATTGGAAAAAGAATGCTACTCGATTTTCTTGACTTGCAATGATGGCTTCTGATATACTAAGTATTCTGATCACTACAGTTGCTTCTGAATCCACATTTAGCATTGGAGGTCGTATCTTGAGCAAATGCAGGAATTGTTTGCTCATGAGAATGTTCAAGCACTTATTTGTAGTCTTAATTGGTTGCATGGTTTTCAATTATTTGATGAAGATTCAGGTGATTATTTTGAAATATTCTTATTTCATACTTTTAATTTTGCAATGATCTATTATAACTATTTGAATTTTTTAATCTTTAATGTAGATGGGCAAGATGCAGAAGAGATAAAGTTATCTATGGAAGATTCAAATGTAGTTGATGTGTAATGAAATTGAGAAATTCTAAGTTGTTTATTGTTTTGTTTTGGATTATTTATTATTTTAGATTTGATTGTAGAACTTTAATTTATTTTCCGTTGTAATAGCATATAACTTTGAACTTTTAATTCTATTTTTTTGATGTTAAATTATTAGTTTCTATATTTAAATCGTTATTTTACATAATTATTTATCTTTTAAAATAAAAATATGCAATTTTACATGCTAAAAATTGAAAAAATTGAGCAGGTTTTACCTGACCTGACCCTTTGGGCCAGGGTGGCTTCGCTCAACGGACCAAAAATTTCCGGCTCGCTCGGCCGAAAATTATAAAAGCTGCCGGCCGCCCTACCGCTATTTTGCCACTCTACTACATCTCTAAAATCATTTATCTCTTTGATGCTTGTGTTTAATAACACCTTCGAAACATTTCTGCTGGTACACACACACACATCACCTAAAATGCAGGAGGTATTAGATTGTATATACAAAACAAAACTTCCCAAAACAATAATAAGCAAATATACCCCTGTACAGAGTCGGCCTGTAGAATTGCACTATCACAATTGGCAAACTGTTGCACTTGTTAGCCACTTGACTCTGAAATGACTCAACATATTCCTCCCACAATGTGCAATATATTTTTTTGTGGCTAAAAAATAGACCAGTTTAAAAGTTTTAAATGTAAATTCAATAAGATGTTAGATTGTTTCAAAAACTTACTTTGCATCTTCAATCACAAGCTCGATGAGCTTTGCATCATTTTGATCTTTAATGAAACCTTTTCCTACAATCACTCACATCACATCTACAAAACATAAAATATTTATTTGATTTCCAACAATGTGTTAACCTCTGATTATTCTTATTTTATGTAAATCAATACATACCAAACAATGGTTCTTCATTGGCATCCTCAATGACTTCTATGTCATTAAAAGCTTTGAAATGAAATATGTTTGTAGTAGCCCAAAAATTTTATAGTAATTAATAAAGTTTAATTAAGTATTATTAAAGGCTTAAAAGCTATTTAAGCCTTAAGAATTCATAAAATTCAATATATTAGAATATTAATCGATATGAGTTCGATTAATTTAAGATTTGAATATATAATAGGGGAAAATATAGAGATTTATTAGAAATGAGTTTAATTGGGATAAAAAGTGAATTATGTGTGATAATTGAATTGTTAGTGTATATTTGCATGAAAAATACTATTTATTCGAAATTAAGCTATCAAATGCTTTAATTATTTTTATTTGGATATTTTAGTATAAAATGAGAGAAATTATTATTCAAGGTATTAAATTATGTGAATAAATTTATTTAGCAATAATTAATGATTAATGAATTTATTTATGCTATTTTCAAAAAATTTAAAGAAGCTTAATTGGAATGAATTGATTTTTATTAAATAAAAGGATTTAAATTATACAATATGTATCTAAATTAAATTATGAATCTAAGTTGCATTACATCTTATAAATTGTTATAGATAAAATTTTATTTAATTAAATAGGTTAGAATATATGTATTAGCAAAAATTGAGGTGCAATTATAATTTTATAGAAATAAGTGCATAATTACTATGGAATTTGTTCTAAATTCAAATTAAATGTAAATAAAGTATCTAGAAACCTAGCATAAGAAACAAATCATCTTCTTCCCTATTTTCCTCCAAAATACCGACCACACACACTTCACACACACTAAAAATTTCATCTACACTTTTACCACACAATTAGACTTGGAATTAAAGGGGAATTAATCCTAGCGAGGTAAATACTTCATTTGATCAATAATTTTATTGTTTAAATTTCAAAATAGCATGTTCTATCCTATAGAATTTTCGAAAATTTTAAAGTTTTAGCTATGGATGATTTGTTTAATTTTTGTTACATGTATTGATTTAATTAGGATTATGGAGCATGAATAACATATGCTATGGATTCAAATTCCTTAAACTCATGAAATCTCAAAATTTAAGTTTGATCATGAAACCCTAAATTTTGGAATATGATTTATATGTTAGGATATGATTGAATTAAGCTTAGATATATGTTTAAGTATGCTTATAAACATCATATGAATGAAGGAATTAAAAGTTAAACCATAGGTATGAAATGTGTGAAATTTTCAAAAATTATAAGATACATGAACTAGATGATCTTGATTTTTGTTGATGAATTTGACTTGATATTCATGCTTAGGGATATGAATAATGTGTAAAATGAATTTATAGGAATTTAATTCAAACATATACTAATATTTCAAAATTTTTGAAAATGAAAGGCAAGTCTTGAACTATGAGTTCTTGATTTTATTTGATGAATTTGAATTGATATTTGAGATCTAAGATAAAAATAAGGCCTAGGTAGAATTTATGGGAATTTTTGAACATAGATATCAAAAGTTATAAAAATTAAAGTTTAGGTTGAAAGTTATGTTCATATGTGATATAATTGATCTATAATTGAATGGATCATGAATTAATGATCAATGATGTTAATTTAGCATAATTATGTGATATTGGATAATTAATGGGTTGTAGATGTTCAAAATGTCGAAATATATATATATAACTAGTTAATCGCCTTAGGCGATTAATGTTGGAATTGATAATATTAATCTTGTTGTCAGAGTCTTGAATGTATGTTTGATCATATAATGATGATATTGAGGATTTTGGGATGAAACTGGAGTGGTTTGGTGTATTTGGGCCGTACACATTCTAGACGTTACTCTGCCGAAATTTCGGTAGAATTAGACATTAATAAGACATGTTAGATGTTAATTGATAGTTATCAATATATAGTTAAGTTGGTAAGAAATATTTCTAAGATTTATCATAATTCTATGTTTTAAGGATCAAGCAAGGGACCGAGAGAAAAAGGCGAAGAATCGAACCGGTTGGATTAAGCGTCACGAGGTGGGTAATGCATTACGAACTTTATTTTGAAGTAAAACCATGATATGTTATGAGCTTGATTTCTTGTGAAAGCATTTGATCACCACATGATAATTATACTAAATGTTTTACCACATTGTGGGTATGACGGCAATTACCTATCTGCGGTAGGAAATGTTAATTCATGCGCATGTAGATGGTCGTGAGCTTGCAAATGTAGGCGGTCATGGTATTGGGAGGAGGCCTACTTCCTTTACCGTATGACGTAGATAGGGTATGACCGTAGTTCTATCCTTCGGGACCAACTCGGGTATGTTATGCCGGTATGTTTCAAAATAAAGTGTGGTGATATGTTATTATGTGAAAGTTTTCTTATGAATCACTAATTAAATTGCCTTATGAACTGCTATTTGTAAGAAAGGTTTTCTTGAATAAAATATTTAAACTTTGAATATTATATCGGCATTATCCACTGAGTACTTTATGGTACTCATGCCCTCCAAATGTTTTTATTATGCGGGTTGAGTATGAAGAAGATGTGGCGAGGAAAGAAATAAATATCGTTTTGATCTTTACACTTTGTTTGGTTATGTCGAATATCATGTCTTCATACATGATATTCATTGATCTTCATTCTTGGAACCTTGAAACTTTGAAACCGTACTTTTGATAAACCGTGTAAATATTTTGAAACTTTGATGTATATAATTTGAGGCTGTGCCCTCATTTGTGATTATATTGTTGTTGGATATTTTCCGAGTGCAGGTTGGCTTATTCCATTTTCAAACGTTATACTGTCCGTTTGTTTCCAAAACTAATCCTCTTAATCACTCATTTTTGGAAAGATTATCGTTAATTAAACCAGTCACGGCTTGATTATTTAGTTAAATAAGTAATTAAATAGTCGGGTCGTGACAATGTTCACCGGCATAGCATCATCAGAACATTCTGAAATCTGACTTTTTTCGAACAGAGCAATGCGAAAAGGATTAACTGTTGTTCTATTTCTACCCATATTTCGACGAACAAAGAAGTTTTTGATTTGAAACACACTGCTTTCTTTCATCATATTGCCTAAGCCATTGATTTGCCCTCTTGTTATAGAAATATGTATTTTTGTGCCCTGATGAATATATAAATAGATTAATATACAACTGATTTCACAAAATATATATTCTTCAATGATATCACAATACATACAGTCTTTAGCATGAATGTATAAATTGTTTAGCATCAACACATATACTGTACATGAAACAATTGATTTCCTTTTGAAGTATACATGAATATGTACATAGTTTAGCCTCTGCATACATTTGGTAGAATAATCCATATATTTTTATGAATCATGCAATTCATCATTCATACATCACAACTTCGAATACAGTTTTAATACACAACTGATCAAAGAAATTATATATGCTTCAAATGCATTCTGAATATACACAGTGTTTAGCATGAATGTGTACATTGTTTAGTATCAACACATTTCATCTACATGAATACATGAACATGTCTTTCAAATATACATATATATGTATGTTGTTTAGCATCTGCATACATTTGTTAGAATAATCCATATATTATTTATGAATCATGCAATTCCTCATTCATACATCACCACTTGGAATACGGTTTTAAACTATATTATTCATGCATCATGTATTTAACTCACAATCATGGACAACACACTCTACCGAGATCTCTCCTCCCGCATTTCTTGTGATATACTTTCGAACACACCTCACTTTTATAATAGAGGTGGTAATATGAGGTTTGATATCAATAAGTTTAGTGTAAAGGGTGTCATCTTCACAAATTTCTGCAACACCATAAAAATGATTTCAAAATTATATATGGTGGTACAAAAAGCGATAGTTAGTTTGAGATATATCATGTTCGTAATAGTATGTAGGATTTCAATTTGTATTCATATATTTCATAATATCATGAGAGAGTCGATAGAAAAAGTAACAAAAAATGAGTTTTGTAAAATATAAAGATCAACACGTTCATGAAATAGGGAACTGTTTGAAAAAAATTTAAAAATTAAGATTCGGTTGAATGCCAAAAATTTCTTTTCCACTCATTCGTAAAACCCAATCTATTACAACTGGAAAAAACTATAGAACATTTACTTTAAGGGTTCTGAATCAAATAGTTTGTACTGATATGAGATTGGAGACTCATATTTATAGGGGATTAAGGTGCCTGAATAATCGGTTTTGGCTCCAAAGTTGTAGCCTTAAAGCTCACTTATCTATAAAATTATCGAATATTCTCGAATATCGCTTATCAACAATGATATTATCCAATGTATATAAGTTAATTTTACATCTCTTGTAAGACGAAAGTTCAAAAACTTCAACTGGTTGGAATTTACGAGTTCAAATTTGGGGTCCAAATTCGGACCACCAAAAACGATATATCAATGCACTAATCTATTGGGTAATATATATGACTTGAATTTTAAATTAGAGCTCATATATAGTTTCTAAATAAATTTTAAAATACATATCAAAAGGAAAATATTAATTGGATTTGATAGAAAAAGTCATCGATTTTCGTCACATTAGTTTTGCACGTTTTGGCGGTTTTAGTAATCAAATATTATAGAAGATTTGTTGGATTATCTTTGGAAGGTAAGGTAACTACTGGTGGCAAATCTTTTAACTTTTACGTTTTGGCGGTTACATTGGGCTCCAAATTGGACCAACAAAATCGTATACCAATGAAATAATTATTGGGTAATATACATGACTTCCACTTTTAAATTAGAGTTCCTATATTTGAAGGCCTAATTGCAAACCAACTATACAGTTTCTACATAAATTTTACAAAATACATATCAAAGGAAAATATTAATTGGATTTGATAGAAATAAGCTGTCAGTACTCATAACATTACTTTTGCACGTTTTGTCGGTTATCAGTAAATAAATATTATAGAAAATTTGTTGGATTATGCTGAAAGGTGACCTAACTAAAACTGACAAATCTTTTTAAAATTGTCAACTTTTTTTTAGGCGCCAATTCACTCCGTCTTTGGCTTTTATGTATGTATAGATATAGATAACTCCAAATTTTATAAAATAATAATAGTATTACATATGAATTTACTATATTACCCTCATAGCCTCCAAATTAAATTCCTAACAAAAATACCGTCTAAAAAAGAAAAATTCTAATGAAATGAAATTATAATCGTACGAACAAATAAATCCACGGATTCAACAACCCCAGAATGTCAAAACTCCTTCCGTCAATTATTTTCTTTTCCAAAACAATTTGATGAAAAGTAAGCATTCCTTCCTTCCTTACAAATCTGCTAAATTGACGATACATTCTTCCGTAATTGGAACGTGAAAGGATTAAAATTATGGCAACATAAATACAGAATATCGATCATGAATGCATTCAACTTTCTTTATTAAATACAAGAAATTGGCATAGAAGGAAAGCCAAACCTGAAACCAGAACCTGTTTTATGTAAACTATTCATAAATCTCAATCAAAGAGTACTTCACAAAAAAATGATAGACACGATAACTTTGGAGTATGATTTGCAGAAATTTTCAGATGGTCTCCAGTGCAGAAGACTGCTGTCGATCAACCATGACGCCGCAAATTCCTTTGATCTTCATTAGTAGCAAAGGGCTGACGAAGGGAGAGGAAATATTGTATGGTTTTTTCTTCTGTAAACTCATCCACTTTCTGGGGACCTGAACTGGACTTATAATTATTAAATATTTATTTTTTAAATAAGAGGCTATAGTGACCAAAATAGGGGCTATGAATAATTTTGAAAATAGCTTAATATACAAATCATTGTGTACAATTTTGAAGGACATTCGGACATCCAAATTATGTTTTATTATAGATTAATTAATGCGACGATCTCGTGCAATTATTTTTTGAATTAACATATATCGAGTCAAAATAAATGAAAATCTCTCTTAATCGAATCTTAATTGGTATAAACTAGATGTGACAAAATCGACTCGATCCGGTCCATAGGGATTTTCTAAAATATCGTGCATGTCGGGTTGAAAATTTGTATCCCAACCAAATTCGAAATGACATTTTTAATACAAATTTTTTGAGTCTTTCCAAAAAATCAGTCTGACGGACTTTTGATAGTTATGGATGGGTACGACGTAGCCCGCCACATCTACTATAAATAAATACTCATTTCGTCCACCAAAATATTGTATTTAATTTCTTTTAAGTTCGTCCACCCAAAATTTGTAATTTTTCGTTTTTAAACATTAACAATTTTCAGTCTATATACTTATTTACGAATAAATTATACATGACCCATCTTTTACTCTCATTATCTATTATTATATTCTTTTATTATCTCCATTCTTTTTATATTATTATAATTTATTAAAACTAGTATCACTAAAAGTAATATAAGCTTTTGATAGATGATGGGAATAAGAAAACCAATCCAAAATCTGAAAATAGAGTATACAAATTTGCAAATATTATCCACTGCCATACCAGTGAATGACCTGAAACCAAAAGTATAAAAATATAAAAAAAATCAAAAGTTAGAAAATTATAAAAGAAAAATTCGAGTAATATTAAATCTTGGCAGGACATATCAAAGGATGGGTATATTTGTCATTTAGCTTAGTCAGCTGGCGATAAAGCCCTAACTCGGGCATCCCAGCTGGTTTTCTTCCGCACTTCATCAAATCAAAGCAGTGTTTTTGAACAGAGAAATTGAAGCAATGGGGAGAGAGATGAGCAATACGGTGTCGAATCAGAAGCCGCAGTCGGAGATGTCGTACACGGTGGAGCAGCTCGTCTCCGTCAATCCCTACAACCCCGACATCTTACCTGATCTCGAGAACTACGTCAACGAGCAAGTAAGCCGCTCTTTTCGTTTTCTATGGGTTAAATCAATATGTGCGTGAGTTTATAAATTTTCCTTTCTTGTTTGGGGTTCTGCGCGTGTAAGATGTTTTGTGTTTGCTCGATTTGTTGCTGTTTGCTATTAATTAGATGGACCTCGTTTGTTTTGCTTTGATAATGTAATTTTAGGTTTCGTCGCAAACCTACAGTTCGAATGCGAATCTTTGTCTTCTGCGTCTCTATCAGGTCCTTTTTTTCCTTCTATTTTTATTTTATTTCCTTGTTTACAGTAATTCTTCTTTTGTTTACGTCATTGATAAGTTGTTAATGTACAGTTTGAGCCAGAGCGAATGAGTACTCAAATTGTTGCTCGCATTTTGATTAAGGTTAGTGAGTGTGTTGCAGATACAGAGAACTTGTCTTGGTTCACTCCGTTTTTTTCCCCATCCATTGTGCTTAACGCGTTGATGTTTTACCCAGGCACTGATGGCAATGCCGGCCCCAGATTTCAGCCTGTGCCTCTTTCTAATTCCTGAAAGAGTGGTACTTTATCTATATCCTCAATTTCAAACCACAATTGCTTGCAAGTTTTTCCTTATTTCTAGAGCTTTAAGTTAAAGACCAAGCATGCTTGCACTATGCACCGAGTAGGGTTGTGTTATGAGAAATGAGTTTGTCTCTTTCTACAAGGAGACATTTACTTGGCACTATTAGGCTGGATTGATTGGTTTTATCCTGGTTAGTCCGCTGTTTACTTCATTTGATTTGAAATGAGTGATATCTCAAAGTATGGTATTATTTCAAATATGTAAAGGGGTGTGATTATTTTAATCCAATTGAGCAGTAAACTAAAATGTCTATTCTCTCCCTGAACTCAATTGAAAATTAAGACATTCTTCCAAGCAAATTATTCTCAAACCCAGATCCATGAAGAAGAATAAACAGATTTTCCTTCCTCTCAACCACATCTCAACAAACAATTAGGACTTGTGTAATATGCTGATTCACTTCTCCTTTAATCATGTTATCAATGTAGAATAAGATATGTATATACATAGTGGCTGTTTCGTAGTATGCATATCATTACATATATTTCTTTCAGTTGCAAGTTTATCCCTTCAATTGAAAATTAAGACATTCTTCCAAGAAAATTATTCTCAAACCCAGATCCATGAAGAAGAATAAACAGATTTTCCTTCCTCTCGACCACATCTCAACAAACAATTAGGACTTGTGTAATATGCTGATTCACTTCTCCTTTAATCATGTTATCAATGGAGAATAAGATATTTATATACTTAGTGGCTGTTTCGTAGTATGCATATCATTACATATATTTCTTTCAGTTGCATGTTTATCCCTTCGACACTATAATAATAGAAGACAAGTCTTAATGAGCTTTTGTTTCTTTATTTATCATTTGAATGTTTTACATTGCTGGGTTTTCAAGGACATAACTTTTCTAATATCTTGTCACTCCTTATTTTTTTTGGTGCAACCATTAGCAAATGGAAGAACAATTTAAGACTCTCATTGTTCTCTCGCACTATCTGGAGGTATGTTTATCATCTTCTGTCTACCTTGGTTTTCGTGAAATATGCTCCTTTTGTCTCTATGCCCTGTAAAGTCATCATTTATAAGAAACCATGCACTTCTACTTCACGCAGACTGCCAGATTCCATCAGTTTTGGGATGAAGCTGCTAAGAGCCGTCATATATTAGAGGTCGTACCAGGTATATGGAGTTAGTCACTATTTTTTCTTTGGTTTTACCACCCTGTACTATTACTATGGGTTCTCATGTTCCTCCATGGTGTTCTCATTTATGCTACAAATTTCTGGTACCATTTTGCTTGGACAGAGTTAGTCACTATTGTTTCTTTGGTTTTCCACCCCTACATGTACTTTAGCCAGTTAGAGCTTGCGTACTTTGAAAATGTGCATGTCCATTGAACGGACAAAGATAGTTAAGAATTTCTGAAGAATATACTTCTTTTCCATATGATGTCTTACTATCTCTATCACTTTGAATGTAGCAATCCATGCCATTCTGTGACTGTAATCCTGAGTGCATGCAAGAGCCTATCTGCTATGGCTGATTTCAATAGGAAGCTTAGACAATAAAATCATACTCTGTGGTGTAGGTATTATTGAAAATACATATCTATACCCATATCATACTTTATCTAGACTGTTCCTATATAGTATTGTGCCAATATGAGAACTGTAGTTTACTACATAAGTTCATTATTTGCTGTTCCTAAAACAATATATTTTTGAGGGGGTGTTTACTTTGTGATAGGATTGATAGGTATAGGCTAATCTAGCATTTACTCTGATGGATTGATTAATTTTGGATTTGTTTGATCGTCTAACCCTCCAAGTACTCAATTATATGTTATATCAATCTAATCTATCACACAAAATAAACTTCCAGTAAGGTTGTTTTAAGCTTTTTCAGTTGTATGCTTATAACCTTCAGATTGTAGTTCTGAGATGCGCCTTATTGCAACTCTCACAAGGAGTTGTGTGCCCCTGGAAATAAATTAGTATGGTCTACTCATGTTTCTAATTGAATATTGTCTACTAAACTTTTAACTATAAGAATTGCAAAGATACTTCAAACTTGGACAAACTTTTCTACTGTACAATTTTAAAGTCTTGAATTTCTATTTTACCTAGGAGGAGCTTCTTTTCAAAGGAAAAAAAAATGAAGATATGAGGGTGTTTTCCTACTAACCTTCAAAATGAACCACTTGAGCACTATTGTGCTACTTTCTCAATATTGGTGTTGCTCTCAGTGCATGTTTTTACTGTAGTACTGACATTCTTAGCTTAATCAGGTTTCGAGCAAGCAATTCAATCATATGCAATTCATGTCCTTTCAATAACCTATCAAAAGTTCCGAGATCTGTTCTTGCTGAGGTATGATTCATTGCCTGAAATCTCCATTTGCTGCCAATTTCAAACTACTTGTGAGCTTATTGTTCAAGTGAAAGATACTCAATCTGTTAGTGACTATTACAAAACATGATTAAGATGTTCTGGATGACGGATTATTTCACAGGCTATCAATATCGAAGGTCTTGCCCTGGACAAGTTCATTGAGCACCACATCACTAACTCTGGTTGGGCTATAGAGAAGAATCAGAACAAGGGTCAACTTATCATCCTTCCTCATAATGAGTTTAACAATCCGGAGCTTAAGAAAAGTGCTGCAGATGGGATTCCATTGGAGCATATCACCCGGATCCTTCCAATTCTTGGCTGATCTGTGCTGTGGAGATCACGGTTCGGCAGTGATGAATCCAAGTCAAATTTTGGCCTTTCTTGTGACGAAATGCATACTTGTGTGTTTTCTTGCCAAAGCACTAGATATATTAGATTCTAATCTGGAACTACAGTGCTTTGATCACACTAGACCTGTTTGAGCTATTTTCAGTTGTAGCATGATATTATCAAATCCTCGGGATTAAATGCAAATGCGTGTTATTTGTCACCTTCCCATACAGTTTTGTTCATATTTTCAAGCGAACACAATAGGCTGTGGTGGTCACAGGATTCTTGCAGCAGACCTAACTCGCCTTGCTTTTTTGGTAGGTTGGCGGTTGTCTTGCATCTTCTTAACTATATATTAGAGAGTGTTAAGCTTATAAGCTCCTCAAAATATTTTATAAGTTGTTAATGAACTTATAAGTTTCTGTCAAGTGTTTGGCAAAATATGTTCTTAAAAGTATACAGTTTATAAGTTGTGAAAATAAGTTCCATCAACTTCTAAGCTTTTTCAAAATAAGTTCAATCATAGTTTATTTTGTCTTAAGTTTATAAATAACAATGAATTTATTAAAATAGTTTTACTATGATTCATTATTTTCTACATATATTTTATCGTTAATTTTCTCTCACTAATTATGATTTTTCTAACTCACGAAAAATCATCAACTTTCTCTCTAATTACGATTTTTTCTATAATTAATGATTTTTCTCTAGCTTATAAGTTTAATTATCCAAATATTTTGATAAAATTTTCTCTAGCTTATAAGTTTAATTATCCAAATATTTTGACGAATTATAAATTCTTGAAATATTACATCTTATAAGCACTTAAAACGTAATAAGTTCTTGTAAACATAAACTCTAAATAAACTTAGCGAAACACCGAGTTACCTCAATTTTACTGTTTAATCGTTGAATTTCAAGAAAAATTGTTATCTCATTTCTTAGATATTATATTATATTAAACCCTGATAGATGCAGTATAGTGCTCCAATGAGATTCAATTAAATATTTTGGCCAGGCTTATATATCCGGAGTCTAAAATCATTGAAAAAATTGATTATGTAAGAGGATGGTCATTAATTAGATCGTAAGTGTTTGTCTCCACATACAAGACTAAGAAATACCTTCCTTCTGGGCTTGGAATATTTAGCAACTTCCATCAACCAAAAAGTCATTCAACAATTTGTTTTTGATAAAACTTCATACCCTTTATAAGGGTAACAGGATACGAATATCAATCTCATCATCCTCAAACTCAAAAGAGAAAAAGAAGAAAAAAAAAGAGATAAAGTGACAAACTTTGTTGTCAGGGTAACCGGAATCAACCAACGAAGTCATGGTTGAGAAACTTATTTGCAACGTCAATTATTTTGATCAACGTAAAATCCACAAACTAATGAAAAGAATCAATAATAGGTTAGTGCTAAGGGGGCGGAGCTCCGACCATTGGTTTATATATATACACATATACTAGGTGACGGACTAAATTTCAAAGCATAGAAACAGAAGGGAAATGAAGAAAGGAAAAGAGCCCCAAAAGAATCTTAAAAACTGTAGTCTATTTAATTTTTCAAGCTAAGTTATCAGGGTACGACCTAGCTTTCCAGGTCACTTGCTGCCATCACCATTCAATCAAAGATCGCCGCTACACTTGTCTTTCTCTTCATTCACCATCTCGCCCTACCATCGCTCAGTATATAATCGGGGCCCCAAAAGGATCTGGAGCCGATAGCCGCTATTAGTTCCGGAGACAAAACTAAGATCTTCAGTGGCAGATTGCTTCCCCATAGGTCACCCAACGCACAAAACTATCAGAGAATTCTTCGAGAACTTCATAGTTATGGGCTTCACCATAGCCAAGCTCAGTCCCACCGTGTTCTCTACCCTACATTCATAAAAGTAGTACTATTAACTGTTAGCAGGTAAAAGAGCAAATAAGCAAAGTAATTGGAATTGAAGATGCAGAGCAAACTCGTACATCATCAATTGTGCTTCTAGGAGCTACTTAAGGTTAACTAATATGATGCAAATTGTAGGGTTGATGGACTTCAGCAAATATTGCAGCTTTCAGCCAAAATGAAAGGTACCACAACACCCAAAGTCTATTTAACTAAGAATCCCAAAATTTGTATTGTATAATCAATTTTCAGTGCTTTTAGAAAGTAATAACTTAAGGTTGATTTCTTAGCATAGGAACTATTTTACATATATACTCCTACACATTCTTTCCACATCTGTAACTTGATCTTTGAGCAAATAGATGGGCGGGTAGATGTACATACCCTTCTGCTGGATCCACATTCACTGGTGTCACTAGCTGTTTCGTTGATAACATTTTCTGACGATAGCACAACAGTTGGAGATACTATCAGCATTGACCTGGGTATAAAAAAAGAGAAGGATTAGCTCCTTATAACAACTTAAAACTCAGATGTCCCAGGACCCACTGCCAAACAGCATTTATGATATTATGCTGGATAAGGCCCAATAAAATGATGAAGTGGATATAAATTTGATTGACAAGTCGCAAATTAAAAATAACTTGGAATTTTAGAATGACTGTAAGAATATGAAGTCAAATATGAAAAGTATGTTACTTCAAATCTGGACTGTGCTAGCCAATTTCGTAAGTCTGGTATCATACATGGAGATTTTGAGAAAATTTTCAAGATACTAGTGCTCTGACTATCCAAGTCCAGAAAATTAATAATCAATATAAGAAAGAAGTCGGAAACAGAATTACTAAGATCAGTAATGAGAAGTCCAAGACTAAGATGGTGTTTGGCTGAGCTTATAAGCTCTACAAAATAGCTTATAAGTTCTTGAACAGTATTTGACAAAATAAGCTCATAAATAGCTTATAAACTGTGAAAATAAGCTCCCAAAAAATAAATTTGTTTCAACGCAACTTTTTTTCATAAGCTTATAAGCAATAATGAATTTATAAAAATAACCCTATTATGGTTCGTTATTTCCAACATATACCCTTCTAATTTCATCTCTCTAATTATGATTTTCTCTCTCTAATTCCAATTCTTTTCTATCTTATAAGCTCAATTATCCAAACACTTTGAAAACTTATAAGCCCTTGAGACATTATATTTTATAGATGTTGGAGCTTATAAACTCTCTAAAATAAGCTTAGCCAAACACCCTTTAAGAAACCATTCCATCACCACACTGAAAAAGATGCTATTAGGCAATTATCTTGACCATGACTCGGCAAAGAATAGTGAAAGGATTCATGCACAACTAGTGCTGGAGAAGTAAAACAAGAAATAGAGATGTGGGCCTCAAACATCTAATGAAAACTCTAGTTAGTCGTTATAGCTATTGATAGATGAGATATAAGTTCCATGAAGAGCATAGAAGGTGACTCATTCTATAAAAGACATGGAAAAAGAAACGTAACAAGTAAGATTGTATGATGGAAATCAGAAATAACACATACTAGACATTCCAAATAGATTAGTAAAGAAGGCCTAACCATATGTTGTATATAAAGGAAGGGAACAGAACCATTTATCTGGATATCAAGGTATACCATTTAGAATTGGAGTTCCAATGGTTAGTAAAGAATGAAAACTAAAAAACTCATACGGGCAAGGACATTCAGCTGCTTATTATGCCATGGTTAAGGAATATTCGTTGCACCACCTTATAATGATGTCAAAGAGAGAAAAGTCATATTACTATCGATAGAAGAGCTACCTTTCCAATAGCTCTTCCTCACATGAATTACCAGAGGAAGAGAGCCAATCTAAGTCAACAAAGTTTGAGCAGTCAGTTGCATCCCCATTTTCATGTTCAAGGTCTCTTACTCTTTGCATTTCAACAAAAAGCTCCCCAGTAGGCATTGGAGAAGTATCACTGCAGAAAGAACAAGATAATTAATTTTTCTATGAATAATATTTTTAAAAAGCGGAAGGAATCTATTTTAAGCAATTGAAAATCATGGCATTTCCAAATGTAATGGACCTAAATGAGTGTGTACATGTCCAAGGAAATGCAAAAGAACCTTAGCATGGTATTTAGGACTCAAAGAACCAATAATCATAATCCACGTCATTTTACTAAGAAATTGGGTTAAGACCCTAAATTACATCAAAGGTGGCATTAGTCACTCCCCACATATTTTGACAAGAGCTAGACAAAATTTCCAAGTAAATTAAACAATTTGAGTCCATGGACACCACATGTAATTAGAAAAATCTACTGGAGGGCTATGCAAAGAGAACTGCAACACCATTCTTAAGCAGTGGAGTGAGTTATCCAAACAACAGAACATATTATGAGAATCCTAGCTCATGTGGACTAAGCCCCTTATTCTCCAACCTGAAGCCTCTTACTGGAGGGCTATGAATAGATACAAAAGTGTTGCACTACTACTGCATCACTTTAAAAAAGAATACATGTTCTACTTGGTTCATGCCATCTTGCAGACATTAAAAACTAAACAAAGCATCAAATCATTAGGAGTAATGCACCTTGAATATGCTAACTCGCTTTCTGATGTACACATATTTGGTGTAGACTCGGAAAGAATCTTGCTTCTTCTTTCCGATTCACTAGGGAAACCAGTACTGGACATATCTTTATTGTTGTTTGGTGCAGATGAGGGTGAATGACTTTCACGAAGGATGTTCCCATCTGACCATGATCTTTTGAAAAGTGACCTAGAAATGCCAACCAGTAGCGATTGTCACCATGAAGATTACCAGCAGCACATCACGCATGACATAATTACAGAAAGTACATCGTGGACATTTGATAAGTTGTTTACTTATATGGTTATACCGTTTTGATTGAATATGGTTC
Source organism: Salvia rosmarinus (assembly GCA_036937905.1). Taxonomy (NCBI): domain Eukaryota; kingdom Viridiplantae; phylum Streptophyta; class Magnoliopsida; order Lamiales; family Lamiaceae; genus Salvia; species Salvia rosmarinus. The sequence goes on from CM072821.1 coordinate 30,118,392, forward strand.
TTGATTAGAGGACGTTAAGCTACTCATAACTCAAAACTATACCTTTCACTACTAATTTCAAATTTCACCGATTAACACCACACCAATGAATGGCATGTCACTCTTTAAGATCAACAGGCACAAATCATATTCCCCCTTTAAAGATAAAGGGCCAAATTCAAATACAACTGAAAGCTGATAATACATGTGTATTCATATTCACTAGCAGGTTGAGTTATTAGTAAGGATCCATCTATATCAAAGGCCTGTGGTTGATACTTCTATCAAAAAAATACTGCAGTGGACAAAAATATTAGCGTACTGAACATTAATGTAAGAGTTGTACAAGTTATAGAAAAACCACCCACATATCCATGTTTAACTTAATCAGCTTCACCGTTAAATACATCATTTGGATATGAAACTCTATTCAGATATCACATATCGACTCTCTTATAAAAAGAAAAGAAACATCAGTGACACTGATAGACGTGCAATAGTGGATTATTAGTTTTGACATGGGATAGGTAATGTTTGCCATAATATTATAGCATAAAAGTAGCTACCACTACTGGTTATACCTTCCATGTTGATCTGCATTCGAATGGCCATTTCTTCCCACATTACAATGCTGATCTGAATCAAGCTCCCACAGATCAGGTTTATCTGGTTGAGGTTGAAAATGCCCCAAAAATCTGCTTGATTATCATGACACAATCAGTTAATAAGGTGAAATTGTGATTTAAACCCTGAAAAGTACACCAACAGACAGCTGAAACAAGAAACAAAATATTGAAAGATGAAGTTAATTATTTACATTTTTTATGGAGAATGTCAGAAGCGAGAGAGCTACCTAATCAGCTATAATACACAAATCTCCAAGTTACTCCACCATCTCATTACCTATTTAATCTCTAAACATACATAAATATCTTGAAAATGCATAAAATATGACAACTGTTAACTCACACATTAATTGCATTCTGTTTCTCTGCATCCATGTATGCATTGTTATAATATCTCTGCAGTGTGCGGAAAAACTCCTGTGACTGTGTTGCTGCTTTCCATTGGCCTCTTCTCTGAGAGAATACCTATGACAAAACAAAACTTGGACATGTTAATAGGTAAATTATTGAAGTCGTAACTGAAAGTAAATTCTGGCTACCTAAATCACAGAATAATTTAGTTTTAGTCTAGTGCCGAAGCAGAGTACAAGGCACTCGCTTGAAAGAATTGTATGGTTATTGGGACCCCAATTCGGAAAACTGCGCAAGTACAGCGACTCAAAATCATATTATTCCTTTAAAGAAAATAAAGGTTACACATATATAAAAGAAGCTTGAGTAATTGATCATACTTACAATTAAATATTGAAATGTCTAAATACGAATAGCCTTGATAAAAATGCTACTTGGTTGGAGAGGCTGGATTATGTATTGAACTACTGATATAAGTCGTGAGTTTAGGTACATCTTTATAGAAAATACCTAATGTATATGGGCATATACCTCGGTTAAAGGTTGAGGACTGAAATTAGGCCCTTTCAAGTATAAGAATCTGTAGACAACCTTATATTATAATGACACCCTACGGCATTCAAACAGATAAATACACAGGCTTCCATCACTACACAAAACCCTTAGAGGGCATTTACTTTTGAGGATTAGTCTAGACAAATAAAAATAGTATAGGCTCATCCAATATTTACTTAGATGGATCGGAGCTATGGGATATCCCAAGGTCCTTAATAATTTCTATCGTTTGAGCCAAATTTTACTCCCATTGTGTTAAATCAAAGATAGAAACATGATGTTGGAACAAAATACTCTATATTCATAAACTCATCAAAGCACCTATTTATACAAAAGAGTCCTAATCAAACTAGAAAATCTAACATAAGAGTCTTAACTAAACTATGAAACTACTAAATTGCTCTACAAGAAATTACCATAAACAAATATATTTCTAACACTCCTCCTCAAACTAGAGCATAGATTTTATTCATGTCTAGCTTGTTACAAAGAAAATCTACTCTAACCCCAAAAAGCGAGCGAAGGAAATCTGAAACTTGAATTTCAACTGAAATCTCGAACATAATTGAATCTGATCCAAACTGAATCCAACACCAATTAGATGTAGACCCAATCATGTATCCAAACCAAATCCTATACCAATCGGATGTTGACCCAAACATGTATCCGGACAACTCACAAACATCGAGATGAACAAACCGCAACAAAGCAGAACTCAATTTTGGCAACAAACGTGCTCACGAGCACGAAAATCAAATCGACAACGAGCGGACCCCATCTTGCACGGTCTTGATCCAAACAAGTACTCAATCTGAAGGGGATGACGAAGCGAGCCAAATGGGATGGAAAATGAACTACCGCTAGAAAACATCAGCGCACGTGGGATCCACAGCGTCGATTACGGCAGCCGGACTTCCGACGAAGGTGAGCCGGTCGACACCGCATCTCCTTGTGCTGGTGGTGTCGACCGATGAGGCTCCAAACTCAAATGGGTGACTTTTCCCTTTTTCACCCAAAAAACCCTAATTTCAAACTTTGAAATTTCGAACCCTAGATCCGGAACGTGGCTCTGATACCATGTTAAATCAAAGGTGGAAACATGATGGGGCAAAATACTCAATATTCATAAACTCATCAAAGCACCTAATTATACAAAAGAGTCCTAATCAAGCTAGGAAAACTAACATAAGAGTCCTAACTAAACTATGAAACTACTAAATAGCCCTACAAGTAATTACCATAAACAAATATATTTCTAACACATTGAAAAGGTAGAATTGGAGAGATCATAATAATGACCATAAAAATACTCAATCAGATATCTAGTCAATCATGGAAAGTAAGCCCCCTTAAAGAACTATTAACAGGATTGAGGATACAGCAAATGAATCCCAAAATATGAAGAAAATAAGACATTAACTTACCTTGTTGTGAGCAGCAGATCCACCATATTGGTGTGCAAGAGTATCACCCATTCTCTCATAAAATCCCATCAATTCTTCAGCCAAAGGATCATCAAGGTCCATCTTCGTTGAGGTTGTTACTCCTAAAGCACGCAGCTGTTGCCCTAAAGCAGCCAAGCCATATGCATATTGTGCGACATTTGTGCGATCCAAACAATCTATGCAATTAGTCCGAAGCACTCCCTTTTGGATCATTGGTGGCCTGACAGAAGGATTACTGTTTGTACTACTATTGCCCCCACTGGATTTTCTATCTGAGTTATCAGAATCCTCAGTCTCCTCATCATTATTCTTTCCATTCTCAGCATGAGAACTTGTAGAGGTAGCCATGCCAGGAGCAAAACATTCCTGTATAAGAATGCAACAAAGACTCCAGTTTAGTATCTATACTCGATTATAGCATCACAAACATAAGTATGCACTGCCAGCGATCACTGTAAGAGCAGTCAGATTATTCTCTTAACTATCTTGGGACTTTATCTTTCTTGAGCACACTGTTCAGCCATCAAGAAAAGTACATTTTTATATACAGGTTACAATTCTAATTGCATGAAAATCTTTTTATTGGAACTAGCAAATGAAACATCAACACATTACTATGGGCATAAGTACTCCAGTACCTAGTGTGGAAATAATAATATAACGTATTGTTTATTATGGTCTCAGTAAGTTAGATGAAACGCCATAATACCAATTAAAAACAAGCTGATAAAATAATGATATCCAAGAATAACATTGTTGTGAAATTTCTGTAATGACATAGTAAGTTGGTAAGTAGTATATTCAATTTGGTTCCACGTGGAATGTGTGACTTACTCATAACTAGGGCATTTAAGTTGCCCCCCAGATAGCATCTCTGGTGCGGCTTGACAATAGAAAAAACCTGTTAGCGTCAAAGCATATGTAGCTACCCTTCCCAACAGTAGCAACACATTTGTACCTTTGCTGGTGAAAATCAGAAATAGAAACATAGATCAGATCTCTACAAACATAAGTACATAACCAAGAGCAATATAAAAAGACCATTAGATACCTTTGAGAATGTTTATGCAGATCCCAGTGGAGAAATTTAAGACGGTTCTCCTCAGATAGATTTCTATTGATGACTTCTATTGCATTAGCGAACTCTGTGCGAAGAATGGATTCTCGTGGCTTCTTTTCATTTGTCTGTCAAAATTTTTTGATATCAAGGTCCATACACAAACACACACACACATACCTATATAGGGGTTGGATCCAGTGAGAACTCATATTTTTTGAGAACTTGAGAACTATGCACAAACGTATAAAGTCGATGAACAAAATGTACAAAGTTGTGCACAACGAAAACATTCTAAAAATATTTCACAACAAAATAATTATAGAAAGTTTTCGTTGTGCACAACTTTATATTGTTCTCGCATTATCTTTACGTCTTATGCATAGTTCGCGAGTTCCCAAAAAGCGTAGTTCTCATTTGATCCATTCCCTATATATATATATATATATATATATATATATATATAGGGAAGGGTTAACGTGAGAACCATTTTTATTGTGAGAACATGAGAAATGAATATGCTATGAAAGTTAATGAATACGTTGCGAAAGTTAATGAATAAAAAAATAGAATTTTCGCCTTTCATGGGATTCGAACCCTGGTGAAAATTCCGAATTTTTGGATTCATTAACTTTCGCAGCGTATTCATTAACTTTCATAGCATATTCATTTTGTTCGTAAAGAATTTTCGTAGTTCTTAGTTCTCACGTTAAAATTGGTTCTTATTTGAACCTCACTCTATATATATATATATATATATATATATACCATTAAAGAAAGGTTTCAGCAAGATACAGATTATTTTTAGGAGTTATTAAAATTTGGCCTTGTATATTGAAGATTTATGAAATTATGTCCATCTAGTTTCTGCAAAAACACTTGAATGCCAAAGCGAAGTCAATAAATTCTCTTGCCTTAATCAAATTCAAAATAATGATGGGATTCCCATATCTCTTGACAAGATTTTCAAAATGAAGTCTTGTAGCCTCATATGTTTGGTCCCTCTTTGACACTGGAAAAGAGAAGTCACAGCTTAGAGGATATATACATCTCATAGATATGAAAATGAAGAATTATAAATCAAACACTTGTGCAAACATACATATAATATCCGGTTTAATATTTAGGCGGAGGTCTCCTGTGACCAGAAGAGTGGTATTGACCCACGATTTTGGACCACAGAACTAATTTGCAGAGGCAGCCCTTCCGGAACATCCTCAATTAAAATTTGCTCAGTCTCCACATCATTTGCCACTCTGCCCTCTCATTGACACCTCGCTTCAGATATCTGCATTAATTAGTTTTAGCTTCATATGGATGGCTGACAAGGACAGAAATCTTACCAAAAACTCTAAACAAACCAATTTAGAAGTGAAAAGGCAGAGGACAAAAAACTCAGAGAGAATAACAAGCGACGGGAACTGGAACAATCATTTAATATGACCTAGCTAAAAGGGAGAACCATGAGTTGATAAACCCCAAGTCATGCAACAAAATATTTTTCCGGTCAGGCAAAGCAACTCCGCAAAAGTTTAAAAGAGCAGTTTCTTTCTGAACTCATAGTGCTTATTGTTCCCAAATGATAGCAACAATTGATATATATCTTCTAGTACTGTGTCATATGGACCTCCACAGTTTATAAGATTTTAATAACTGCTAAAAAGAAAATAATAGTTTCTTTCTTAGATTTCTATTAGACCGGATAACCAGCTAGCGAGTGTCAAACCATTAAGAATAAAAAGCTCCATTGTATTTGACTATTTGACATTGTTTAAATGTGTAGTAGTACAATTCAATTTAGGTTGTTTTGTATTTTGATTGAGATTTTGTAACCCTTTATAACACTTCAATTTATGGCATTAGATATCTCCGAACACAAACATGGTTTCAAGCAGCACATGCAAAAAACATATTTATGCATTTCTTTACTTCCATACCTTACAGACAAATGGGGACATTAAGACAAAAAACTTTGGCAAAGAGTCACTCTACACATCTCCAAGAACTTTAAGATGTGCGTATTCTGCATTCCGTGTCTATTAAAGCAGCAGAGATTGGTCTCATAGAAGATCCCTCGATGATACAATTAATGCATGTTTGAAACAAAGTGGCAAGTGCCATAAGAGAATATGTAACTTGGACTCGATTTATATGCTCCAAAATTTTGTCACCAATTGCAAACTTACCTAGTACCAGCATAATGTCGTGAACGCCTGGCAATTAGAGTCAGCTTGAGATCCCTCCCTGATATAGAAAGTGTAGCCTGGGTTGGGTTCATCAAGATCATGCAATCACAATCAGATTCTAAATATATGGAAAAAGTAAGCAATGGAAAGATACAAAAGAACTAATAAGCACAATCATTGTGACTAAACGGAGGTGAAACAGCATCACCAAAGTAATACATAAGATTGTTGAAATCTGGAAGTATATATATTATATGCCGAAGCACTTGACTCTCGAAGATTACGCAACCTCACCTGCTTAAAAAAGCCATAGACCAAGGCAACAGTCCATAAAGTGTTCTGAAGAATACTTCGTATTCCACGAGTCAGAAATTCATTCCACACAAACATAGTTTCATACAAGACTTGCCCTGTCTCGTTATCACACATGTTCCTCTGGAGGCTTCTCATCACATGGTAGGAGTAACTAAAGTAGAAATCCTTAGTAAGATCCACCATGCACAAGAGCTTCTTGTATCTATGTCACCAATAAACTAACAATATTCAATAAAAATCAAGCAAAATATCCTGAAATGCATATTAGATATTAAACTTGACAAGGAAAATTTGTAGAACCAAGAATAACCATATTCTCCATTTGCAAAACATGAAAACTACTGATTATAGAAAGTATAAACAAAAACATAAAATAAAATAAATAAGGCATTAAGTTTTTATAAACTGCTTGTAACAACCTCCGTGACTTGTAGTAACGTAGTATATTATTTTCAATAAAATTTTCATGTTGCGCAATCAAGATCCAACAGCAGGCTACAGTTTAGGCAACGCAAGTTAAGAGTAACTTTTTTTTTTGGGCTAAGAATCTTATATAGAAATAAAGCAAACTGTGGATGACAAATCATTTAATAGGAGTTGAGCTGAGACTGAGAAGTATGAATAGCGTACTGCTTGAACTTGACTGTTATTTACAGGGCAAAAGAATAAACTAAAAACTGGGACAGATTCACATTTAAAAGCCCAAGTTCTTAATACTTGTCCATATTGAGAAACTACATGTCCAAATTTTTAAACTATGGGAACATGTTTCAACTAACAAGTTTCCATCATCCTCGGTCTTTATTTCCAAAATTTTGAGATAAGTAGCCAGAAATGTTTGGGATAAACAAATTAAGTAAAAGCATTGACATAGATATGCAAGATCAAAGCGACAAAACCACCAACATCCCTCCACCCACCCGCCCCTCCACACACACACATACAGATAAATATACATTGATGATCCTAAATCTCAATTCCAATACCATCAACAATCTACCATGCGGGTTGTTAGTTGCTACAACCATTGTCATATCAGTAACATCTTGTCTAGGGGAGGTGAGGGACTATCTAGTAAAGATGACACATGTCCAACTTATTTGGATGATGCTCAACATTAGTAGCTTCCAGCGCAGATCCATGAATAAGAAATTGGACAAGTCCAATTCGATGGAAACTACTATTTTGAACTGAACATGGACAAGATACATTTTATGTTACTACTTTAACAAGAAATACTTAAGTATTATAAAAACCTGCCTCAACTACAAAAGTGCACGGCATTCTCGCTCGATAATCCCAATACCCAAAGCAATAACATAATTTCTTAGAAAGAAATACTATAAATAGTTATAACATTTTGATAAGGAGTGATAAGAGAATAAAATAAGAAGTGATGAACTGGTTCACAGTTTCTCCTTTAAAAAAAAGTTTTAACGAGCACATTCCAAATGCAGAGAGGCTATAACCTGTTCTCATTCTTAAAGTTGACCATGCTGGCTCTAACTGCCGCATTTGGTAAGGAATTATCTCGCTTTTAGATATAGCATATACATTGTGACCACATATTACACCAATCTGCCTCCTTTTGTTATAAGCACCATATAATATGGCCGAGAAATTTTATGAATCCTGAAAATGAAAGAAAAGAGAATGAGATAGAATGATAGATTATCAAGACTATCGGCCTTAATCTGAATAGGACACAATTATCAGTAGAACGCACCAACGATGCCATAACAAGTAGTAACAAATTTAAGCCCCTGTAGCTTTGTTTCCTTCATGTATTCTTCTTAATAGATCCGAGCACTCCCGCTCAGTATCGTGGCAGAATCTTCACGAATGTTAAGCTCTGATGGTTCCAACCTATCAATTTTCAAAATTTTCCAGAAGGTTCTAGTTTTGTCCCTTCCTACCATATAAAAATTCTGCAATTAAAATTAAAACAATCAAATGAAAGTTAGGTAAAGGACCTTCAGAATGGAAATGCTAGCGCACATCAAATTGTAGCAACTAAAAGGTACAATATTTAGATTGCGAAGAAGATAAACGTGTTATATTTAACAGGTGTTAAAGAATATAAGAAATGCATTTCATGCTTTAAAGATGATCAGAGTATGAAATTCTAAATATGAGATAACAAAGTCAAAGTGCACTTCCAGTAGTCCTTTCCTTTTCAGCACATCTGAAGAATCAAACTATATTCTCAGCAACTGAAAACAGAAGCTGGTAAATGGGTTACAAAAACCACATAGTTCAAAATGGCATCAATTGGTACTCCAAATGCTAACAGAGTATGGAAAGTTCTTTATCTAACTCATGAACCTAGGCATAAGGAAAATATAACATCTTTGCATTTTGTCACTAAACTAAGCTCTGGGTGAGAGACTTAAGTAAGACAAATAGGCCACTTCAGTCATGTCGACACCACATCCAGAAATTCAATTAATTAAGCATTCAGCTAGACATCGATATTCATTCAACTTGAATTTGCCATGTCAGCAAATCAGGAACCAAAACCCAGCAAGCCAAAAAACATTTTGATATAGCAAGCAATCACAAAGATTTAACAATGACAAACAAAAGCCTCTAACGTCATCTCCGATTCATTTACAGAAATCTCACAGCATGTCATATAGCATTCCGGGATCAATAAACAAAGGATCAATTTTTTTACTGGATGTGCCACCAAGAATCATCAATTGAAAATACAATACCGTACCGATCGAGTCTCATAGAGTCTGAATTTCTGCATAAACCCCTCAGGAGGCGGCGCACGAGGTGGACAATCAGGCTGAACTTCATTCTGTTGTAGCTGGACAATTTCCGACACGTCTTCCATTGCTTTTCAAATATTCTTCGCGATCCCCGAGCCTCGGGCTCGGGAATCAATCACTCTGGCATTCAATTCCAACCCACAATTCTGTCTCTACTTCCTCTCCCGACATCTAAACCCCATCACCACAACCGTAGGTTGCTTCAGGTATAGCATTCCCCGATAAAATCAAAATCAAGACGGCGTTTGACTTTCTACCCCAGCTTTTCTACTATCCAAACCCTAAATTCAACATCTGTAGATACGTGAATTACAAAAAAAAAAAAACAGTAGCTGATCTTTAACCGAAGCTACCAAAGATTGAAACTCGCCAGACTTTGAACAGATTCAGGCATCATTTTCCCAAAAAAAAAAGCACCTAATCTTTACAAAAGTAAAATAGCTGAATTCAAACGTGCCTGTGATAGTAGGAGCACACAAAAGCGAGGTTCCAGAAGAAAGTCGGGGCGGAGAGAATGAAAAAGGGAAATTGGTGGACGAGATTCAAGAAAGAAAAAAAATGTTTGATGCAAATTATGATGATGATGATGATGCACAGAGATAGTGGTTATAGATTTTGATTGATTCCAAAAAAAAAAGAGAGAGATAAGAGAGAGAAACAGCTTGGATCTGCAGAGGCAAAATGAAAACCACAACTTATTTAGTTGATGAATAAAAGAATATGCCTTCGCTTATATCTTTTGAAAACTCTCTTCCTACTATAACATTTTCCTTCCGTTGTCTATCATCTGCATCTATTTCGGCAACAAACAATGATTAAAAAAATGGTTTTCCCCCAACTAATACAATATAATATCATAAAAATTCATTTACATCCATTCGCATCGTGTGAGCGGATAAAAGTATAATTTATTATTAAAAAATATCATTTACATTAAATAAAAGTATCGTTTGTTTTTACCCTATAATTTAGAAAGTATCATTTATATTGAAAAAATAGCATTTATACTAAATAAAATACCTATAATTTAGATAGTATCATTTATATTAAAAATATCATTTATCTAAATAAAAGTATCAAAATCTGCTGAACCGGAGATCACCTCTTTTAATATAACTTTTGGGATTATGAATCACACGATCCATTCAATTTTCACAAATGTGAATAGGTTACATATATTTATAATCAACTATAGTTGAATCTAGTGATTTGTAAAAAAATTGCTTCGGTAAATAATTAGGATTTAGGGGAAAATATTTTCTTACCCTCGATATCTAATGAATGTTTTTTTAGATTTAAAGATATAGGAGTCCTATAATTTATATGTTGGACTTGGTGTTCGTAAATCTTCCATCTATTTATATAAAAATATATATGCATATAAACCGGATATGATGTGGTATATATATGGTACGTAAATCTTACATTCATAGATCTAAAAACTTATTTAAATATATGTGAAATATATTGTGGTAAATCTTACATATGCTATGATATCCACCAAAAATTTACACGTTAGATAATATTCTTACCACAATATTTACATCTGTTATCTTAGGAGTGAACATAATATCGATCAAAAAAATTGTGAGGTGGCATAGGGTCTATAAAATTTTGGGAAAAAAAAGTTTACATAGTAAAAGTAGTATTATTTATTTATTGAACCGAGTTAGAGATACATGGCTGTTGGTGATATGCATGGAGTAATTATTATCACATATAAAATTGTGTTTATGAACAACGTGGGGCTTATTACACTCTGCATTTCACATTAATTAGCTAAAAGATGGACGTACTCGGAAAAAATTAAAGATAAACAACATTTGGGAATGAGACATGGAGTAATAAATGTTAAATATTTCGACTTTATTTAATGGTCGTTATTGGGGAAAGACGCATGTATACTTTTTTTTTTCATAAAAAAACTAGAGATAGAAATGCCTTAAAGAAGGTGTTTGGCTGAGCTTATAAGCTCCCCAAAAAGCAATTTATAAAATTGCTTTTGAGATTATAAACTCAACCAAACACCTCTAAATATGTTTGGACATAGACTATATATTACAAAACATCAATTTCCAATAACTAATAATTTTAATTGCCATATATCTAAATAATATAAAAATAATAGTCTATACACGATAAATAGTCGAAATATAATAGAAAATATAAGCAATCTCCATAAGTAAAATCGGAATTCCTTTTTCCAATTGAAACTCAAACGGCATTAATCTATAATGGTTTTATAAGCTTTTTTTTTGTATATATTATAATCAAAACTCAGATGAAGCTATACAACTCGATTCCATATAATTAATTGTATGCATGTAAAAATGTTAGTATTTATATATTCATTCTTGATGCATTTTATAACTTTTTTTGGCTCATAGTGAAAATAAAAACCACCATTAGTTGGTTATAGTGTGTACACTTTTCTCTATGGTGACAATTAAAATTTTATGATAACTGATAGCCTGTCTAAGAATTGGTCAGACAAATTAGCAAATTAAACTTGGAAACGTGTTAGTATCACCAATTGACCATATCCAGCTATTATTATTGAAATTTCTGATAATCAAAATCAACAAAATAAGTAATTATTATTAATGGAGGTCAAGGGCCGACCAACCGCAGCAGTATTCCACGTAACAGCTGGGAAAACACAGGTTTTGTTAGGGCAGGGCTTATCAACCAGAAAAGCTGATAAAAAAATAAAAGGTAAGATACACGATCATAAATATAAAAAATGTGGTTGCTGCTTGTTTAGGTTTGAAATAAATAAAAAGGTCCATTTCAATGATTGAGTGTTTCTTTATTTTGGGTGAGGAAATGGAAACGAAATGGAAGATGTGAACATGAGCCCACGTCGAAATACTTGGAAGGGTAATGTATGTTCTCTCTCTCACACACATCTCCAATAATTGTCTTCTTAATTGATAACACCCAATTCTTAACAAAATATCATTTACATTGAAGAAAAATATCATTTATTTTTATATTGTAATTCAAAGATCATTTATATTGAAGAAATGTATTATTTATACTGAAAAGAAGTATCATTGTCCGTACATGCGGACTTCCGCACAAAAAACCATCTCTAGTTAATATTGTTTTGATAGTATTAATTAGATTGGAAATAGATTTGGTAGATAGTGTATTATGAAGAAGACTTCTAGCTAGGTCGAATTGTTGATCATTAGAGATCTTATTATGTACGTAAATCTAGGGTTATAGTGTGTGAAAACTAGCTCATTATTTTATCTTGGTCCGTATTTTATGATGTAATGTAAATTCAAATTCAAAATTGGAAATAAAATGTGTATTTTGCATATGGTGAGTTTTGAATATATTATTTGAGACATAAAGTTTTTTTTCGTTTATCTTTTTGCATTTACTAGTGTGCCACCTTCATTTTAGGTCATATGAAAGTTACCTTTATTTGTCACTATGTAATAAGAATATATCACCTTTTTTTAGTTGGGGATATACATTAATGTAAAAGTAACTTATTAGTACAATTGACATTTTTCTATAAAATAAAACATATACTTAGTTTACTTATTAGTACAATAGTAATTTGTTTTATATAAAATAAGCATATACTTAGTTTCATAGTTACGTTAGTATCTCCTTTCTATAATATTTTTGAGGGAAAAGCAGGTTGAATAGCTAAGAGTTTGGTACAAGCCGTAGAAACTGATGATACAAAGAGATTACATTATCCTCATAGAAATTTTGATGGCATGATAAATTTGGCAGCTGATGAGCTATCTTGTTCTGCTTTCTTTCCACCCTTTGGAGCGAAGTTGTGCAGCAATCCCAAGATTTCTGTAATGATAGTCCCAATTGGGGTCAACTTACTTCGGAAAAAAGCACGAGTGATTGGTTGTCCATTTTGACCTCAATCCATCAACACAAAATTCTATAAAATATATATCTCATTTCATATGATAATATTTTATTAATATATTCATATTAATAAAATATTATCATGTAGGATGAGATATAGTACATCTACATGTATTAAAAACATGTTCTCATATAAGAGGAGACGTAGTATACCTATATATTTTATAGAAAGAAGTTATGATACCTTTAAGGTAGGCAAGTCCTTCCACAAGTTCGATATCCTAACAGTGCGGTAATGTCTCATATTCATTGAGTTTGTTCCTTTTCTTGCTTCTTGGGAGAATGGAGGACGAAACTTGCATAAAGTCAAAACCTTAATGAATGTGAAAAGTATGATTCAATATTTACAAGTCATCATGGATTAATTATAGTTTATGGCTGTCACAGCTAGGGGTGTAATCGAACCGAGCCGAGCCGAACACCATCGTGCTCAAGCTTGGTTTGTTTAGTATCGAGCTGAGTCTCGAGTTTTATTTATCGAATATTTCGAGCTCACGAGCTTATTCGAGCTTTAATCGAACCCAAGCTTTCTAAATTTAGACATATGTTTAGAATATTGATTATTTTATTTTAAAAATAAATTATTTTATCCATAGTAACACAATATATTTATTGATTTCTTAGAACAAATAAAAATAGTTAGAGATTTAACACAATAATTACTAATTATAGAAAGAAAATAATTATATCTAGTTAATAATTTTATATTTCAAAGTAAATCAGTTAACGAACTTGTTCACGAGCTAACGAGCCGAATACTATCATGCTCAAGCTTGGTTTGTTTAGCTAACGAGCTTCACTAAACGAACTCGAACGAACTTTTATCGAGCCGAGCTTCGAATAGCTCACGAATAGTTTGGCTCATTTACAGCCCTAGTCACAGCCCGGTTCGGCTTATCCTTACCGGACCGTGACTCGGGTTCGGGTTAAGTGAATATGAAAAGAATAGGGTTTTTCAACTCATTTCATCTATGAAGAAATATAGATGTTCCAAACAGAATCGAGAATCATGATGGGGCAAAATAGCTTATATATATATATATAAAGGTTTCAAGGGTTCGACAAAACAGTAGCTTTTACAAAGCTTAACATGGTAACAAAATATAACAGAGTCTCACGAGTTTGGCAGAGAAATAAAACGTGTGAGACATGCATATGAGGATGCATTCTCAAGGTGAACCAAAAATACTTCATACTTCTTGACAAAAGATTCCGCTCAACTCCCGCTCTGTTCCATCACTTGCTCAACCTGCACATTTAAAAACAAAAATGCAGGGCTGAGTACAAAGATTGCACTCAGTGGACACATTGCCGAAAACATTTTACTTTACGAAATATTGTCTTGCTCATCACATGAAGACACTGAGGGTTTTATTTGAAAAGGCCTTGTTTTACAAAATACATTTTCTCATTTCTCAAAGTTGTGCGGCGGACATTTTCTCATCACAACCACAATGTATATTCCAGTCGGCTATGGATAGCGCCGGAGGAGGCCTCCCTACACGGACGCAACTAACCGCCCAATGGTTCGAGCATGACCGCCAATGTTCGAGGCCCAACACGTGTACACTGACCTAGGCGAGAATTTCTACTTACACCTCCACTGGGATCCGACCAGAATAACTTCCTGTTGCCCCGGCAACCCGAATGGACATATACAAAACTCAAAACATTTTCGTGAGACAATATCGTATCTCAAAATTTTTGCGATAAAAGCGATGCAAGAATAACATAAACATTTTTCAAAATGCTCATAAAAGGTTTTGGTAAGAAAGCCCACCTCGAGGACTTAAGGTTTCTTAAGTCACTAAAGTCTACTATCTGTTTCCGTTCTCCTTCGAGTCAAACCTTATCGGTAAGAAACGAGTTTTTAGCATATCATTATGCTTCATAGAATCATCGATCCGAACCAACGATTGTACTAATATCAACTCTATCATCATCAAAGATTCCTTTATCGTTCTTAACAACTATATCACGTCCACTCATTATTCGTTTTGTTTCACAAAGAGACAATACTTTCTCTGCATATTCTTTCCTTCTGTTCATATCACTTTGTGATACATATCTTAATTTTATCACTAACGTCGTTACGAATTAACGTATCAACATACTCCGTATTTATATACTCTAATCAACTTTATTCTAAACGTCATTTCATGTAGTTCTTATACAGCTATCATCTTACACATGTATACCCTTTTTCATCGATTCTCAACCATATTCTTGTAATTCTCGATCTTTTACACAAACAACTATATGTACTCAATATATTCACATATATGAACCAAATCTCCATATATTACTTAGTATTTCATAATCTTACGTCACATATCGATATTTCAAAGTAAACATACTTTTTTTATCTAAAATTTCACATAAAATCATAGCATACTTTTAAACATATTTTGGTTCCAAATATGTGATTATATTTAACAAAATAATTTTTCATCTTTTTCCTTTATTTTCGGTAATTATATTATAATTACTATATATTTTCAAAATTCAATTAATTCATTAACATATTATTATTAACATAATAATAATATGACATAATTCCTTTAAATCATGAATTATTTATCAATATGTTCTAAGTTTTATTATTTTTGAAAATAGACTTAGGTACAAATAATTTTAGAAATTCCAATAAATTCATATAACATTATTTTATGATTCTACATCATCAATATGTTATAATATTATTTAAACATGATTTATTTCTCAACATATAACCATATTATAATTTTCGAATTTAATAGAGACATGTCCTATAGTTTTTCAAAAATTCCACATAAAATCATACAATCTTAAATATTAATAACTATCATTATTTCATGTTTCAAAACAACAATTAAATTCATGTATATCAACATATAACCTACATAATTTCGACTATGGTCATATAATTTCATATTATGCCTAACTTTGTAACAACATCATGATATATGCTTATAACTATCATATGAACGTATTTAATTAATATCGCAAACATATAGCATATTTCTCACGTACGTCACATATTTTTCAAAAGCATGTAACAAAGCACATCACATATGATTTTCTAATATTTTTACATAAAATAATAAGTGTAGGGTTTCTAACATTCTAGTCGATTTTGATCGGCGTTTACGACGCGTCTTTCAGACTACGATCGAAGAGAACTCTGGGATCACTCTCTATTTTTTTCTCTCTATTTTCCTTCCTATTTCCCTCTTATTTTCGGTTATGGTATGATATGGGGGTCTCCTATTTATAGAAGTTATAAAGTGGTTTTAATCATTACTTTATAAAATATCTTAATATAAAGTCAAAATTACAAGTCATGCTTATCACATTGATTTTGGTCCTATGAGTTGTCGATGACTCATTTTGATCTTATCTTATAATTTTAATTATTAATCTTATCTTATCTTTTTGAAATTATACAATTCTAGTTATAAAATCAAAATTTACAACTCATATCTTATTTTATATGATTTTCGACCACCTCCTTAGCTCATGAGATAATTATTTTATTTTATTCTATAGTTTATTATGTTATTTAATTTATTTAATTAATGTATCTTATACTTATCATAAAATAAATAAATTACCACTTTTATACAATATATATATATTTTCGGCCATCATTCTTTCTTTAGGATAGATTTTTATTTTTTTCCATATCATATACTATATTATTATTATATAATAATATTACTTTTGAAAAGTTAAAGTTTTCAACTATAGGTTATAAATGAATTCACATTTGTTCACACTTATTTTTTAAAATTTTCAACTACTAGAAGACAAAACTATAGGTTACTTGTTTAATTTGAATTCTACCTCTACTTTACACCTAATAACATGATAAGATTATAATCTTATCTCTACATTAATTAAAGCATGATATTTATATCCCTTTCACACCTAATATTCCAAATTTTCGGCCATATATATATTAATATGCTAAATATTTTATTTTCATCCAATAAATATCTATATGACACAATAATAATCTTATATGATAGAATAAATCATAGGAAAATTAATTAAGATCAATTCTATGTACTAAAGTAAAGTTATCGGTAAATAATTAGAAATTAAGGATAAATTATCAAATTATTATTCTTTTCATAACCAATATTATTTTATGAGTAATTATATTAATATAATGATATTATATCATAAAATGAATTTTGGAATTTTTCTAAGCAATTTCCCAATTTTATTCGAAAACTAGGGTTTTCAGATTTAATTTTCATAAAATTCCATTCTTATCCTATTTTATTAATTTCGAAATTTTCATAATTTCTAGGAGATAAGATTGATCTAGAATCATGATATTTATCAATTATATAATTAAATAATTTATTTAATACAATTATTACATAATATTGTGATTTTCGAAATTACACATAAAATAATACATTAATTTCGAAAATTATGCACATAAATATCCAAAATATTATCTCCTATGATACTCTACACATTTCTACACATTTGTGAGAGATAAACATTATCTCTTAATTAATCACGACCTTATCTTATCTTTTATGAAAATATCATAGCAAATCTTATCTTAAAAATGTCATTTTCCAACCTATCACATCCACCTCATGCTTTGGTGTTCAAGATAATTATCTTATCATATACTATAAGATAAACATGACAACTCATCACATAAAATCAAGTGATCATATAATAATTCACAAATTAGTTATTCATTCTCATGATTTTCGAAAATAATCAAATAAATAAGGAAAAATATTTCTTTTCTTCCTTAGTGTAAATAATTTCCTAAATATGCTTTAAAAACATATTTAAAAATTATTTTGTTCAAATTTTCAAGAGAAATTTCGATTTATTCAAAATCGATAATTCCGACGCTTCACTTTCATACTCGTTTCTATCGTCTTCGTTCCTCTTTATTTTCGAAATTTTAAACCCGAAATTGGGTATTACATTCTACCCCCCCAAAGAAATTTCGTCCTCGAAATTTGCGTATCCTCATAACGTTCTCGATTCCTTCTTCATATCGAATTCTCAATTCCAACGTTGGTACCTCGTACTCTTTTCTAATCATCGTATGATCCTTAACTTTCATTCGTATCTACTCAACTATCGATTCTTATAGACAGTGAATCCTATGTCCAAATCTAAGTTTAAGCGAACTTACGCTAACGTCGTACTTCTTGCCTTTGATGAAGGAGATTCGTATTCCTTCATTTCGTTTCGTGCTAAGTTCTAAAATACTTGCGTATAATCTCATAATAAAGTCTTGAAATTGCCTCGTGCTTATTTATCTCACCGAGAACATTTCTTTATCATGACTTGTTGTATCTCTCTCTAGCTGAAGAAACATATCACTCTCTCGATCCGAGAACTCGGTGCGAGATAAGTCAACCTATTTTATATTTCTTAGCTTCACGATTTGGAGGAAGCGTATCATGACAACTTATAAGTGAGTACGGGTTCACAATTCAAGATGACAATTTTTGAAATTTGAATTACTTTGAAATGAATAATTTGGAATATAGGGTCCGAAGACCAGAATGACGACTACTGAGATGTCTTTGGTCATATGGGTTGGCCAGGCCCGTCACAAATACTTCTCAGTCACATGAAGGCTTGGTTTCAAAAGGACTTTTTATAAACTTTCGGTTGTAAACTTCTTTCAGAAAGAGTGAGAAAATCAAGGGATATCTCATTTAAAACTAGGTCATAGAGTAATACTCAATGACAGAACTTTAGGTAATGAATAAAATTTGAAACATCGTATACTTTGTACTGGGTCATCATAAATCGTAAGGTTTCTCAAAATATGATATATATATCGAAACATAAGTCCACATTACTAACTACAGCTCTTAACTTTAAACATTTTCTATTCTACCGTACCGGAATCCTTTTACTATGGATATTATTCTGCGAGTTTCAACTAACAATTTGATCACGTCTCTATTAAGTTCTAATAGCCAACTCGGTGTTTCATGCGTGTGAACATCTGAGGAAAGACTATACTCATGTTACCCTTTGCATAGTGACATTCATTATCTCAAAATCATCATTCCATTTCTACATTTTCAGTCTTTTCTACTTGTATTTATTCTTATTTCCATTCTTGGACTAAAATTCTCATAATTCATATTTCTATGTTCTTTTCGCAAAAGGGATCATACATCTTAAGCGATCTCGTTCTTTTGGGATAACCTACTAACAACTCATAATTCAAACAGAATAACATAACTCGTTTATACAAATACATCTCATTGAATTCTATGAATTCAAACATTTCACTGACATTTCATTTCTCATATCTTTTCCAACTCTTTCTCATGTCCTTTTCCTTTTCACAACCTAAAACAACTTTTCAACTACTTTCCACTTAAAACTTCCATTTTCGTATTTGTCTTTTCAATCCAGTATTATTCTTATTTCTTAATAAGACAATTGCTACTTATAAACAATACTTAGTACATAACTTATAAAACATCTCATAAACACTTATCTTATTCCTTACTTAGCATTCTATACACCAATTCGTATATCGCTCTAGATTTATTCGTGTAAGCAATAGTCGATTCAAAATTCAGTTGCGTAGAATTTCAAATGAAGATACTATGCCCATGTCACAAGTGACATTCGTTTATCGAAGCTTTCATTCCTCTACGTAGCATTCCAATTTACGTTCGTCAAATAGTACTTAAAAGCATTTCTAAGTTCTCAAGTTCTCGTGGTTTATCAAGCACTACTAATTTGGTATGATTTTGTGATGATTCTTGGTATTTTTTTACATGTCATTTTCTATGGTTTGTCCTATTTATGCCTTTGGTTCGATTAACAATTATCGATTCGGACTTACTTGTTCGTCTCGATGTTTTGTAGGAAAACGGCAGAAAATAGGATGAATTGGATCTGCCAAGGATTAGATATAATTGAAGAGCCTTTCGATAGGAGTCCGTGGCGGCGGATCCTAATTCGTAGTTCGGACGAGAGAGACGGATCATTTCTTCAAAGTCGCAAGACGCACTCCACGCGCCCGTTCGCGCGCCGGCGCTGAACACTTCCAATGATTCTCATGAATAATGGAGGTGGAATCAAGGATTTTGTCCTTCATAAGAAGTACATTACGTTGCGATAGGATTCCGTGGCGAAAACCGTGCACAAATCGGAGTTCGAGACGAAGAGAGCGGGCCAAAACAAAATACTGCACAAAGCTGTGTCGCTCGCGCGCGCGCGCTGCCGCGCCTTCGCCGCCCAGCGCGGTTCGGGGTGAGCGCGCGTTCAGCCCTTTCCAGCCCTCTTGAACGCCCTCTCAAGCTGGCGCGTTCAGTATTATGTTCAGCCCTCTTGAGCGCCAGCTTCATTGTGAACGCCGGTTCACATGCGATAAGCCTCCAAGCGGCGCGTTCACAATTGTGAACGCCGATTCCTCAATTTTCATCCTGCTTTTCAGCGCCAACTCAAGTCCA
The DNA here is from genome assembly GCA_036937905.1 of Salvia rosmarinus. Classification (NCBI taxonomy): domain Eukaryota; kingdom Viridiplantae; phylum Streptophyta; class Magnoliopsida; order Lamiales; family Lamiaceae; genus Salvia; species Salvia rosmarinus. The sequence goes on from CM072821.1 coordinate 30,139,043, forward strand.
AGCGCTCAAGCCAACTCCTCGCGTGTTCACCTTGAGCGGTAGCTCGTTTGTGAGAGAATATTTCCTCGGTGGCGTTCCCACAAATGGCGTTCATATTTAAGCGAATGTATTTTGAGCTCACGCTCACTCTGAACCGACGCTCATCTTTAATTTATATATATATATCGCACGCTAGGTCATAAGGGGACTCGTTCTCGGTTTCGATCTTTTTAAGAGGCGCGGCTGGCTTCTTCTTCACCATGATTCTTCGGAAGCTCTTGAGCGACACAACACGATAAATCTTAGTTTAATTCTTGTTTCTAGTTTTGATCGAATGATTTATTTATCAATTTATGTTTTGAGATTTACAGTTCTTCGGATCAATTTTATGGTTTCTCGCTTTGTGATTTTGTCGATTCAATTCATAGTGACAGTGGATTGGATTTTCATGTTCCGTTGATTTATATTGTTTAATGATTTACTGCTTTCGTTTAATTCCTGTTCTTGGATTTGGATTGAAAGTAATTGATCAGCTTTTTGTTCCAATTGTTCTTGATCATTCGTTTACATGTTGATTCGTTCTGCTTTCGATTATTCCCTGTCTTGATTAGGTTCTTGATTAGTTCTTGTTTCTGGGTTTAATAATCTGAATTCTATGCAAGTGGTGTTGAACTTTAAATTCATGTTTAATCGTTCTTTGTTGAATTTCATTGATCCTTGTTTGAAGATCTAATTTAATTGTTTTTGATTTATTTCTTGTTCCTGTGTTTGGTAGTTAATCATCTAGGGTTTGACAGCCTCTAGTTTAGATCTTTTGTTTTCGTTATTTAGCTCGGGATTGACAACCACGGCTTGGTTTGCTGTTTAATTCTCGTGTTTGATTCCTCGTATGTTTCAAAATCCTTATTGGTATTAGAGTGTTTAGGATTTAATCGCTTTACATGAGCAACACGAACATTAGGCCTGTTAAGTTTTCCTTGAGACGACTAGGGTTAGCTTTCCCTACTATAACACCTCGTACGATTGCGAGTCAATTGAAAGTATACTTTTGGTTGAACAAATTTTGGCGCCGTTCCCGGGGAAAACTTTAGGCATATTGTTTGTGTTGTTTATTTTCATTTTCTTTTCGTTTTATTTTGTTATACTCAGGTTCTTGCGTGATCCATTTTTTGTGAGTGTTGTGAATGCTAGGTTGCCGCCGTTTGATGGAAGATGTATGCTTTTGACGGCAACGCCGGGGCCTATGACGCACATGGATTCCAACCCCGACAGGAATTTGAGCCTTACCAGCAACAATATGTTTCGGGGTGGAATAACCAACCCAACTCGGAGTTGTGGAATCAACCCAACTCGGAATATTGGGATCCACAACCCGATTTGGGATGGTGGGATCCACAGCAGCAACAACCTCCTCAGTCTGATTCAGAATGGTGGGAACCACATCCCGATTCGAGATGTTGGGACCCACAACCTAACTATGGATATTATGATCCACAATAGCCACAACCTCCACAGCAACAGTGGTACCACCCGCAACAGGAGTATTTTTCTCCACCACCTCCACCACCACCTCAGAGGTATCCGTTGGATAATATGGAGACCGAATTGATTAAGACTCGCCACCAACGGTTGGATGCTGATGACACCAAACTCAGGCGCTTACAGGCTAAATTGGAAATGATGGCTGAGAAGATGGACGAGTTGCTGCAACAAGATGCAATAGGGGAGCCTCCAAGCTCACCCTATGAGGCTCAGGCGACCACTGACCATCAGAGTTCGCCATTGGATGATAGAGACGCAACTCTTGAGCGTTTAGAGACACGTGTGGGGCGATGGGCGTGAAGTTGGTTGAGTATCAACGACAACTTGCAGTGAGAGAACTTCTGAGCCACCCCTGTGAGGCTCAGGCAGTCATTGTCCTTCAAGGTGATCGAGCAGATGATCGTATTGTGGAAGAGCCATCTGAAGATATTTTGCCACTACAAGAAAAGGAGGAAGAGGTGGTAGTCTTCGAGTTAGACTCCGACAAGTATGAGCCGACCCTTGAGAACACGGTTGAGGTAGTTCATGCGGTTTCGAGTTGATGAAGAGGATTGGGAAAGGAATTTGTTAGCATGCCCAAACCCACAATGGTATTGAAGCAACTACCGGATGAAGTATGTGTTCGTGGAGGATGAGCAAGGAAGCCGGTGATCTTTTCGCGAACTTCTAATTTTGGAGAAGCGGAGTTGACCTCGGTGCTTATAGAGGTGGTGAAAGCGGCTTTTACGAAGGCTGGCGATAAAGGGGTGTCTATGCCCTATCTGGAGCAACACTTGGTATAGTCCTCTGGGGCACCAATGGAGCTCATGGCATCATGATTATGGCGGACCGCCACAATGACCACCACCGTTGCGCTAATAAACACGTCGAGCTAATGACGTTAAACAAGCGCTCCGTGGGAGGCAACCCACGTTTTGGCTTTGTTTTCTTTTCTTTCTTTTTCGTTTGGTTTTCGTTGTTCTTCTATCTGTTGTTGTTGAGTTTGTTTTGCTCAGATCTGGAAAGTCATCACCGTGAGATGAAGCTAGGATGCTCCAACTCTACATCGCACATTAAATCGATTATCGAAAGTATCATCCTCTATGGTTATTTTGAGCTTTTAATGTTTTGAGCACCGGGACGATTGCTCGATTTAAAATAATGGGGAATGTTTGCTCGGTTTTGTGTGCGTGATATATTGTTTCGTATGCTTAATGACGTGCCTTGTGCTTATTTTGATTGTTTGGACTTGAGTTTATGTCTATGCAAATAAGTTAGGATTTTGATTTGTCTGTTGAACTACGTGGTATTGATCGGACCTTGATGTATTTCGTTTATCTTGATGTCATGTGATTAAAGTCGATGTGAATTGATGAGATTGTGTGGATTGATTTTAAATCGGTGGTTATTGATGTGATTTGTCCGGCTAATGCTAGGGGAGTGTTAACGGGTGGTTACCTATATACTCGTTTTTATAAATAAATAAAAAGTGTGAAAAAAGGGATATAAAAAAAAAGAGTGAAGAATAGGAGAAAAACTCCACTGTTGTTGAGATTGTATAAATGGAGGATGAGATTATGTCCCTCTTTCTCGTAAATTGAGAAATGGACATGGGAAACCACGTTAGGAGACTCGAGTTCATCGAGACTTCACCTTTCGAACATTGTCCCAAAATTTGTTTATACTTTCTTTGCGTTCTCAAAAGAAACTTGTTGCTAAAGGTAACCATTTTAGTTAATTCACTCCTAGCGGAGAGTTGGGTCTGAGCAAAAATAACCTACTTGTTTATTTGATATTTTTGCAATCTTAGATTTGTTTCACGTTGTCTTTGATTATGTATTCATCATGTTTGGGGGAATTGCAAAAGAGATTTGATTGATTAGAATAAGAGTTAAGTTGCATGAATTATCTTCCCTATTCTTATTAGTATAGACTTTGCTTGAGGACAAGCAAATGGATAAGTGTGGGGGAGTTGTTTGGTATGATTTTGTGATGATTCTTGGTATTGTTTTACATGTCATTTTCTATGGTTTGTCCTATGTATGGCTTTGGTTCGATTAACAATTATCGATTCGGACTTACTTCGTTCGTCTCGATGTTTTGTAGGAAAACGGAAGAAAATAGGATGAATTGGATCTGCCAAGGATTAGATATAATTAAAGAGCCTTTCGATAGGAGTCCGTGGCGGCGGATCCTAATTCGTAGTTCGGACGAGAGAGCGGATCATTTCTTCAAAGTCGCGCGCGTGCGCGCTCCACGCGCCCGTTCGCGCGCCGGCGCTGAACACTTCCAATGATTCTCATGAATAATGGAGGTGGAATCAAGGATTTTGTCCTTCATAAGAAGTAAATTACGTTGCGATAGGATTCCGTGGCGAAAACCGTGCACAAATCGGAGTTCGAGCGAAGGAGAACGGCCAAACAAAATACTGCACAAAGCTGTGTCGCCCGCGCGCCCGCGCGCGCGCGCCTTCGCCGCCCAGCGCGGTTCAGGGTGAGCGCGTTCAGCCCTTTCCAGCCCCTCTTGAACGCCCTCTCAAGCTGAGCGCGTTCAGTATTATGTTCAGCCCTCTTGGCGCGGTTCATTGTGAACGCCGGTTCACATGCGATAAGCCTCCAAGCGGCGCGTTCACAATTGTGAGCGCCGGTTCCTCAATTTTCATCATTTTTTCAGCGCCAACTCAAGTCCAAGCGCGCGCTCAAGCCAACTCCCTCGCGCGTTCACCTTGAGCCAGCGCTCATTTGTGAGACAGAATATTTCCTCAGCCGGCGTTCACCCACAGCTGGCGTTCATATTTAAGGCAGAATGTATTTTGAGCTCACGCTCACTCTGAACCGGCGCTCATCTTTAATTTATATATATATATCGCACGCTAGGTCATAAGGGGACTCGTTCTCGGTTTCGATCTTTTCCGGGCGCGACCATGGTGCTCTTCTTCACCATGATTCTTCAGGAAGCTCTTCAGGCGACACAACACAGATAAATCTTAGTTTAATTCTTGTTTCTAGTTTTGATCGAATGATTTATTTATCAATTTATGTTTTGAGATTTACCGTTCTTCGGATCAATTTTATGGTTTCTCGCTTTGTGATTTTTGTCAATTCAATTCATAGTGACGATGGATTGGATTTTCATGTTCGTTGATTTATATTGTTTAATGATTTCTGCTTCGTTTAATTCTGTTCTTGGATTTGGATTGAAAGTAATTGATCGACTTTTGTTCCAATTGTTCTTGATCATTCGTTTACATGTTGATTAGATTACGCTTTCGATTATTCCACTGTCTTGATTAGGTTCTTGATTAGTTCTTGTTTACGGGTTTAATAATCAAATTCTATGCAAGTGGTGTTGAACTTTAAATTCATGTTTAATCGTTCTTTGTTGAATTTCATTGATCCTTGTTTGAAGATCTAATTTAATTGTTTTTGATTTATTTCTTGTTCCTGTGTTTGGTAGTTAATCATCTAGGGTTTGTCAGCCTCTAGTTTAGATCTTTTGTTTCGTTATTTAGCTCGGGATTGACAACCACGGCTTAGGTTTCTTTGTTTAATTCTCGTGTTTGATTCCTCGTATGTTTCAAAATCCTTTATTGGTATTAGAGTGTTTAGGATTTAATCACTTTACGTGAGCAACACGAACATTAGGCCTGTTAAGTTTTCCTTGAGAGGCGACTAGGGTTAGCTTTCCTACTATAACACCTCGTACTACAAGCTCGCATGCGAAGACGGAGATCGTGTGCGCAATACCTCGCGACCCTCCCGTGATCGCGAGGTCGACCGCGAGGTGCCCCGGGCTAATCGTCGCACGTACACTCCTCCGGTCCGTTTCCAGTCGACTTGTCAGTCGAAATATGACGAGGAGTTTGCTCGTTTGAAAGAGGTTTTCAAAAGTTGAGATAAATTTGCCTCTCTTTGAGCACTGCGAAACATGCCGGGCTACATGAAATTCTTAAAGGCACGCTTGCAAGCAAGAAGAAACTTGGGAAATTTGAGAAAATTTCCTATCCAAAATGCAGATGCCGTCTTGCGAAGCTCCTCTGACGGAAGGATCCCGCGGTTTCACGTTAGAGTGCGAGATCGCCGGCGCACTTTTCCAAATGTTTTGTGCGACTTGGGGCGAGCATCAATCGATGCCATTGAGCGTTTTCAACCGGCTACACCTAGGAAAGATGAAGCCGACGAAGATTTAGCGATGATGGTGACCGGTCGATCACATATCCAAAAGGTATCGTCGAAGGCGTGTTGGTAAATTGGGATTTTGTTTTCCCGCCGACTTTGTTATTTTAGATATTCCGAATTGAAACAACAACCACTAATCTTAGGTAGACCTTTTCGAGCAGCCGGTCGTGCGTTGATTGATGTGCGAGGAAAGCGATCTCACATTTCGTGTTAACGATGAGGAGCTCAAGATTTCCATATATGACGCCATCAAGCAACACGGCGGTGGAAAGCCGGAAGAGTCTGCTCGATAATGATCTTCTTTGCCACACACGTCTCGCGTTTAGAGGGTACTCGACCGATCGAGGAAGCTGCGAGAAGGAAGAAGTGGACTCGGCATGGAACTCCGAGTGTTTCATTCAAGTTTGGGGGGGGGCCACTTCCATAGTCAGTGGTGGTCATCCGTGAATGCTAAGTTTAGGAGGGTCCACAAGTTGGGAAAGATTTCTGTTACCACCAAAACGCCAGATTGACAAGGTTAGTGATGGTCTAGCTAAAGACGTTAAATTAGCACTTGTTGGGAGGTAACCCAACGTTTTCTTGTTTTGTTTTTGTGTTTTGTTTTGTTTTTCGTTTGTGTTGCTTTTTGTCGTTTTCTGTTTTTCTTTTCGTTGTTGTGTCGGTCGATCAACGAGTTGAAGTGAAGTGTGTTAATCCATGTGGCCAATGACGATAGAAATTTTTTGTGAAATTTAATGATAGTGCACATGATATGTTAGAAAATGACGCATGAATGACGTGAGATGGCTTAGCTTGTTATTTTTCACCATTTGCTTATCTGTGAAACTTGAGCTTCATTGTATAAACATCTTGATCTGATTTCTTTTAATTGTGTGATATCGTGCATGTGATTATCTTCTAGAACTTGCCATTTTACGTGTCGAGACCGCAATATGTGTTTAATTTGGAAAGGATAAAGGCCATCTTTGTTAACCACATATTTTCCCAAACACTAGCCCATGATATATACCGTTTGTCGCTTCTTTGAGCCTTTTATTAGACTTTATTCTTTCGATTAACCGGATGATAGGAGGTGAGGATGGATATGGGAATCAAATGGGAGAAACATTTGTTTTATATGCTAAGTGGTGATGCAAGATGAAGGATGGTACCGTGTGAAAAAGAATAGACCCTATAAGCTCTATTACAAAGCCAAGAAAAGTAAAAGTGAAAAGAAAAATTTTGTGTATAGTATGAGCATAAAGGAAGTCAATTGTCATAGTATATGGTACCTTGAGTTGCATAAATATGAAATAGCATGTTGGAAAGGAAAGGGAAATGGACAAAGTCCATATGAGTTGTTTGTTTAGATGGAAGTGCTTGGAGTTTACTTGAGTCACTTAGCCATATATTATCCTACCTTAACCAATGTGCCTACATTATAACCTATCAAAAGACCTCTTTGATCCTTATTTGAACACATTTGATGCGGTGGAGATGTTAGAGAAATGGCAAGCCTATGGTAAGATGTTGCATTGCATTGATCTATATTCTACACACATGCCTTTGTGAGGGTCGAAATAAATGAGTTTTTGCTTTCAATCGTTGTTTGTGTTGAAGTGACTAATGTCGTCATGTGTGCTAGTATTTTCGAGAGTTGAAGTATATTTTCCGAGGCTTGATTGTGTTTATCACCTTTGCTATGCTCGTTGATCTCTTGTTGATCTTTCGTTGTGTCTTTCTGTTCTGTTTTTGTTTGAGGACAAACAATGCTTTAAGTTTGGGGGGTTTGATAAACGCGCATTTTACACGTTTATTGTTGATATTTAAAGATGAATTTAGATCTATAAACCGTGTTTATATCTTGGATCTCAATGATTTTAGCTATATTTGGAAGATACTGCTCTTGGGGTTTCTCTTTGGTGTTTTGTAGGCTTTTCAGGTGATAATCGATGCACAAGGCATAAAAGTAACCAAAGATGATGAAATGGATATGACAAGTATGGATGTGAAAAGTTTAGAATGTTAAATAGCATCTCGATAGGAGTCCATAGGCGCAAACGGATCGCAATTGAGTCCGGACACGAGAGAGCGGAGCGAAACAAAGGAAGTCGCTGCGAGGAGCCGGCGACCGAGCTCGCGACCACGCGCGCGGCGACGAGAAATCGCCTGAGAACCTCGCGACCGCTGCTCATGGCGGCGGCGGCAGACCCAAAATTAGGGTTTTCAGCCCTAATCTATAAATAGGCTTCACCCTCGCGCTAACGAACCCCAACGCGATTTTGCGCGTTTTCCTCGCTTTTATCATTTTCATTTATTTTCGCTTTAGCTTTGATTTAGATTAGTTCTAGCAATAGTTATCCATCGTTTACATTAGTTCTTCACATTGTTATCGATTCGGAACGTTTTCGTCCAAAGAATTCCACCGTTTTCCAGTTTTCCGTTGACGTTGGGACTTAAACCAACGATTGTTCTTCAGACGCCACCCTACGGGTTTTATCAATTTAATTTCTATTTTTATGATTATTTCTTACTTTATGTCGTTAATTATGTCTAGCTAATTTACATTTCTAATCCTAGGGTTTGCATGATTCTATCCTATATGTTGTGATTCCCTCTTGTTATTTACCTTCGTGCATTGATTCATGATTCTTGGTGCTTATTTATATGTGTTGATTCGATCAATTTTGATGCATATCATAGTTGCCGATTAATTACGTAGCTGTTTTAATTGTCAATCGATCTTGAATGTATGATACGGATAAGCCTTGAGTCGTGGCGAGATAGGAACATTCGTAGGAAGCATATTCTTTGTGATCCTTTTGGGTTGCTCATTTTCCTCTAGAGGCGTAATGATAATAGGGAAAATTAGTAATCAATCATCACAATTGTCGAATCGAAGTTGTTGGCTACATATGTGATCTTCCATCTTGTGCGGATTAAAATGGTTAGTAATAAGCGGATAAACATCATTGTGGATAGGATTAATGCATCCCTAGGGTTAGTCTTTCTTGATATTTGTTTCCTTGATATTTTATTGCTTTAGTTTATTTTCTTGTTGTTACCTTTGCTTTGGATTTAATTATCTGAAGCCCTAAAAATTCACAACCCAAATTCTGTGCTTGGATAATGAAGAATTATCGTTGAGCTTGAAGGGAAAACGTATGTTAACCCTCGCCCCGAGGATCCATCTTGGGTGTTTAATTCACCATACATTGATTATAATCCTAGCATGCGTCTATATAATTAATAGCAACACGTTGGGGTTTTCTCGTGTTTACCTTTGGATCCGCCGAGGTGGATCGAGCGGGATGAGCGGATTGAGCGATCGAGACTCGTGCTTTGACCTTCCGGGTCGTATCCGGATACCCAAACTCCAGCGTCGAGTGAGGGCGAGCTATGGAGAATGCACCGAAAACACCCTTTCTCTCACCCAAACTCTCGAAAATTTTCTCTCGATTAATTGAGATGGCGAAAATCTTACTTGTAATATGTGAGCATTAGCATTGACATTATCTCATACCTTATATTTATAATGCACTACCTTAATCCTATATGGAATATTACCATAATCCTATATGGAATATTACCATTACCATAATCCTATATGGAATATTACCATACTCTTAGGATTATTTCCATACTCTTAGGATTATTTCCATACTCTCAAGATTATTACCAAAATCTTATATGGAAAGGATCTATGCATATACCATAAATATAATTATATCCATGTGGATAAAGAGAATAAAATCTTGCCAATTGAGCAATAGGGGAACCGATTTTCCTCGATCTTACGGGCCGGATGGGCCGGCCAGGGGATCAAATGCAAGGAATAAAGATGGGCCTCAAATAAATTAATTATCTTATGTTCACCCAGAACATAAATTAATTTATAAACATTCGATCATGCCACTAGAAAGAATGTTGACTTACCCTTTATTACCAAGTTGAGTCGGGCTTGCACTTAGACATTCTGAATCCCGTATTTAAGATATCGAACGTCCATTAATCATTTATAGCAATCGTGACTTAAAGCGATTAATAACTTTATTTCCTTAAGTAGTACCACTCAACCTTATTATTGTACTTGAGCTAACTCAACTGCGGGGTTTAGTACAATAAACCTTTGAGCTCCTTAAGGGGCGTCATCATCCTTAACGGATACGGTGACTCGACTGAGATAACTAGCGTGACATACAAGACCGCCACCACCCAAGACGCGAGAATCTTGGGTTAGAACATATAACCTCACCCATAACAAGTCAAAGTGATGGACAAAGAACTCATACTCACCTAATACCTTATCGAGGTTTAGATCATCGTAAGTCACCGAGATCTTGGTTCTTCACGACGGTCGGAAAGAAGAACTCATCTCACCGTGATCCTTCAATACGTCGAGGCGTACCGGCATAGACAAGCAACTAAGTCAAGTCACTTTTATCTATCTGCGGCTAAACCGACAACTCGTCCTTAAGTCGTCTCGGTGTGAAACTTTTATATCTCATTAAGCTTGACCAATCATACGGACTTACGTGATCTTCTACACCTTGTATGATCTAACTTATATATGAGATAAGGGACACGATATATGCAATCAAGTATTCATTTCGGATAGGAGATTGTAATAGTGGTAACGAAACATTGTATACAAGCTCAACCAAACGCTTTCAAGATACAAATCCAACAATCTCCCACTTATACTAAAGCAAACTTTTAGTATACAATGTGTCTTTCTACTAGCTATTACAAATAACCATCACTTTGCTTCTCCCACTTATACAAAAGTTTCCTTTCTAAGTGGGTGCCATCAAGCATAATCCAAGTCCTCTAACGTGTCCATCGTAGACTTTTGCGGCGAGCTCTTCGTGAATGGATCCGCTAGATTTTCCGTTGTATCAATCTTTTCAATCAGCACGTCACCTCGTCTAACGATTTCTCGTATGACATGGTACTTTCTCTCTATGTGTTTTGTCGCCTTGTGGGTCCGTGGTTCCTTCCGAGTTTGCCACATGCACCGAGTTATCACGATAAACTATGATACTCTTGGGCAAACCGGTACCACATCTAGATCCATGAGGTAGTTCTTGAACCATCTGACCTCATAGAAGCCTCAAGGCGGCTACATATTCGGCTTCCATGGTAGAGTCCGCAATGCATCGCTTTGCCTCCGCCAGATACGGCTCCACCTCCCAAGGTAAACACATAGCAGAGGTTGACTTTTTCTCATCACGGTCGACTTGGAAATCCAGTGCAGATAACCCAAAGGCATTAGACTATCTGCATGGTAAACTAGCCTATAATCTCGAGTCCTTTCGGTACTTGAGTATATGCTTCTTCTGCAATCAATGAGCTTGTCGAGGTTAGGCGATATCTAGCTACTATGCCTACCGCATAGCGGATATCGACCTCGTGCATAGCATTGCGTACATGAGACTTCCTACGGCGGGCGTAAGGAACTTGTCTCATTCCTCTATCTCCTGCGATCATAGGTGACTGCGTTTTTAGATAAAGGAACCATATGCGAAAGGTAGCAATCCTTTCTTGGCGGTGCGCATACTAAAATGAGTAATCACAAGATCGATGTAAGGCGCTGAGATAAGCTCAACATTTTCTTCTTGCGATCTCGGTAAACCTTGATCCCAAGAATGTACGCTGCATCTCCTAAGTCTTTCATTTGAAACCGATCGGATAGCCAACTCTTTACGTCGATAATGACTTCACGTTGTTGCCAACTAGAAGGATGTCATCTACATAAAGTGCAAGAAATACCACATCACGTTGACATCTAACCGATACACACAACTCTCGCTAGGCAACTGGGTAAATCCATAGGACTTTACCACCTCGTCAGCGTAAGTTCCATGATCGGGAGGCTGCTTAAGTCCATAGATGGACTTCTTAAGCTTCCATACTAGATGCTCTTCACCCTTTACCACATAACCTTCGTTCTGTGCATATAGATGTCTCTACCTTCCTCAAGGTAACCGTTAGAAAAGCGGTTTTAACATCCATTGCCAAACCTCTAGGTTCAAGTGGGCTGCTATGGCTAGAAGAATTACGATGGACTTGAGCATTGCTACGGTGAAAAGGTCTCATCGAAATCGATGCCCTCAATCTGAGTGTACCCTTTCGCCACAAGCCTGGCTTTAAAAGCCGAAACCTCTCCATCGGAATCTCTCTTCCTCTTGTATATCCACTTACTACCTATGGCTTCCTTGCCATCTGGTAGAGGTGTCTTTTCATATACATCCATAGCCGTTATGGACTCCATTTCTAAGTCCATAGCGGTGTGCCGATCTTGCATCAATATCTTGTATCGCCTCCTTGTATGTCCATGGGTCGATTATTGCATGTTAAATCTGTTTGGGACTAAATCCAAGATTCACCCACGAACATAAATCGCTCGGGTTGACGAACAACCCTCCCACTCTGACGAGGTTCTACAGCACAATGGCAACGGTGGGTGCGAGATACTTGTGGTTCTCAACTTGCACAACTTGTCATGTGTAGGTACCACTTGTGCGGTCGGTATCTCAGCGGAACTCGACCCACTTCAATTTCTTGAAGTATCACGGTGTCGATCCTCCCACTAGACTCGACATCTCGTGCCTTTGGCCTAATCGGTGGTGGAATACGATCATCTTCTAATTCTTGAAGAATGATTTCAACTTTGGACTTATGATTTTCATATAATCCTCTTCTAAGAATCGGGCATTAGTGCTAATAATGACCTTCCGATCCTTAGGACTATAGAATAAACCACCTTCGTTCCTCTAGGATAGCCATAAACAACCTTGCGTCGGATCTAGCCTCCAACTTGTCGACTTTCTTGTTCAAGACGTGTCTTTGGATCGCCCATATCCTTATGTGGCTTAAAGCGGGCTTCGCCCAAACCACAACTCGAAGGGGTCTTTTCGATGACTTGGGCGGTACTAGATTTAGAAAGTATGCTTGCCGTCTCTAAGGCATACCCCGAACGAAATAAGCGATGTAGCATAACTCATCATAGATCTAACCATTTCAAAAGAGTCCTATTTCTTCGTTCGACACACCATTTCTTTGTGGTGTGCCCGGTGAAATCTTGTTGGGATGTAATCCCACACTTCACTAGATAGTCCATAAACTTCGTTCTTGAGGTATTCGCCACCGCGATCGGACCATGATGACTTGATACTTTTACCTAGCTTCGTCTCCACTTCCGCCTTAAACTCTTTGAATTTCTCAAAGCATTCGGACTGCGGTGAAGCGGTATACGTATCCGTACCTTGAGTGTCGTCGATGAAAGTGACAAAATACTGTACCTCCACGAGCTTGTGTGGACATCGGTCCACACGGTCGAAATGGACTAACTCGACATTTACGTGGCTCTATAACCGCCCGCTTTGAAGGTGCGGTCGACATCTTACCTTCTATATGAGATTCGCGGTCGGGAGCGGATAACAGTGAGATTACCCAACGCTCCATTCTTAGCGGTCTTTGGATCCTATTTAGATTGATGTGACCTAATCTAAGATGCTGAGAGAAAGTAGAGTCATCTTCTTGAAAACTTTCTCTTTTAGGGTTTGATGAAGATCTGACATAGTTATAGGTATTATGTTTTCGACAATAGTATAAAGCGAATTATATAAAGTGCCACACGAGATAACCGTCATTTCTTATGATAGAAACACCACTATCAAAATAACGAGAATATCCATGAGTAAATAATTTGAAACAGAAACAAGGTTCATGAAAATCCGGCACATATAAAACGTCTTTCAAAACTAAAGCTGTTGTCCCAAAACATAAAAAACATCTCCAATTGCAATGACTTCGACTTTCGCGCGTTGCCCATGGAGATCGTTATCTCGCCATCAAGCGACTCCTTGTCGCGAACCCACGCAGGTGTAACAAACATGATCGATTGCGCCAGTATCTACTACCCAAGAATGGGTAGAACAAGTCGCTAAGCATGTTTCCGTTACTAAAAGCAAGCAGCGTACCTTGAGCATGAGCATAGGGCACTTGGCCTTCCAATGCCCGTCTTTCCGCGAAGCACTTGCCGCTTCTCTTTTGGCTTCTTCAGCCTCCGGTGGCAACCATGTTCTTGCTCCCATTACTCCCACTATTTCCTCGCCTTTACCACCTTTGGCACCCTTTTTCTATTTCCATTTTGCAACGAAAATTTTGGGCCTTAGATGTGCTAGCAGAGCATGTGCTCCTTTTCCCATAACTCCTTCAAACAACGAGATCATTAAGCAACCGACTAAGTGTAAACTCGGTCTTGCTCATGATCGCATTCACGAAAGTTCTCAAAAGACTTGGGCGATGTATTGAGGATGATATCGACCTTGGCCGCCGTCAATACCTCCTCCCAACCGATCAAGACTATCCATGAGATGAGTCGTGTGGGAGACATGTTCATGGACCGAACTTCCTTCTTCCATCTTACACGCCAAGATTTCTCTCATTGTGTGGAGCGGTCGTCGATCCGATTGCCCAAACTTACTCTCGAGACTTGACCAAATATCGGTCGCGTCTACCATCGACCGATCTTTGCGGTGCAAGCCTTTGGACATCGTAGTCATCATATAGCATTTAGCCATATTGTTAGACTTATTCCAAAGTCTCGCTGACTCTCGCTCATTAGTCGATCGTCGATAGGGCGTCGGGTTTAGGAGTAGTGAGAACAAACATGTGTTCTTCAAATGATAAGAACATATTCCATGTTTCGTTTCCACTCGATAAAATTTGGACCGATAACGGTTTTGTGCGAGCATATTGATAATCGGCGTAGAGACATATACGAAGCGATAATGTAAACACATAAGCATACGATCGTATATAATTCGTAACAATAATATTGTAACCTTTTGATAAAACAATATTAATTGAAACCTCCAATCGCCCAAAGAATTCCACATGCAAGCCACGGCGTGTGGGCGTTTACATGAACCCCTCGACCGGACTAAAATATACCTTTTAGTCATTTAATTTCAATCCATGTCAACTTATCCTTATGACAAATGAAATTAATGATTGGACCTTACTAGACCACATCACTATCGCAAAGGGACTTGGCGGGAAGTTGTACTTGAGGTGATGTCTAAGCATTGACCACAATTTTAACATTTAGAAAATGAATTCTTAGAATTGGTATACTCACTCGGACCATACCGCTTCCAATTCAAATTCTTTTGTTATCTCATTTATATATATCTCTAGAGAACTTATGAAAATCGCATATCTGAGCCACGCGTGTGGGCGTTTACATGAAACTCCCACTTCTCGATAGATTTAAAATGTTTTATTTAGAAATCTCGTCTAACAAACTTATGATAAGCGGTCTGAAGCAAGCCACGCGTGTGGGCGTTTACTCACGGTGCGTCTCACTTTGTTTAGAGATCAAATAGTGGAGGTCTTGACATTTTAATTTGAAAAATTAATTTGTCGGGTTGCTTGCTAGTCTTTTTATTCAAAGGTTTGTCCATGCGAGATCACGTAATCTAGCATGCTTTTCTATAGAACTCGACATGTAAAACATGCTCATGAAATTCTAAAATATGCTTGATAAGCGATAAACCTAGCATGCTTACTATGCGCGTCAATTCGTAAAACACTTAAAGGTTTGTCGGCGTAATATAAACATACATAGCATGCTACTGCATAATTTAAACATCCACGACATGCATATGAGCGATAAAATAAAATAAAACGTTCATCGCGGCCCAATCGTGAAACACTGCACATTTAAATCTAATCTATTACATAGATTTACAAAGTGCAATTAAACTTGACAGGCCTCGCGTGCACGGCGCGGACCGGATTCACAAATGGGCCTCGCGTGCGGGCACGGACGGAAATTCGAAAAGCGGTGCGGGCGGGTCGGCCTAAAAAGTCTTTGGGCGGCGCTGAAAAAGCCGATCGCGCCCGTGACCTCGTCGCGCCGCCCGCGTGCTCGCCGCGGGCTGCCTCGCGATCGCTTATGCGACCGCGACCCGTCGAGCACGCGTGCGCGCGACGCCCCAGCGCCGAGCGTCTGCCGAGACATCGTCGCCCGGTGACCATACCTCACGACCGCGATGCGCTTTCATGCGCCGGGTTTCGGCGCGACGCGCCCGTCGCCGCTAGCTTCGCCGCGACGCGCGGCCTCGCGGGTAATCCTCGCGACCGCGAGCTCGCTCGCTAGCGCCGGGATCTCGCGAGCGCGCCCGTCGCCCGCAGCCCTCGCGATCGCCCTAGCGACCGCGAGACTCGCTTCATGAAACCACCCGAGCGGTCGAGATACTGCTTTTCCCGTCGTTTCGTTCTTCGTTCGTTCGTCTCGTTCTTCTTTACGGATAAGATTTACATAATAAAATCTAATCTAACCACGGATTTTCTCGTGGTGTAAAACAAAACCAACAACAACAACAAAGCGAGCCACGATGAGCAGCGGATCCACAATTAAATAAACGCGCGTAATAATCAAATGTGAATTAATCCAGCAGGCGAAGATTCGATCCTGGCTCGATACCAGTCAAGGAAGCGTATGTTAACCCTGCCCGAGGATCCATCTTGGGTGTTTAATTCACCATACATTGATTATAATCCTAGCATGCGTCTATATAATTAATAGCAACACGTTGGGGTTTTCTCGTGTTTACCTTTGGATGCATCGAGGTGGATCGAGCGGGATGAGCGGATTGAGCAGTCGAGACTCGTGCTTTGACCTTACGGGTCGTATCCGGATACCCAAACTCCAACGTCGAGTGAGGGCGAGCTATGGAGAATGCACCGAAAAACACCCTTTTCTCACCCAAACTCTCGAAAATTTTCTCTCGATTAATTGAGATGGCGAAAATCTTACTTGTAATATGTGAGCATTAGCATTGACATTATCTCATACCTTATATTTATAATGCACTACCTTAATCCTATATGGAATATTACCATAATCCTATATGGAATATTACCATACTCTTGGGATTATTTCCATACTCTTGGGATTATTTCCATACTCTCAAGATTATTACCAAAATCTTATATGGAAAGGATCTATGCATATACCATAAATATAATTATATCCATGTGGATAAAGAGAATAAAATCTTGCCAATTGAGCAATAGGGAACCGATTTTCCTCGATGCTACGGGCTGGATGGGCCAGCCAGGATCAAATGAGGAATAAAGATGGGCCTCAAATAAATTAATTATCTTATGTTCGGCCGAACATAAATTAATTTATAAACATTCGATCATGCCACTAGAGAAAGAATGTTGACTTACCCTTTATTACCAAAGTTGAGTCGGGCTTGCACTTAGACATTCTGAATCCCGTATTTAAGATATCGAGCGTCCATCAATCATTTATAGCAATCGACGACTTAAAGCGATTAATAACTTTATTTCCATAAGTAGTACCACTCAACCTTATTATTGTACTTGAGCTAACTCAACTGCGGGGTTTAGTACAATAAACCTTTGAGCTCCTTAAGGGGCGTCATCATCCTTAACGGATACGGTGACTCGTCTGAGATAACTAGCGTGACATCTGAAACCTTGCCACCACCCAAGATGCGGAGAATCTTGGGTTAGAACATATAACCTCACCCATAACAAGTCAAAGTGATGGACAAAGAACTCATACTCACCTAATACCTTATCGAGGTTTGGATCATCGTAAGTCACCGAGATCTTGGTTCTTCACGACGGTCGGAAAGAAGAACTCATCTCACCGTGATCCTTCATACGTCGAGACGTGCCAGCATAGACAAGCAACTAAGTCAAGTCACTTCTTATCTATACCGCGGCTAAACCGACAACTCGTCCTTAAGTCGTCTCGGTGTGAAACTTTTATATCTCATTAAGCTTGACCAATCATACGAGACTTACGTGATCTTCTACACACTGTATGATCTAACATATATATGAGATAAGGGGACACGATATATGCAATCAAGTATTCATTTCAGATAGGAGATTGTAATAGTGGTAACGAGGAAACATTGTATACAAGCTCAACCAAACGCTTTCAAGATACAAATCCAATGAGCTAGCTTCTATGTTTTCGTGATACAATCTACTGTGGATACGATATCTTATTCCTATACTTACACCTTTTACGTGTGAAAAGGGCGATCAAATTTTGGCGCCGTTCTTGGATTATTAAGATCACATAGGAATAATTTGACGATTTGGATTTATTAATTCAAGTTATATATTATATTATTTATTTATTTTGTTAGTGCTAATTTCTCTTCTCGGGTGGTTTATCGTACAAGATCTCGGGGACCTCCGAAATATTATTAGATCCCGAGATCGAAGGCTCTCAAAGGAGAAGAGGACGAGAGAAGAGGGGCTGCAATGGCGGCCAATCCATGAATCAGGGCATTCCTCCCGAGCAAGTTGCCGCATGCTAGCCGACTTTGCGAGAGATGCGTCGGATGGCGAATATGGGAATCATTGTCCCGCTCGGAGGAAAGACCTCGAATCACATGTACCGACATCCCACGAACAGTTCGGAGGCGGTTGGGGCCCGTACATAGATCTGCAAACAATTTTGAGCTCAAACCGTACGATCGGTATGGTCCAAGGATAGCGGTTTGGGGAGAGTCACGGAAGACCGAATCGCATCTCGAGACTTTTCTCGATATTTGTGACACCATCAAGCGAATGGGGTGCCACAAGACACGATCCGGATCGCATGTTCGGTTTCTCACTGCACAGACAGCGAAAAGATTGGTTCAAGTTTGGACCGAAATGCATCGACACTTGGGAAACTTTGCGAAGTTTCTTCAAATACTTTCCGCCGCGGCGCGCAGAAGATCATCGCCGAAATCTCTCATTTTGCCAAAACCACGACGAATCGTTATTCGAGGCATGGGAGAGATTGAGAGGTCTATTGAGACGATGTCCACAACATGGGTTCTCCAAGGAGCAACAAATCACACGATTCTGGTTGGGTGACATGGCGGGACGAGGAGCATGGTGGATGCATCGGTGAGGGCTTATGAATCGACCCGATGAGCGAGGCAAGCCGTATTGTAGAAGATGGTCGCAGCAGCTATCGATGGCCAGCGGAGAGAACGCCATTGTTCAAAGCAATTTCTTGTTGAGTGATTCAAAATATGACGATCTCATGAAGAAGTTCACTCTTTTGAAGAGTCAGATTGAGACAGAGAACGTCAGCCACATCAATCAGAGGAATCACCCGAATTTCCAACAAACTCCAGCAGGCTTCGCCGTTCAGAATAGTGTAATTCAAGAGCCGAGGAAGCCAAGTCTCGAAGACATGATGCAGCAGTTGGTTGTAAGCAACCAACAATTGGCAACGAATCGAGATGCGTTCATAAGCAACACCGGGCAAAAGATAAATCATTTGGAGTCCACTGTGACGGCTATGGGGAAGCATATGAAGATGTTGGAAAATCAAATTGGTCAAATAGCCGTACAAGTGAATGCACTACAAAAGACGGGCCAATTTTCGAGTAATACGGAGGTGAACCCAAAGAATCAGTGCTTTGCTATCCAGACGAGGAGTGGACGAGCCTACCCAAGCCCTACCGAGCAAGAAAGCACACCGAGGCGAAACTTCGCGACCGAGCACGCGTCGTCCGCGCGCCGACCGCGAGCCATCGAGTATCGCGCGCGCGGTTGTTCGCGGCGACCAGGTAGCTTCGCAAGCCGACCCGCGAGCAATCAAGTCGCGCGTGCAACCGAGAAATCGGCCTCGAGCTCGCGCGCAAGCTCGCATGCGAAGACGGAGATCGCAGCGCAGCGGATACCTCGCGACCCTCCCAAATGGTCGCGAGGTCGACCGCGAGTGCCCCCGAAGCTAATCGTCGCACGTACACTCCTCGGTCCCGTTTCCGAGTCGACTTGTCAAGTCGAAATATGAGGAGTTTGCTCGCTTCAAAGAGGTTTTCAAAAGTTGAGATAAATTTGCCTCTCTTTGAGCGGCTGCGAAACATCTTAGGGCTACATGAAATTCTTAAAAGCAGCTTGCAAGCAAGAAGAAACTTGGGAAATTTGAGAAAATTTCCTATCCAAGAACGCAGTTGCCGTCTTGCAAAGGAAGCTCCTCTGAGCGAAGGATCCCGCGGTTTCACGTTAGAGTGCGAGATCGCCGGCGGACTTTTCAAATGTTTTGTGCGACTTGGGCGAGCATCAATCGATGCCATTGAGCGTTTTCAACCGCTACACCTAGGAAAGATGAAGCCGATTTAAGATTTCATCGATGATGGTGGTGGTCACCACATATCAAAAGGTATCGTCGAGGCGTGTTGGTAAGAATTGAGATTTTGTTTTTCCTGCCGACTTTGTTATTTTAGATATTCCGAATTCAAACAACAACCACTAATCTTAGGTAGACCTTTTCGAGCAACCGGTGCGTGCGTTGATTGATGTCGGGAAGGCAATCTCACATTTCGTGTTAGCGATGAGGAGCTCAAGATTTCCATATATGGCGCCATCAAGCAACACGGCGGTGGAAAGCCGGAAGAGTGCCGCTCGATCATATTCTGCTTTGCCACACACGTCTCGCGTTTAGAGGGTACTCGACCGATCGAGGAAGCTGCGAGAAGGAAGAAGTGGACTCGGCATGGAACTCAAGTGTTTCATTCGAGTTTGGGGGCCACTTCCATAGTCGCGGTGGTCATCCGTGAATGCTAAGTTTAGGAGGGTCCACAAGTTGGGAAAGATTTACATTACCACCAAAACGCCCGATTGACAAGGTTAGTGATGGTCTAGCTAAAGGCGTTAAATTAGCACTTGTTGGGAGGTAACCCAGCGTTTTCTTGTTTTGTTTTTGTGTTTTGTTTTGTTTTTCGTTTGTGTTGCTTTTGTCGTTTTCGTTTTCTTTTCGTTGTTGTGTCGGTCGATCAACGAGTTGAAGTGAAGTGTGTTAATCCATGTGGCGATGCGATAGAAATTTTTGTGAAATTTAATGATAGTGCACATGATATGTTAGAAAATGACGCATGAATGACGTGAGATGGCTTAGGCTTGTTATTTTTCACCATTTGCTTATCTGTGAAACTTGAGCTTCCTTTGTATAAACATCTTGATCTGATTTCTTTTAATTGTGTGATATCGTGCATGTGATTATCTTCTAGAACTTGCCGTTTTTACGTGTCGAGGCGCAATATGTGTTTCAATTTGGAAAGGATAAAGGCCATCTTTGTTAACCACATATTTTCCCAAACACTAGCCCATGATATATACCGTTTGTCGCTTCTTTGAGCCTTTTATTAGACTTTATTCTTCGATTAACCGGATGATAGGAGGTGAGGATGGATATGGGAATCAAATGGGAGAAACATTTGTTTTATATGCTAAGTGGTGATGCAAGATGAAGGATGGTACCGTGTGAAAAGAATAGACCCTATAAGTTCTATTACAAAGCGAGAAAGTAAAAGTGAAAAGAAAAATTTTGTGTATAGTATGAGCATAAAGGAAGTCAATTGTCATAGTATATGGTACCTTGAGTTGCATAAATATGAAATAGCATGTTGGAAAGGAAAGGGAAATAGACAAAGTCCATATGAGTTGTTTGTTTAGATGGAAGTGCTTGGAGTTTACTTGAGTCACTTAGCCATATATTATCCTACCTTAACCAATGTGCCTACATAATAACCTATCAAAAGACCTCTTTGATCCTTATTTGAACACATTTGATGCGGTGGAGATGTTAGAAATGGCGAGCCTATGGTAAGATGTTGCATTGCATTGATCTATGAGTGTATACACGTCCTTAATTTCTTTATGAGTTTGAGTGTATCCTCATATTCTACACACATGCCTTTGTGAGGTCGAAATAAATGAGTTTTTGCTTTCATCGTTGTTTGTGTTGAAGTGACTAATGTCGTCATGTGTGCTAGTATTTTCGAGAGTTGAAGTATATTTTCGAGGCTTGATTGTGTTTATCACCTTTGCTATGCTCGTTGATCTCTTGTTGATCTTCGTTGTGTCTTTTCATTACATTTTTGTTTGAGGACAAACAATGCTTTAAGTTTGGGGGTTTGATAAGCGCGCATTTTACGTTTATTGTTGATATTTAAAGATGAATTTAGATCTATAAACCGTGTTTATATCTTGGATCTCAATGATTTTAGCTATATTTGGAAGATCTTTGCTCTTGGGGTTTCTCTTTGGTGTTTTGTAGGCTTTTCGGTGATAATCGATGCACGCGCATAAAAGTAACCAAAGATGATGAAATGGATATGACAAGTATGGATGTAAAAGTTTAGAATGTTAAATAGCATCTCGATAGGAGTCCATAGGCGCAAACGGATCGCAATTGGTCCGGACGCGAGAGAAGCGGAGCGAAACAAAGGAAGTCGCGGGGCCGGCGGCCGAGCTCGCGGCCACGCAGCGTGACCGCGAAATCGCCTGAACCTCGCGACCGCTGCTCGCGGCGGCGGCAGACCCCAAAATTAGGGTTTTCAGCCTAATCTATAAATAGGACTTCACCCTCGCCCCCAACGAACCCAGTAGCGATTTTGCACGTTTTTCCTCAGTTTTTATCTGTTTTTCATTTATTTTCGCTTTAGCTTTGATTTAGATTAGTTCTAGCAATAGTTATCCATCGTTTTACATTAGTTCTTCACATTGTTATCGATTCGGAACGTTTTCGTCCAAAGAATTCCACCGTTTTCCGGTTTTCCGTTGGCGTTGGGACTTAAACCAACGATTGTTCTTCGAGGCAGCCACCTACGGGTTTTATCAATTTAATTTCTATTTTATGATTATTTCTTACTTTATGTCGTTAATTATGTCTAGCTAATTTACATTCTAATCCTAGGGTTTGCATGATTCTATCCTATATGTTGTGATTCCTCTGTTGTTATTTACCTTCCGGGCATTGATTCATGATTCTTGGTGCTTATTTATATGTGTTGATTTACGATCAATTTTGATGCATATCATAGTTGCCGATTAATTACGTGCTTGTTTTAATTGTCGTCGATCTTGAATGTATGATACGGATAAGCCTTGAGTCGTGGCGAGATAGGAACATTCGTAGGAAGCATATTCTTTGTGATCCTTTTGGAGTTGCTCATTTTCCTCTAGAGCGTAATGTGATAATAGGGAAAATTAGTAATCAAGCTGTCACAATTGTAAATGGCGAAGTTGTTGGCTACATATGTGATCTTCCATCTTATGCGGATTAAAATGGTTAGTAATAAGCGGGATAAACATCATTGTGGATAGGATTAATGCATCCCTAGGGTTAGTCTTTCTTGATATTTGTTTCCTTGATATTTTATTGCTTTAGTTTATTTTCTTGTTGTTACCTTTGCTTTGGATTTAATTATACGAAGCCTAAAATTCACAACCCAAATTACGTGCTTGGATAATGAAGAATTATCGTTGAGCTTGAAGGAAAGCGATATGTTAACCCTCGCCCGAGGATCCGTCTTGGGTGTTTAATTCACCATACATTGATTATAATCCCAGCATGCGTCTATATAATTAATAGCAACACGTTGGGGTTTTCTCGTGTTTACCTTTGGATCCGCGGGGGGATCGAGCGGGATGAGCGGATTGAGCGGTCGAGACTCGTGCTTTGACCTTACGGACTGTATCCGGATACCCAAACTCAGCGTCGGTGAGGGCGAGCTATGGAGAATGCACCGAAAAACACCCTTTCTCTCACCCAAACTCTCGAAAATTTTCTCTCGATTAATTGAGATGGCGAAAATCTTACTTGTAATATGTGAGCATTAGCATTGACATTATCTCATACCTTATATTTATAATGCACTACCTTAATCCTATATGGAATATTACCATAATCCTATATGGAATATTACCATAATCTATATGGAATATTACCATACTCTTAGGATTATTTCCATACTCTTAGGATTATTTCCATACTCTCAAGATTATTACAAAATCTTATATGGAAAGGATCTATGCATATACCATAAATATAATTATATCCATGTGGATAAAGAGAATAAAATCTTGCCAATTAAGCAATAGGGGAACCGATTTTCCTCGATTATACGGAGCTGGATGGGCGACCAGAGGATCAAATCTGAGGAATAAAGATGGGCCTCAAATAAATTAATTATCTTATGTTCGACCCGAACATAAATTAATTTATAAACATTCGATCATGCCACTAGAAAGAATGTTGACTTACCCTTTATTACCAAAGTTGAGTCGGGCTTGCACTTAGACATTCTGAATCCCGTATTTAAGATATCGAACGTCCATTAATCATTTATAGCAATCGGCGACTTAAACGATTAATAACTTTATTTCCTTAAGTAGTACCACTCAACCTTATTATTGTACTTGAGCTAACTCAACTGCGGGGTTTAGTACAATAAACCTTTGAGCTCCTTAAGGGGCGTCATCATCCTTAACGGATACGGTGACTCGTCTGAGATAACTAGCGTGACATACAAGATTTGCCACCACCCAAGATGCGGAGAATCTTGGGTTAGAACATATAACCCTCACCCATAACAAGTCAAGTGATGGATGACAACTCATACTCACCTAATACCTTATCGAGGTTTAGATCGCCGTAAGTCACCGAGATCTTGGTTCTTCACGACGGTCGAAAGAAGAACTCATCTCATGTGATCCTTCAATACGTCGTAGACGTACCGGCATAGACAAGCAACTAAGTCAAGTCACTTCTTATCTATCTTTGCGGCTAAACCGACAACTCGTCCTTAAGTCGTCTCACCGTGAAACTTTTATATCTCATTAAGCTTGACCAATCATACGGACTTCGTGATCTTCTACCTTTGTATGATCTAACTTATATATGAGATAAGGGGACACGATATATGCAATCAAGTATTCATTTCGGATAGGAGATTGTAATAGTGGTAACGAAACATTGTATACAAGCTCAACCAAACTGCTTTCAGTATACAAATCCAACAATCTCCCACTTATACTAAAGCAAACTTTTAGTATACAATGTGTCTTTCTACTAGCTATTACAAATAACCATCACTTTGCTTATCCCACTTATACAAAAGTTTCCTTTCTAAGTGGGTGCCATCAAGCGCAATCCAAGTCCTCTAACGTGTCCATCGTAGACTTTTTGCGGCAGGCTCTTCGTGAATGGATCCGCTAGATTTTCCGTTGTATCAATCTTTTCAATCAAGACGCCACCTCGTCTAACGATTTCTCGTATGACATGGTACTTTCTCTCTATGTGTTTTGTCGCCTTGTGGGTCCGTGGTTCCTTCGAGTTTGCATCGCACGAGTTATCACAATGGCTATGATACTCTTGGGCAAACCAGTACCACATCTAGATCCATGAGGTAGTTCTTGAACCATATAGCCTCCTTAGAAGCCTCCGGCGGCTACATATTCGGCTTCCATGGTAGAGTCCGCAATGCATCGCCATTGCTTTGCACTCCGCCAGATACGGCTCCACCTCCCAAGGTAAACACATAGCCCGAGGTTGACTTTTTCTCATCACGGTCGGCTTGGAAATCAGTGCAGATAACCCAAAGGCATTAGACTATCTCGCATGGTAAACTAGCCTATAATCTCGAGTCCTTTTCGGTACTTGAGTATATGCTTCTTGCGCATCGATGAGCTTGTCCGAGGTTAGGCGATATCTAGCTACTATGCTACCGCATAGCGAGATATCGGGCCTCGTGCATAGCATTGCGTACATGAGACTTCCCACGGCGGAAGCGTAAGGAACTTGTCTCATTTCCTCTATCTCCTGCGGTCATAGGTATCTGCGTTTTGATAAAGGAACGCCATGTCCGAAAGGTAGCAATCCTTTCTTGGCGGTCCGCATACTAAAACAGTAATCACGATATCAATGTAAGGCGCCCGAGATAAGCTCAACATTTTCTTCTTGCGATCTCGGTAAACCTTGATCCCAAGAACGACGCGCTCTCTCTAAGTCTTTCATTTGAAACCGATCGGATAGCCAACTCTTTACGTGCGATAATGACTTCACGTTGTTGCCAACTAGAAGGATGTCATCTACATAAAGTGCAAAAATACCACATCACTGTTGACATCTAACCGATACACACAACTCTCGCTAGGCAACCGGGTAAATCCATAGGACTTTACCACCGTCAAAGCGTAAGTTCCATGATCGGGAGGCTCGCTTAAGTCCATAGATGGACTTCTTAAGCTTCCATACTAGATGCTCTTCACCCTTTACCACATAACCTTCGGTTCTTGCATATAGATGTCTCTATCTTCCTCAAGGTAACCGCTTAGAAAAGCGGTTTTAACATCCATTTGCCAAACCTCTGGGTTCAGTGGGCTGCTATGGCTAGAAGAATTACGATGGACTTGAGCATTGCTACTGGCGAAAGGTCTCATCGAAATCGATGCCCTCAATCTGAGTGTACCCTTTCGCCACAAGCACGGCTTTAAAAGCGAAACCTCTCCATCGGAATCTCTCTTCCTCTTGTATATCCACTTACTACCCATGGCTTCCTCGCCATCCGGTAGAGTGTCTTTTCATATACATCCATAGCCGTTATGGACTCAATTTCTAAGTCCATAGCGGTGTGCCATGATCTTGCATCAATATCTTGTATCGCCTCCTTGTATGTCCATGGGTCGATTATTGCATGTTCGTCTCACCGACTAAATCCAAGATTCACCCACGAACATAAATCGCCGGGTCGACGAACAACCCTCCCACTACGACGAGGTTCTACAGGCACAATGGCAACGGTGGGTGCAGATACTTGTGGTTCTCTAACTTGCACAACTTGCTGTGTAGGTACCACTTGTACGGTCGGTATCTCCAGCGGAACTCGACCCACTTCAATTTCTTGAAGTATCTGGTGTCGATCCCTCCCACTAGACTCGACATCTCGTACCTTTGGCCTAATCGGTGGTGGAATACGATCATCTTCTAATTCTTGAAGAATGATTTCAACTTTGGACTTATGATTTTTCATATAATCCTCTTCTAAGAATCGGGCATTAGTGCTAATAATGACCTTCGATCCTGTGACTATAGAATAAACCACCTTCGCTCCTCTAGGATAGCCAATAAACGACCTTGCGTCGATCTAGCCTCCAACTTGTCGCCTTTCTTGTTCAAGACGCAGTCGGATCGCCCCATATCCTTATGTGGCTTAAACCGGGCTTCGCCCAAACCACAACTCGAAAGGGTCTTTTCGACCGACTTGACGGTACTAGATTTAGAAAGTATGCCGCCGTCTCTAAGGCATACCCCGAAATCTAAATAGGCAATGTAGCATAACTCATCATAGATCTAACCATTTCCAAAAGAGTCCTATTTCTTCGCTCGACACACCATTTTGTTGTGGTGTGCCCGGTGAAGTCTTGTTGGGATGTAATCCCACACTTCACTAGATAGTCCATAAACTCGTTCTCGAGGTATTCGCCACCGCGATCGGACCGCCATGACTTGATACTTTTACCTAGCTTCGTCTCCACTTCCGCCTTAAACTCTTTGAATTTCTCAAAGCATTCGGACTTGCGGTGAGCGGTATACGTATCCGCACCTTAGTAATCGTCAATGAAAGTGACAAAATACTGTACCCTCCACGAGCTTGTGTGGACATCGGTCCACACAGTCGAAATGGACTAACTCCAACATTTACGTGGCTCTATAACCCTTCGCTTTGAAGGGTCTGTCGACATCTTACCTTCTATATAGATTCGCAGACCGAACCCGAGTAACCGTGAGATTACCCAACGCCCATTCTTAGCCGCCTTTGGATCCTATTTAGATTGATGTGACCTAATCTAAGATGCCAGAGAAAAGTAGAGTCATCTTCTTGAAGAAAACTTTCTCTTTTGGGTTTGATGAAGATGCAACATAGTTATAGGTATTATGTTTTGCGAAATAGTATAAAGCGAATTATATAAAGTGCCAACACGATAACCGTCATTTCTTATGATAGAAACACCACTATCAAAAATAATGTAATATCCATGAGTAAATAATTTGAAACAGAAACAAGGTTCACCAAAATCCGCACATATAAAACGTCTTTCAAAACTAAAACTGTTGTCCCAAAACATAAAGAACATCTCCAACTGCAACAGCTTCGACTTTCGCTGTTGCCCATGGAGATCGTTATCTCGCCATCAAACAACTCCCTTGTCCGCAGAACCCCCGCAGGTGTAACAAACATGATCGGTTACTCAGTATCTACTACCCAAGAATGGGTAGAACAAGTCGCTAAGCATGTTTCACATACTAAAGCAAACGGCGTACTTGAGCCTCGAGCATAGGGCACTTGGCCTTCCATGCCCGCCTTTCCGCGACTTGAAGCACTTGCCTTCTCCTTCGCTTCTTCAAGCCTCCGTGGCAACCATGTTCTTGCTCCCATTACTCCCACTATTTCCTTGCCTTTACCACCTTTGCACCCCTTTTCTATTTCCATTTTGCAACGAAAATTTTGGGCCCTTAGATGTGCTAGCGAGCATGTCTTTCCTTTTCCCATAACTCCTTCCGACAGAACGAGATCATTAAGCAACCGACTAAGTGTAAACTCGGTCTTGCTCATGATCGCATTCACGCGAAAGTTCTCAAAAGACTTGGGCGGTGTATTGAGGATGATATCGACCTTGGCCGCACAATACCTCCTCCCAACCGATCAAGACTATCCATGAGATGAGTCATGTGGGAGACATGTTCATGGACCGAACTTCCTTCTTCCATCTTACACGCCAAGATTTCTCTCATTGTGTGGAAGCGGATCGTCCGATCCGATCGCCCAAACTTACTCTCGACTTGACCAAATATCGCCGCGTCTACCATCGATGATCTTTGCAGTACAAGCCTTTGGACATCGTAGTCATCATATAGCATTTAGCCATATTGTTAGACTTATTCCAAAGTCCGCTTGACTCTCGCAAGCTCATTAGTCGATCGTCGATGGGCATCGGGTTTAGAGTAGTGAGAACAAACATGTGTTCTTCAAATGATAAGAACATATTCCATGTTTCGCTTCCACTCGATAAAATTTGGACCGGATAACGGATTTTGTGCGAGCATATTGATAATCGGCGTTGTAGGGAAAACGTATGTTAACCCTCGCCCCGAGGATCCATCTTGGGTGTTTAATTCACCATACATTGATTATAAACCTAGCATGCGTCTATATAATTAATTGCAACACGTTGGGGTTTTTCTCGTGTTTACCTTGGATCCGTCGAGGTGGATCGAACGGGATGAACGGATTGAACGGTCGAGACTCGTGCTTTGACCTTCTGGACCTGTATCCCGGTTGCCCAATCTCCAAGGCCGATTGAGAACATTTATGGAGAATGCTTCGGAAAATCACCCAATGCTCTAAGATGGCTCTCAAAATCTCTCCCAAGAACTATGGAATTTCAAATTATGTGTGGGATTAATGAGCATTCATCTCATACCTTATATTTATAACGCACTACCTTAATCCTATATGGAATATTACCATAATCCTATATGGAATATTACCATAATCCTATATGGAATATTACCATAATCTTAGGATTATTTCCATACTCTTAGGATTATTTCCATACTCTTAGATTATTTCATACTCTCAAGATTATTACCATAATCTTATATGGAAAGGATCTATGACATACCATAAATATAATTATATCCTTGTGGGATAAAGAGAATAAAATCTTGCCATAGAGAGATATAGGGACCGATTTTCTTGCTAAGCTATGGGCTGGATGGGCCAAATTTGTGATCAAATGCGAGGAATAAAGATGGGCCTCAAATAAATTAATTATCTTATGTTCACCAGAACATAAATTAATTTATAAACATTCGATCATGCCACTAGAGAAAGAATGCCGACTTACCCTTTATTACCAAGTTGAGTCGGGCTTGCACTTAGACATTACGAATCCCGTATTTAAGATATCGAACGTCCATTAATCATTTATAGCAATCATCGCTTAAACGATTAATAACTTCATTTCCTTAAGTAGTACCACTCAACCTTATTATTGTACTTGAGCTAACTCAACTGCGGGGTTTAGTACAATAAACCTTTTGAGCTCCTTAAGGGGACGTCATCATCCTTAACGGATACGGTGACTGTCATGAGATAACTAGCGTGACATACAAGATCGCCACCACCCAAGACGGAGAATCTTGGGTTAGAACATATAACCTCACTCATAACAAGTCAAAGTGATGGTCAAGAACTCATACTCACCTAATACCTTATCGAGGTTTAGATTATCGTAAGTCATCGAGATCTTGGTTCTTCACGACGGTCGAAAGAAGAACTCATCTCACCGTGATCCTTCAATACGTCGAGACGCATCAAAGATAGACAAGCAACTAAGTCAAGTCACTTCTTATCTATCTGCAGCCTAAAACCGACAACTCGTCCTTAAGTCGTCTCACCGTGAAACTTTTATATCTCATTAAGCTTGACCAATCATACGGACTTCGTGATCTTCTACACACCGTATGATCTAACTTATATATGAGATAAGGGACACGATATATGCAATCAAGTATTCAAATCGGATAGGAGATTGTAATAGTGGTAACAGAAACATTGTATACAAGCTCAACCAAACCGCTTTCAAGATACAAATCCAACAATCTCCCACTTATACTAAAGCAAACTTTTAGTATACAATGTGTCTTTCTACTAGCAATTACAAACAACCATCACTTTGCTTCTCCCACTTATACAAAAGTTTCCTTTCTAAGTGGGTGCCATCAGTTTAATCCAGTCCTCTAACGTCCCCGACGTAGACTTATTGCGGCAGTTTTAGTGAATGGATCCGCTAGGTTATCCGTCGTATCAATCTTTGCAATCAGCGACGTCCCTCGCCTAACGATTTCTCGTATGACATGGTACTTTCTCTATGTGTTAGGTTGCCTTGTGGGTGCATGGTTCGCTTCGAGTTTGCCATTGCACCGAGTTATCACAAGAAAACTATGATACTCTTGAGCAAACCGGTACCACTTCTAGATCCTTGAGGTAGTTCTTGAACCATACCGCCTCCTTAGTAGCCTTGAGCGGCTACATGTTCGGCTTCCATGGTAGAGTCCGCAATGCATCGCTTTGCACTCCGCCAGATCACGGCTCCACCTCACAAGGTAAACACATAGTCCGAGGTAGACTTATTCTTATCACGGTCGACTTGGAAATCGAGTCAGAGTAACCCAAAGGCATTAGACTATCTGCATGGTAAACTAGCCTATAATCTCGAGTCCTTTTCGGTACTTGAGTATATGCTTCTTGCAGTCAATGTGCTTGTCGAGGTTAGGCGATATCTAGCTACTATGCTTCTTGCGCACGAGATATCGGGCTCGTCGTAGCATTGCATACATGAGACTTCCTACGGCGAAACGTAGGAACTTGTCTCATTTCCTCTATCTCGCTGCGGTCATATAGGTGATCGCCCTTTAGATAAAGGAACGCCATGTCCGAAGGTAGCAATCCTTTCTTGGCGGTGCGCATACTAAAACAGTGATCACGGTATCAATGTAAGGCGCCCGAGATAAGCTCAACATTTTCTCTTGCGATCTCGGTAAACCTTGATCCCAAGAATGTACGCTTCATCTCCTAAGTCTTTCATTTGAAACCGATCGGATAGCCAACTCTTTACGTCTGATAACAGCTTCACATTGTTGCCAAATAGAAGAATGTCATCTACGTAAAGTGCAAGAAATACCACATTACCGTTGACATCTAACCGATACACACAACTCTCGCTAGGCAACTGGGTAAATCCATAGGACTTTACCACCTCGTCCAAACGTAAGTTTCATGATCTTGCATCATTGTCTTGTATCGCCTCGCTGTTCGTCCATGGGTCGATTATTGCTGCTCGTTTTGGGACTAAATCACGATTCACCCACGAACATAAATCGCTCGGGTTGACGAACAACCTCCCACTACGACGAGGTGCTATAGACATAATGACAACGGTGGGTGCGAGAACTTGTGGTTCTCTATCTTGCACAACTTGCTGTGTAGGTACCACTCATGCGGTCGGTATCTCTAGTGGAACTCGACCCACTTCAATTTCTTGAAGTATCGGTGTCGATCCTCCCACTGACTCGACATCTCGTACCTTTAGCCTAATCGGTGGTGGAATACGATCATCTTCTAATTCTTGAAAAATGATTTCAACTTTGGACTTATGATTTTCATGTAGTCCTCTTCAAGAATCGAGCATTAGTGCTAATAATGACCTTGATCCTTGGGACTATAGAATAAACCACCTTCGTTCCTCTAGGATAGCCAATAAATGACCTTGCGTCGGATCTAGCCTCCAACTTGTCGCCCTTCTTGTTCGGCACATATGTTTGATCGCCCATATCATTATGTGGCTTAAAGCGGGCTTCATACCAAACCACAACTCGAAGGGGTCTTTTCGATGACTTGGGCGGTACTAGATTTAGCAAGTATGCCGCCGCCTCTAAGGCATACCCCGAGCGAAATAAGCAATGTAGTATAACTCATCATAGATCTAACCATTTCGAAAAGAGTCCTATTTCTTCGCCCGACACACCATTTTGTTGTGGTGTGCCGGTGAAGATCTTGTTGGGATGTAATCCCACACTTCACTAGATAGTCCATAAACTCGTTCTTGAGGTATTCGCCACCGCGATCGGATCATGATGACTTGATACTTTTACCTAGCTTCGTCTCCACTTGGCCTTTAAACTCTTTGAATTTCTCAAAGCATTGGACTTGCGGTGAAGCGGTATCGTATCCGCACCTTGAGTGTCGTCAATGAAAGTGACAAAATACCGTACCCTCCACGAGCTTGTGTGGACATTGGTCCACACAGTCCGAATGGACTAACTCCAACATTTACGTGGCTCTATAACCCTTTGCTTTGAAGGTCCGGTCGACATCTTACCTTTCTATCGGATTCGCGATGGGAACGGAGTAACCGTGAGATTACCCAACGCCCATTCTTAGCCGGTCTTTGGATCCTATTTAGATTGATGTGACCTAATCTAAGATGCCGAGAGAAAAGTAGAGTCATCTTCAAGAAAACTTTCTCTTTTAGGGTTTGATGAAGATCTGAACATAGTTATAGGTATTATGTTTTTGCGAAATAGTATAAAGCGAATTATATAAAGTGCCAACACGTATAACTTCATTTCTTATGATAGAAACACCACTATCAAAAATAACGAGAATATCCATGAGTAAATAATTTCAAAGCGTAAACAAGGTTCCCAAAAATCCGGCACATATAAAACGTCTTTCAAAACTAAAACTGTTGTCCCAAAACATAAAAAACATCTCCAATCGCAACAACTTGACTTCACCGCGTTGCCCATGGAGATCGTTATCTCGCCATCAAACAGCTCCCTTGTCCGCAGAACCCACAAGGTGTAACAAACATGATCGGTATGCCAGTATCTACTACCCAAGAATGGGTAGAACAAGTCGCTAAACATGTTTCGTTACTAAAGCAAACAGTACCTTGAGCCTTGAGCATAGGGCACTTGGCCTTCAATGCCCGTCTTACCGCACTTGAAGCACTTGCCCTTCTCCTTTGGCTTCTTCAGCCTCCGGTGGCAACCATGTTCTTGCTCCCATTACTCCCACTATTTCCTCGCCTTTACCACCTTTGGCACCCCTTTTCTATTTCCATTTTGCAACGAAAATTTTGGGCCCTTAGATGTGCTAGCAAGAGCATGTGCTCCTTTTCCATAACTCCTTCCGCACAGAACGAGATCATTAAACAGCGACTAAGTGTAAACTCGGTCTTGCTCATGATCGCATTCACGAAGTTCTCAAAAGACTTAGGCGGTGTATTGAGGATGATATCGACCTTGGCCGCCGTCAATACCTCCTCCCAACCGATCAAGACTATCCATGAGATGAGTCATGTGGAGACATGTTCATGGACCGAACTTCCTTCTTCCATCTTACACGCCAAGATTTCTCTCATTGTGTGGAAGCGGATCGTCCGATCCGATCGCCCAAACTTACTCTCGAGACTTGACCAAATATCGATCGCGTCGCCATCGATCGATCTTTGCGGTACCGCAAGCCTTTGGACATCGTAGTCATCATATAGCATTTAGCCATATTGTTTGACTTATTCCAAAGTCCGCTTGACTCTCGCTCATTAGTCGATCGTCGATAAGGGTATCGGGTTTAGGAGTAGTGAGAACAAACATGTGTTCTTCAAATGATAAGAACATATTCCATGTTTCGTTTCCACTCGATAAAATTTGGACCGGATAACGGTTTTGTGCGAGCATATTGATAATCGGCGTAAGAGACATATCTCGAAGCGATAATGTAAAACACATAAGCATACGATCGCAAATAATTCGTAACAATAATATTGTAACCTTTTGATAAAACAATATTAATTGAAACCTCCAATCGCCCAAGGAATCCCACATGCAAGCCACGCGTGTGGGCGTTTACATGAACCCCTCGACTGACTAAAATATACCTTTTAGTCGTTTAATTTCAATCCATGTCAACTTATCCTTATGACAAATGAAATTAATGATTGGACCTTACTGCACCACATCACTATCACAAGAAGGGACTTGGCGGAAGTTGTACTTGAGGTGATGTCTAAGCATTGACCACAATTTTAACAAAGAAGATGAATTCTTAGAATTGGTATACTCACTCGGACCATACGGCTTCCAATTCAAATTCTTTTGTTATCTCATTTATATCTATCACTAGAGAACTTGTGAAAATCGCACATGCAAAGCCACACGTGTGGGCGTTTACACATGAAACTCCCACTTCTCAATAGATTTAAAATGTTTTATTTAGAAATCTCATCTAACAAACTTATGATAAGCAGTGCAAGCAAGCCACGCGTGTGGGCGTTTACTCACGATCGCGTCTCACTTTGTTTAGAGATCAAAAGTGGAGGTCTTGACATTTTAATTTGAAAATTAATTTGTCGGGTTGCTTGCTAGTCTTTTTATTCAAAAGGTTTGTCCATGCAGCATCACGTAATCCTAGCATGCTTTTCTATAGAACTCGACATGTAAAACATGCTCGCATGAGAATTCTAAAATATGCTTGATAAGCGCGATAAACCTAGCATGCTTACTATGCGCATCCAATTCGTAAAACACTTAAAGGTTTGTCAACGTAATATAAACATACATAGCACGTACTCTTGCATTATTTAAACATCCACGACATGCATATGAGCGATAAAAATAAAATAAAACGTTCATCGCGGCGATCGTGAAACACTGACAATTAAATCTAATCTATTACATAGATTTACAAAGTCTGATATTTAAACTTGAAAGGCCTCGCGTGCACCCGCACGGACGGATTCAACAATTGGGCCTCGCGTGCGGGCGCGCGGCGGAATCTCGGAAAAGCGGGTGCGGGCGGGTCGGCCCAAAATGTCTTGGGCGGCGCTGCTAGGGCAAAGCCCACCGCCGCCGGCCACGCCGCCCGCCGCGTGCTCTCGCGGGCTGCCTCGCGGTCACTAATGCGACCGCGACCCGCCGAAAGCACGTGCACGGCCACGCCAGCGCCCGAGCGCCCGCCTCGAGACATCGTGCCCGGTGACCAAACCTCGCGACCATGAAGTCCGCTCATGGCCCGGGTTTCTCGCCAACGCTGCCGCCGCCGCCCGCTAGCTTCGCACGGCCGCCGCCTCGCGGGTAATCCTCGCGACCGCGAGTTCGCCGCTAAGCGCCGAGGATCTCGCGCGAGAACGCGGCCCCGTCGCCCGCAGCCTCGCGATCGCTTATAGCGACCGCGAGACTCACTCGCGAAACCACCCGTCGGTCACCGAGCTCCCCTGTTTTTCCCGTCGTTTCGTTCTTCGTTCTTTCGTCTCGTTCTTCTTTACGATAAGATTTACATAATAAAATCTAATCTAACCACGGATTTTCTCGTGGTGTAAAACAAAACCAACAAAACAAACGAGCCACGATGAACGACAACCACAATTATAATAACGCACGAATAATCAAACGTGAATTAATCCAGCAGAGCCAAGATTCCGATCCCGTGCTCGATACCAATTGTAGGGAAAACGTATGTTAACCCTCGCCCCGAGGATCCATCTTGGGTGTTTAATTCACCATACATTGATTATAAACCTAGCATGCGTCTATATAATTAATTGCAACACGTTGGGGTTTTTCTCGTGTTTACCTTTGGATCTGTCGAGGTGGATCGAACGGGATGAACGGATTGAACGGTCGAGACTCGTGCTTTGACCTTCTGGACTGTATCCCGGTTGCCCAATCTCCAACGTCGAGTGAGGACGATCTATGGAGAATGCTTCGGAAAATCACCCAATGCTCTAAGATGGCTCTCAAAAATCTCTCCCAAGAACTATGGAATTTCAAATTATGTGTGGGATTAATGAGCATTCATCTCATACCTTATATTTATAATGCACTACCTTAATCCTATATGGAATATTACCATAATCCTATATGGAATATTACCATAATCCTATATGGAATATTACCATACTCTTAGGATTATTTCCATACTCTTAGGATTATTTCCATACTCTCAAGATTATTACCAAAATCTTATATGGAAAGGATCTATGCATATACCATAAATATAATTATATCCATGTGGATAAAGAGAATAAAATCTTGCCAATCGAGCAATAGGGAACCGATTTTCCTCGATTACTACGGGCACGGATGGGCCACCCAGGGATCAAATGCAAGGAATAAAGATGGGCCTCAAATAAATTAATTATCTTATGTTCACCTGAACATAAATTAATTTATAAACATTCGATCATGCCACTAGAGAAAGAATGTTGACTTACCCTTTATTACCAAGTTGAGTCGGGCTTGCACTTAGACATTCTGAATCCCGTATTTAAGATATCGAACGTCCATCAATCATTTATAGCAATCGGCGACTTTTAAAGCGATTAATAACTTTATTTCCTTAAGTAGTACCACTCAACCTTATTATTGTACTTGAGCTAACTCAACTGCGGGGTTTAGTACAATAAACCTTTGAGCTCCTTAAGGGGCGTCATCATCCTTAACGGATACGGTGACTCGTCTGATGATAACTAGCGTGACATACAAGATCGCCACCACCCAAGATGCGGAGAATCTTGGGTTTAGAACATATAACCTCACCCATAACAAGTCAAAGTGATGGATGACAACTCATACTCACCTAATACCTTATCGAGGTTTGGATCATCGTAAGTCACGAGATCTTGGTTCTTCACGACGGTCGAGAAGAAGAACTCATCTCACCGTGATCCTTCAATACGTCGAGATGTACCAAGATAGACAAGCAACTAAGTCAAGTCACTTCTTATCTATATCGCAGCTAAACCGACAACTCGTCCTTAAGTCGTCTCACCGGTGAAACTTTTATATCTCATTAAGCTTGACCAATCATACTGCACTTACGTGATCTTCTACACACTTGTATGATCTAACTTATATATGAGATAAGGGGACACGATATATGCAATCAAGTATTCATTTCGGATAGGAGATTGTAATAGTGGTAACAGAAACATTGTATACAAGCTCAACTAAAGCGCTTTCATGATACAAATCCAATGAGCTAGCTTCTATGTTTTCGTGATACAATCTACGTGGATACGATATTAACACCCTATACTTACACCTTTACGTGTGAAAAGGAGCGATCAAATTTTGGCGCCGTTCTTGGGATTGTTAAGATCACATAGGAATAATTTGACGATTTGGATTTATTAATTCAAGTTATATATTATATTATTTATTTATTTTGTTAGTGCTAATTTCTCTCTTCTCGCAGTGGTTTATGCGTACAAGATCTCGGGACCTCCGAAATATTATTAGATCCGAGATCGAAGGCTCTCAAAGGAGAAGAGGACGAGAGAGACGGCAGTGCAATGGCGGCCAATCCATGAAACGGGGCATTCCTCCCGAGCAAGTTGACGCATGCTAGCCGACTTTGCGGAGATCTGCGTCGGATGGCGAATATGGAATCATTGTCCCCGCCCGGAGAAAGACCTACGAATCACATGTACCGACATCCCACCGAACAGTTCCAGGAGGCGGTTGGGGCCGTACATAGATGCAAACAATTTGAGCTCAAACCGCCCCGATCGGTATGGTCCAAGGATAGCGGTTTGGGGGAGGAGTCACGGAAGACCGAATCGCATCTCGAGACTTTTTCGATATTTGTGACACCATCAAGCAGAATGGGGTGCCACAAGACACGATCCGGATCGCGTGTTCGGTTTCTCATTCTGCAGCCAGCGAAAGATTGGTTCAAGAGTTTGGACCGAGGCGCATCGACACTTGAAACTTTATGCGAAGTTTCTTTAAAATACTTTCAGCCGTGAAAGCGCAGAAGATCATCGCCGAAATCTCTCATTTTGCCAAAACCACGATGAATCGTTATTCGAGGCATGGGAGAGATTCAGAGGTCTATTGAGACGATGTCCACAACATGGGTTCTCCAAGGAGCAACAAATCACACAGTTCTACGGTGGTGACATGGCGGGCGAGGAGCATGGTGGATGCATCGGTGGGGCTGCTATCGAATCGACCGATGAGCGAGGCAAGCCGTACAGAGAAGATGGTCGCCAATGCTATCGATGGCCAACGGAGAACGCCATTGTTCAAAGCATTGCTGTTGAGAGTGATTCAAAATATGGCGATCTCATGAAGAGTTCACTCTTTTGAAGAGTCGACGAGACGAGAACGTCGACAACATCAATCGGAGGAATCACCGAATTTCCAACAAACTCCGGAAGCTTCGCTGCTTCGAAATAGTGTAATTCAAGAGCGAGGAAGCCAAGTCTCGAAGACATGATGCAGCGGTTGGTTGTAAGCAACCAACAATTGGCAACGAATCGAGTCGTTCATAAGCAACACCGGCAAAAGATAAATCATTTGGAGTCCATTGTGACGGCTATGGGAAGCATATGAAGATGTTGGAAAATCAAATTGGTCAAATAGCCGTACAAGTGAATGCACTACAAAAGGCGGGCCAATTTTCGAGTAATCTGGTGAACCCAAAGAATCGGTGCTTTGCTATCCGACGAGGTGGGCGAGCCTACCCAAGCCCTACCGAGCAAGAAAGCACCTGGGCGTAAACTTCATGACCGAAGCTCGCGACCATGAGCCCGATCGCGAGTCCGTAATTGTGCACGAAGCCGCGACCGAGCACGCGTCGTCCGCCGCCGACCCGACCGCGAGCCATCGTATCGCGAGCCAGATTTGTTCGCGGCGACCCAGGTATTCATAAGCCAGCCCGCGAGCAATCAAGTCGCGTGCAACCGAGAAATCAGCACAGCGAGTCGCGCGCAAGCTCGCATGCACGAGCGGAGATCGGCCATAGCGGATACCTCGCGACCCTCGGTGATCGCGAGGTCGACCGCGAGTTCCCCGAGCTAATCGTCGCACGTACACTCCTCCGGTCCCGTTTCCAGTCGACTTGTCAAGTCGAAATATGACGAGGAGTTTGCTCGTTTCAAAGGGTTTTTCAAAAGTTGAGATAAATTTGCCTCTCTTTGAGCGTTGCGAAACATGCCGCTACATGAAATTCTTAAAGACGCAGCTTGCAAGCAAGAAGAAACTTGGGAAATTTGAGAAAATTTCCTATCCAAGAATCTTGATGCCGTCTTGCAAAGGCTCCTCTGAAGCGAAGGATCCCGCAGCTTTCACGTTAGAGTGCGAGATCGCCGAGCGGACTTTCCAAATGTTTTGTGCGACTTGGGGCGAGCATCAATCTGATGCCATTGAGCGTTTTCAACCGGCTACACCTAGGAAAGATGAAGCCGACGAAGATTTCATCGATGATGGTGGTGGTCGGTCACCATATCAAAAGGTATCGTCGAAGGCGTGTTGGTAAGAATTAAGGATTTTGTTTTTCCGCCGACTTTGTTATTTTAGATATTCCCGAATTCAAACAACAACCACTAATCTTAGGTAGACCTTTTCGAGCAACTGGTCGTGCGTTGATTGATGTGCAGGAAGGCAATCTCACATTTCGTGTTAACGATGAGGAGCTCAAGATTTCCATATATGACGCCATCAAGCAACACGACAGTGGAAAGCCGGAAGAGTGCTGCTCGATCATGACTGCTGCTGCCACACACGTCTCGCGTTTAGAGGGTACTCGACCGATCGAGGAAGCTGCGAGAAGGAAGAAGTGGACTCGGCATGGAACTCGAGTGTTTCATTCGAGTTTGGGGGCCACTTCCATAGTCGGTGGTGGTCATCCGTGAATGCTAAGTTTAGGAGGTCCACAAGTTGGGAAAGATTTACATTACCACCAAAGCGCCGATTGACAAGGTTAGTGATGGTCTAGCTAAAGGCGTTAAATTAGCACTTGTTGGGAGGTAACCCAGCGTTTTCTTGTTTTGTTTTGTGTTTTGTTTTGTTTTTCGTTTGTGTTGCTTTTTGTCGTTTCGCTTTTCTTTTCGTTGTTGTGTCGGCCGATCAACGAGTTGAAGTGAAGTGTGTTAATCCATGTGGCCAATGACGATATAAATTTTTGTGAAATTTAATGATAGTGCACATGATATGTTAGAAAATGACGCATGAATGACGGAGATGGCTTAGGCTTGTTATTTTTCACCATTTGCTTATCCTGTGAAACTTGAGCTTCATCAGATAAACATCTTGATCTGATTTCTTTTAATTGTGTGATATCGTGCATGTGATTATCTTCTAGAACTTGCCGTTTTTCTCGTGTCGAGGCCGCAATATGTGTTTTGAATTTGGAAAGGATAAAGGCCGTCTTTGTTAACCACATATTTTCCCAAACACTAGCCCATGATGATATATACCGTTTGTCGCCTTCTTTGAGCCTTTTATTAGACTTTATTCTTCGATTAACCGGATGATAGGAGGTGAGGATGGATATGGGAATCAAATGGGAGAAACATTTGTTTTTATATGCTAAGTGGTGATGCAAGATGAAGGATGGTACCCGTGTGAAAAAGAATAGACCCTATAAGTTCTATTACAAAGCCAAGAAAAGTAAAAGTGAAAAGAAAAATTTTGTGTATAGTATGAGCATAAAGGAAGTCAATTGTCATAGTATATGGTACCTTGAGTTGCATAAATATGAAATAGCATGTTGGAAAGGAAAGGGAAATAGACAAAGTCCATATGAGTTGTTTGTTTAGATGGAAGTGCTTGGAGTTTACTTGAGTCACTTAGCCATATATTATCCTACCTTAACCAATGTGCCTACATAATAACCTATCAAAAGACCTCTTTGATCCTTATTTGAACACATTTGACGCGGTGGAGATGTTAGAGAAATGGCAAGCCTATGGTAAGATGTTGCATTGCATTGATCTATGAGTGTATACACGTCCTTAATTTCTTTATGAGTTTGAGTGTATCCTCTATATTCTACACACATGCCTTTGTGAGGGTCGAAATAAATGAGTTTTTGCTTTCAATCGTTGTTTGTGTTGAAGTGACTAATGTCGTCATGTGTGCTAGTATTTTCGAGAGTTGAAGTATATTTTCCGAGGCTTGATTGTGTTTATCACCTTTGCTATGCTCGTTGATCTCTTGTTGATCTTTCGTTGTGTCTTTACTTACGCTTTTGTTTGAGGACAAACAATGCTTTAAGTTTGGGGTTTGATAAGCACGCGCATTTTACACGCTTATTGTTGATATTTAAAGATGAATTTAGATCTATAAACCGTGTTTATATCTTGGATCTCAATGATTTTAGCTATATTTGGAAGATCTCGCTCTTGGGGTTTCTCTTTGGTGTTTTGTAGGCTTTTCAGGTGATAATCGATGCACAAGGCATAAAAGTAACCAAAGATGATGAAATGGATATGACAAGTATGGATGTGAAAAGTTTAGAATGTTAAATAGCATCTCGATAGGAGTCCATAGGCGCAAACGGATCGCAATTGAGTCCGGACGCGAGAGAACGAGCGAAACAAAGAAGTCGCGCGAGCTGGCTGACGAGCTCATGGCCACGAGGCGACCGCAGAAATCGCCTGAAACCTCGCGACCGCTGCTCGCGGCGAGGCGGCAGACCCCAAAATTAGGGTTTTCAGCCCTAATCTATAAATAGGGCTTCACCCCTCGCGCCCCCAACGAACCCCAGCGCGATTTTGCACGTTTTTCCTCAGTTTTTATCTGTTTTTCATTTATTTTCGCTTTAGCTTTGATTTAGATTAGTTCTAGCAATAGTTATCCATCGTTTTACATTAGTTCTTCACATTGTTATCGATTCGGAACGTTTTCGTCCAAAGAATTCCACCGTTTTCCAGTTTTCCGTTGACGTTGGGACTTAAACCAACGATTGTTCTTCAGACGCCACCCTACGGGTTTTATCAATTTAATTTCTATTTTTATGATTATTTCTTACTTTATGTCGTTAATTATGTCTAGCTAATTTCTGTTCTAATCCTAGGGTTTGCATGATTCTATCCTATATGTTGTGATTCCTCGTTGTTATTTACCTTCCGTGCATCGATTCATGATTCTTGGTGCTTATTTATATGTGTTGATTTACGATCAATTTTGATGCATATCATAGTTGCCGCTAATTACGAATCTGTTTTAATTGTCAATCGATCTTGAATGTATGATACGGATAAGCCTCGAGTCGAATCGAGATAGGAACATTCGTAGGAAGCATATTCTTTGTGATCCTTTTGGAGTTGCTCATTTTCCTCTAGAGGCGAATGATGAATAGGAAAATTAGTAATCAACTATCACAATTGTCGAATCAAGTTGTTGGCTACATATGTGATCTTCCATCTTGTCTCGGATTAAAATGGTTAGTAATAAGCGGGATAAACATCATTGTGGATAGGATTAATGCATCCCTAGGGTTAGTCTTTCTTGATATTTGTTTCTTGATATTTTATCGCTTTAGTTTATTTTCTTGTTGTTACCTTTGCTTTGGATTTAATTATCCAAGCCCTAAAATTCACAACCCAAATTACGTGCTTGGATAATGAAGAATTATCGCTGAGCTAGCTTCTATGTTTTCGTGATACAATCTTTGTGGATACGATACTGACTTACCTTCTATATACGCCTTTACGTGTGAAAAGGGGCGATCACCTACATTTCCTCATAATCATAGAAATCAAAGTCCATGTAGTTCTATGGAAACTTCTAAATGCTCTACTCCGCACCCGATTCCGATCGATCCGTTTAGGAGAAGGCCTCGTCTTCGCCTCGCTACCATCATCCCATTGTGGTTCTTGAGCTCTAAGGTAGGCCCTACACCAATCATCGAGCAACATTGTAGCTTCAATGTTCGCCGCTTCATGTTACTTCTTCTTTGATCAAGCATTAGTCCTCCAATGCTAAATGCTTGTTCAACGGATACGATGGATGCGGGATGGCAAATAACTCCTTCGCCATGATTGAGATGATTGGGTACTCTCTTCTTCGACCACCACTTCAAGACATCGATCGAAGGACCGCTATCTTCAACACCAAAGACAAAAGGAGTTTGCAAATATATATCTAATTCACTATTACCTTGTCCTCTCGGCCTTTCGGATGTTCTATTTTGGTACATCAAGTCATTTGTTGCACCAAAGGTCAAACTCATTCATATCAAAAGGAAAATTAATCGTAGACATCATAGAAGAAGGAGTTGGAGTTTGAATATCATCATCACTACCATATTTAGACCTATATTCTTGAAAAGATTTCTTAAATTCTTTTCAAGATCATATTTGATTTGATCTACATTTGGGAGATCAAAAGAAACTATTTCTCCTTCTATTCTAGCACCTAGAAAATCCATTTGATTAAAAGAATCATAATAAAGATTAAGCATTTGACAAACACCATCATATTTCCATTTAGGATCTAAACACTTAGCAAGCAAAAAATTGTAGGTATCTCCCTAAAATATTTTAGCCACTTTTGTGCCATAAAATAAATTACACCACATAAAGATGGTTTATTAAAACAAGTTTTAAAAGACGTGGCAATATACATGCAATGTTCTAAAACCATAACGGAAGTGCAATAATAAACTCCGATAATTGTTTCGTTGCACCATGAAATACCTTTAACAATCGATATAAATCCATGCAAGCATCCCAATGAGACTCATTAAGATGTAATTGAATAGATGTAAACTCTTTTCTAAAAAAATCACATAAATGACCCTTATATGAAATAGTACTATTAAGCATTTCATAAGTAGAATTCCAACGATGAGAAACATCCAATTTGAAACATGTATAAGCAATATTTTTTATACGACAATATTTTTGCCATTTCTTCCCACAAGTTTTGGAAGCATGCAAGCATTTTATAGCATTTCTAATAGGATTAACGGAATCTTGAAAAATACTAAGTGCATCTTGAACACATAAATTTAAAATATGACAAATGCATCTAGAATGAAAGTATTTTCCTTCAAAAGAAGGTGCACATTCTTCAATAAGTTGAGGAATACTAGCGGTGTTTGCCGAAGCATTATCAAAACCAATGGAAAAAATTTTATTAATCAAAGAATATTCATTTAACACACCAATTATAATATTAGCAATACCTAAAGCATTATGAGGCTCTTCAAACTCTCTAAAAGCAATTAAACGTTTTTGCATAACCCATTTCGAATCAATCCAATGACAAGTAATACCCATATAAGAATTCTTATTATAAGCATCCGTCCAAACATCGGCACAAATAGAAACTTTATGACCTAAACGAACCAAATATTTCTTTAAATCATGTTTTTTTTCCATGCATTGTCTCCTAATCTTCTTAGGCATAGTGCTTCTACTAACTTTGCATGCATTAGGACCAAGTCCCGCTTTATAACAATCTTCATAAGTAACTCTATCGGCATAATTAAAAGAGAGTTTTTCCATAGCACAATATCTAGCCATTGCATCTTCATATTTTCCTTTATCAAATTTAAATAAAGCGGACGTACCCGTTGTGGAATATTACGAATGCGTTTGAATTTGAGCTTGGTCCGTTGATATTCCATACTCGTGAGGATGAAAACTCTCCATGTGCCTATTGAGCGTTCCATAACCTCCTTTCTCGATCCATTTGTCGATTTTCGCAATAGTTGCAATATCTGACGATCTCATGACCGTCGGGAAGAGGAGGTTCGCTATCACTTCCACTTTTCTAAAGAAAATATCAAAAGATATTTTAAGAACTATGAATATGAAATTAAAATTATGAAACAAATTTGTAAGAAGGTAAAATTTACGCATACCTAAAGTGCTTTACAAAAGCGTTGGACTTAAGTTCCTTTGATTTTGGTGGTTGTGGCGGCGACGGCGATCTTGGTCAAACTCGTCGTCATATCCATCGCCTTCGCCTTCGACTTCTTCATCGTCGTCTTGGTCGTTCGAGCCTACTTCACCGAAATGGGGACTTCTTTCCAT
Organism: Salvia rosmarinus; assembly: GCA_036937905.1. NCBI lineage: Eukaryota > Viridiplantae > Streptophyta > Magnoliopsida > Lamiales > Lamiaceae > Salvia > Salvia rosmarinus. The sequence continues at coordinate 30,183,952 of CM072821.1, forward strand.
TCGATGCACCATTTCATAAAATCGAGCATCTTCTTCGTCAGAACCTTTTGCAACTTGCTTGAGATTTCCTCCGCCGTTAAGGCCCTTCGTGAACGTTGAGTTGAAGGATAATCTCCTCCTCACTTTGAGTTGGAGCTCTTCATCGACGGCCTTCCTTTTCCCTTGTTTGATCGCTTAAAGAAAGACATGATGATTGAGAGAGATTGAGAGCTTGAGAGAGATTGAGAGCTTGAGATGAGAGTTGAGAGTAAGAATGAGAGCTTGAAAGCTTGAAAATTGTATGTAGATTGTAAATGAGTAAATTAAGGATGAAAAATGAGAGTAAGGATGATGGATATATTTATAGGATGAAAAATTGGGGATATAGCCGTTTATAGCCGTTTTTAGCCGTTGGAACCGCCGGTTTCGGGCCGGCCCGCCGGTTCCAACGGCTAAAAACGGCCCGGCGGTTCCGGTTCGGCCCTAGGCCCGTCGGTTCCAACGGCCATAAGTGGAACCGGCGGTTCGACCTAAAGTTCGGCGGTCCGACCGCCCGGTTAACCGTCGGTTCGAACCGCGGTTAACCGCTTCGTTCCGGCCTCGAGTTGCACGAACCGAGCCCGACCTGGCCCCAGCCCCGCTTTGTTCAGGCGTTGACCGCCGGTTCGGGCCCAAACTGCTATCCGGCGGGCCGGGCCTAGGGCCGAACCGTCGGTTCGTAAAAACCGTGCACGTCTACGTGTACTATGATCATGAAATAACCAATCTATATAGATAAATAATTACAAATCATCAACACCACAATCACGATTCAAGACTGTGAACCAATCTAACAATTATTTTATTTCAAATTAGTAATTCATTCTCACGGTAGAAATTAATCATATAGTAATTACATAGATATAATGAAACGAGAAAAACTTACAAACCAATCACTGACGAATTCGTTATCCAAAAATCCAGAATCTTACAATCCAAGTGTTAATCCAAGTACAGGATTTTAAAAGAAACGAAAATAAGAGAAGAAATTTCGAGTGTCTCCGAATATGGAGGGAGGCGACTATTTCTCCAAAATATATAAACCTTCATGAAAGCCCATAAATAGAGGTGAGCAAAATACCTGAAAACTGAATAACCGAATTGAACCAAATTGAAAAATCAAATTTGGTTCGGTTAACCGAATTAAAATTAATGATTCGATTTTCGGTCGGTTCGGTTTTTTATTTATTTATTTAGAATTAGAAATTTAATATAACAATATCCATAATCCTATTATTTCTCTCTCTCTCCCTATTATATCAAGATATAGTATTTGTAAAATATAATATTATTTATTTATTATATAATACTATCAATTATTTTTTGCATAATATTTTGTATATATATAACATATAAAATGATTTTTATATATAAATATCAATATATAATATTATTTATATATTCATTTGAAAAAATATTTTTATGCTAAAATAAACCATTTTTATATATATAATATTATTTATTTTTCATTTGAAAATATATTTTTGCTAAAAATCGGTTTAATGTAAATAACCAAATATATTTTGGTTCGGTTCGATTATTTTTAAAATTTCGTTAATTCGGTTCGATTATTTTAAATCGTCGAATCGATCGAATAACCAAATACTCACCCCTACCCATAAAGACACACCAAACATGGGTTTGTGGTATCCTGCTGATGATAATTTTGAGCTTTCAGGTTACTATGACTCTGATTTTACAGGTTGCAGAATATACAGGAAATCAACTTCGGGGACGTGTCAATTCTTTGGAAGCAAATTAATTTTTTGGTTCTCCAAGAAATAAACATAAGTAGCAACGTCCACAATTGAAGCTGAATATATCGCTTCCAGGAGCTGATGTTCTCAAATACTCTGGCTGAAGTAATAGCTGAGAGATTATGAAATTATAACGAGTGAAGTACACATCTACTGCGACATCTCCAGTGCCATAGCAATCACCCTTAATCCAGTCCTACACACCAGATCCAAACATGTTGATGTCCGACATCACTTCATTTGCGACCATATCAAGAAGAAAGACATCATTGTTGAGAAATTCATATTGATATTCAATGTGCTGATATACTCACAAAGCCTCTTGTTGAAGGTAGGTTCAACATGTTGTGCTGAAAGCTAGGACTATAGAATCATGATGAGTGAAGAAACTGTCGATGATGTTATAATCGATCGAGGATGACATCCGATCCTGTGGAGAATCCATGCTTTGAAGCTATACCGATAGACATCGACTTGTTAACCATCGATATCTTGATTGAGGAGGATCCTACTGTTTCAACTAAAAGTGCTCTCTTAATTGACTCATAATCGAATGGATGTTGTAGATGGTAAGTTAACCCAAGTCGTCTCTCAAGGAAAACTTAACAGGACTTATTGTTCGTGTCATACACATAAAGAGGTAAATCCTAAACAATCTAATACCAAAGAGGGGTTTTTGAACATACGAGAATTTAAATGCGAAAAAGTAAAATATATAAAAGAAAGCAATCTAACTAGGGGTTGTCAATCCCTAGTGGAGAACCTAAAAATCATGAATGTTAAGCTAAGACGTAGAACAAACTAAACTAAATCTTCAAACAGAAAGTAATAAAATTCATCGGAGAAAGATTCAACATCATTTGCATAAAATGTAATTTATCGAATGCCGAAAGAAACAGAATCAATGGAAAACCAACAATCAAATATCTACTATGTAATTGCATCCAACATAAATCTCAAGTAATAATACTATAAATTCAATCCAACAATAATCTCAAAGCAAAACATGTAAATGATCGAATGGAATTCAACAGAATCATAAAACAAAATGCATAAATTGAAAGGGTGAAGAACAAAATTAATACTCTAATATTGTTTCAATCTCTATCTCGGTCGAATGCTTGAAAAATTGGCCCAGAACCACGGTACGCACGAAGAATAAGAACTGAATCCTACTAGAAAAATGACCTAAGCGTGTATATATACATACATATATATATATATACATATATATATATATATATATATATATATATATAAGGAGTGAGCGCCGGTTGTGAGCGGAGGTTCTGTTTCCAAAGTGAGCGCCGGTTTGGAGGGAGCGAGTGTTGGTGGAGACGTTACGTCTCGAAGTGGCCAGCTCGAAGTGAGCGGGCGTGCAATGGAGGTGGCGGGCGTTCAGCGTGAACAGCGCAAGAAAAAAATGGGCGGCGGGCGCTCGGACAAGAGACAACGCGCTACGGGGTACACGGTGAGGCAGCGACGCTGGGCGCAATGGCACGCAGGGCACGGGAGGCTGGGCGTTGGGCGTGCCAGCGTCGGATGGGGTGCGAGGGATGCGCTGGAAGCGGGCGCTACGCCGCGGGCGATCGGGCGCTGGAGCGTGGAGCGCCAGCACGGTGGACGGGCGGCGCGAGGCGCTGGGAACGCTGCTATGCGCGGTAGCGGCAGCGAGGGTGGCACGAGGCGCCGACGGGCGAGGCGCGTCTTTGCTGCGCGGCGCGTTGGCTGGCGAGGCATCGTGCGGGCGACGGGCGCTGGCTGGAGTTAAGGCGGGCGCTGGCGGGCTATCGCTGCGCAAGGCAGGCGACAGTGGCGCGCGACGCACGCGTCGCGACCCCATTGTTCGCTCCGTTCTCTTGCGTCCGAACTCCAGTGCGATCCGCTTACGCCTATGAATTCCTATCGAGATGCTCTTTAATATACTTGATCCTTGGCAAATTCAATTTGTAACGCCCACTTTTGCTTGATTTAATTTGCCTTAAACTTTAAATAATTTACATTGGATTTGTGAATATTTGATATGCTTGATTTTTTACGTTGGACTTGAGGGAGTCCGTAGTTGCGCCCCTAGCTAGAAAACGAACTTCGAATTTTATTTTAGGGTTTTCAGAAATTACTTTACAAAGATATAATATATATATATATATATATATGTATGGATTAAGTAATAAAATAAGTTTTTGGCTTATGTAATTATCAAATTATATTATTAAGTTTTGAGCTTATATATAATTGTCAAATTATATTATTTATTCTCAAATTGGGCTTTGTAGAATATTATTTTATTGAACCCAAGTTCTATTTTTATATTTATCTAGGATTTAGATTTAATTAAAAGAGTTTAAGTAGGATTAGGATTTGATTAGGGTTTTATTTTATATATATATACACACTCACACAATTCACGCACACAATACAACGCACACACAACCACACAACACACACTTTCACGCGCACACAAGTTCATATTTCTTCAAAACTCACTTTTGGAATTTTCAAGAATTTCCCTACTAAGAGTTTGATTGGTACGGCTTCAGGTCATCTATTGGTAAAGCATTTAATTTAGTTTACAATTATATCACTTTTTAGATCTCGGTGCATACACTCTTTTTGGAAATAGAATAGATATTTATTGAAAATAAACCTTGATCATATCATGCCTCGATTACAGTTTTGAGATTTCAATGAAATGATTGAATTGTTTAATACATTGTGTCTTGGAGTTTGATTTTGGTCTTAATTAAATTTTTTTTTTTTTTTTGAGATTAGTTCATTAAATTTAATTATTTAATTAGTCTCCTAATTTAAATATACGTACAAGACATCTGCCATTGTTTTCATTTTTTTTAAGTTTCGCACTTGTCATTTAATTAAGTTGTGATACTAGTTTTTAGTTTATTAGTGGAAGTGTGTTCTTAATTCTGTTGCTAACTAAATTACTTAAAGTTTGAACTTCCCTTTTTATTATTTTGGATTGTTTATTCATGAAAACAAAAACAGCCATCAAAAGTTTACGTATTAAGTGATGGATTCTTGTATTTGTAAACAACTAAATAAAGATTTTTTTTATTGGTTTAGGATTTTGGTCAAATGTTGCCGTTAGTTAATTTCTTGAATTGGGTAATTTGATTTAATTAAGTGTGAACTTACAGAAATTTTATGATTAGTGTACTAGAAGTTGGTTACTATGGTGTTTTATATATATATATATATATATATATATTATAGCTTGGTATTAAATATTTGGATAATGAGTTTATGACATCAACTATTGTTAAGTTCTTTTAAAATCCAATATTTGATTTGGGTTATAAGATCTTATTTCTTAATCTATTTTATTTTAATTTCCTGAAATGAGCTACTATATTAAACATAACTTTGTTGACACCAATTATTTGAGATGTTTTTATCTGTTTAAGAATAATTTTGGCTACTGTAATAAGTAGCTAAGTTGATTTATGAAAAGTTTAGTAATATTTATACTTTTAGGATTTGTGTCTTCAAAATTAAAGTGCAATATTTTTATTTTATTTTTTTCTAGTCTTGTGCAATTATGCACAAAGGTATTTATCTAAGTCCTAGATACTTCCTTGAAGGATATAATTAGAGGCTCTTATAAAAATTATTATAATTATTTTATTTGACTAGGTGCGGTGCAACTAGGACTCTCGTCCCAGAATTGATTGATTTTGTTTTGTGGTGCTCGACAAAATAAGGTGGATGAAATCTTGTTTAACTTACAAATACGTGATTTGGAATAAACATATTTATTGTGGGATTTACTCTATCTGTAAGTTTATGGTGATAATCATTTTTGTGTTTTGTTACATCCATGGTGAAAGCCTGTGTGACGTATTATTACTTGTGTGGCGAATCATAGCCTGTGTGGTGTATCATTGCCTGTGTGGCGAATCATAGCCTTTGTGGCGAATCATAACATGTGTGGCATATCATTTCCTGTGTGGCAGGATTTTAAGCCGGTGAGGCTGAGTCTTGACGGTGTGTCATTGACTACGTATATATCCTATGCCTGTGTGGCAAGATTTTTATGTCGGTGAGGTTGAATATGATTGACTATTACTTTCTTGCGATGTATACACGTTTGGACAAAAATAATGATATTCCTTGTTTCCCCACAACTGAGTACGTTTTTGTGCTCACCCCCTTTTTATCTAAAATGTTTTTAGGTTAGTGATCATGGAGCGACGTGGCGGTGTAGGTGTGCCTAGTGGTGTTATGTCGCTTTTAATTCCTTCCAAGACTTGTGTTATGTTTGTTTAAATTCTTTCCTTTATTATTCTTTGTTGGATTTGAGTTACTAGAACTCCAACTTATCTCATGCTATTAAGTCTTGCATAGTTTACTTCGGGTTGTTGGTTGGCGTCAGTTCTTGTGCAAAGTTTAGACTTGAGTTTGTTGGATTCATTTTTTGGAAGTTTTATTTAAGAGATTTTATATATTTAAAAGAAAGAAAAAAAAATCATTTGACATGTTTCCGCTTTAGCTATTTAAGAAAATATAGCATTTCTAAATTATGAATTTAGGGTGTTACATTTAGTGGTATCAGAGCGGGCCTACGTTTCTGTAGACTTTAAAATTTTAAATAATTTGTTATATGATGTGTTATGACAAAGGGCATTACCCATTCCCAGCACGCGCTCCTGTTCGAGGTAATTTACGTTGTTTTGATATGATAAAATATTTTGGTGAGCACGTATTAGTGAAGATTCTATCTCAAATATTATGAGATGTGGTGGAGTTTTGTATGTGACATTATATGAGAGTTATGCATCCTTTAGCGAAATTATTATTGAACTTGAGCATGAGTTGATTGAAATTACTTATTTATTTCCTCGAAATTAGAAGGGACTTAGTTGCTTGATTATTAAGCCTCACTTGTGTAGGCTAGATGAAGAATAATTATAATCTACCTCCGCTTTATGAGCATGCACTTGTCGAGTCCGATTAAGCAACGCATTTAAAATCTCACTCTAGCTTCGTAGAGAACTTGTAGCTTGAAGAGAGTTGTGGTCAAGATTGTTACTCACGAACAATCAATACACGAATATGAAGCTTTCTCTAGTGTCATTTATCGGCACCCAATGAAGTTAAGGCTATTGTTGGAAAGACATTTATAGATCGATAGATAGTCTTGGAGAATGGTCAGCATCAAATCAATTTTGAGGATTACATGGCCACCTTAATTTGTAGATGTAACGATCTTTTTCGTGGCATCACAATTATAGAAGATGACGAAGGTCTCGTGTCACCACTACCACAACAGAATATGGAAGTACCTCAAGAGAAGGAGGGAATAAAAGAAGATGATGAAGATCCCGAAGAGGAAGAGGACCCTGAAAACATCCTAGTCCGGTGGTTATAGACATTAACGGTGACGAGAAATAGGATAGTTAAGTTTTGACGCGTTTGTTTCTTTTTCTTGAGTGGAACGTTGTGTTGTTCACTTTTTTTCTTTTGGTTGTTAATAGATTTTGGATAAACGAATGTGAGAAAATAAGAATGATCAGGAGTAGAGAACATAGCTCTTGATGTTAAGATTCCTCGGGAGAAACACTAAGAACTAATACGATGGTAGAAAGTGTGAAAAACGTGTTGGGAGGAAAAACATTATCGAGGGATCTTTATGCATTAGAGATGCATGCCTTTGATTTATCTTGGGGATGTACTGGTTAAGTAGCAATTACGCCACTATAAGGTGTCATGAGAGAGAAATGACTTTTCAAATATCAGAAGAGAATGAGTTTACGTTCTACGGAGCAAGGATCGAAAAAAAACCCACTAAAGATAATATCTGCAATGAAAAACAGTGAAAATGTCAAGAAAAGGGAAAGTGCGAAGGATTCTTGGTAAATGTATTCGGGTCAACGCCGACGGAGACAACAATAGAGGATGTGGAAGTGGTTCGAGATTTTGTCGATGTGTTTCCTGAAGAAATACCAGGTTTACCACCGAACCGACAAGTGGAGTTTACCATTGACCTTGTGCCCGGAGTAGCACCAGTTTCTAAGGGTCCATATCAAATGACACCAAATGAGTTAGAAGAGTTGAAGACGCAGTTACAAGAATTATTGGATAAATGGTATATTCGACCGAGTGGTTACCATGGGGAGCACCAGTATTGTTCGTAAAGAAGAAAGATGGTAGCATGAGGATGTGTATCGATTATCGAGACCTAAATCAACCTACAATAAAGAACAAGTACCATCTACCGAGAATTTAAGACCTCTTCGATCAACTACAATGTGCATGAGTTTTCTCAAAGATAGATCTACGATCTGGATATCATCAATTGAAAGTGAAGGAAGATAATATTCGAAAGACGGCTTTTAAGGCAAGATATGGTCCCTATGAGTTTGTGGTAATGCCTTTTGGATTGTCCAATGTCCTGCAATTTTTATGGATTTGATGAATATGGTGTTTTATCCATATTTGGATAAGTTCGTGATCGTCTTCATCGATGACATCTTGATATACTCTAAAAATCAAGAAGAGCACGAGTCGCATCTACGCACAGTCTTGTAGATACTAAGGAAAGAAAAGTTGTATGCCAAGTTTACAAAGTGTGAGTTTGGGCTGAATCGGATTGGATTTCTTGGACACGTGGTGACATCAGAAGTTTAACTCAACAAGAGGAGTTGGTGAAAGATTTTGAAAGATTGAGTCTTGAAGTAGTGACCATACCTGAAGAGTCGGATGCTATTATCTCAGCTTTGGTAATACGCCCGACATTGCGAGATAGAATTCGAGAAGCTCAAAAGGATTATGAGTTCCTACAAAGGATGCTAGCTAAGGAAGTGTCTGATGATCCAAGAGGATTTTCAGTTTTGCATGACGAGACACTTGCCTATAATAAGAGAATTTGTGTGCCAATAGATGAGGAGTTGAGAAAATAGATAATGGATGAGGCACATCGAATCGTACACAAAGACACCCTAGTAGCACCAAGATGTACCAAGATTTAAAGAAGAGTTTTGTTGGTATAACATGAAAAGGTCAATTGCAAAGTATGTGGAGCGGTGTCTGGCTTGTCAACAAATGAAGGCTGAACATCAAAGACCATCAGGGTTGTTAAAGCCCTTGAAGATACCAGAGTGGAAGTGGGAACACATCACTATGGATTTCGTAGTTCGACTTCCTAGAACTTTGAGAGGTAATGATGCAATTTGGGTGATTGTTGACCGTTTGACTAAGTTAGCGCATTTCGTGCGAGTGCACATGACGTTTTTGATAGATAAGTTTGCATAGTTATATGTTCGGGAGATAGTTTGACTTCATGGGGTACCGACATCCATTATATCGATCGAGATCCACGTTTCGTCGAGGTTTTGGGGCGATCTACACCTTGCTTTGGGTACAAAGTTAAAGTTTTCGACAACGATATCATCCTCGATGACGGCCGCTTAGAAAGAACTATCCAAACTTTGGAAGATATGTTAAAACTTGTGTCTTGGATATTGGAGGAAGTTGGGAGACACACTTGCCGTTGATAGAGTTTGCTTATAACAATAGTTACCACTCAAGATTGGTATGGCTCCTATGAGGCACTCTATGGGAGAAAATGTAGATCCCTGTCTTTTGGGATGAAGTTGGTGAAAGAAAATTTTGGGACCCGAGATGGTGGAAAGAAGCTGTTGATGTTGTCAAGAAAATTCAGATAGGATCAAAGTTGCTCAAGATAGACAAAAGTCTTATGCTAATAAAAGAAGAAATGATTTGCATTTTGAAGTTGGTGATAAAGTGTTTTTGAAGGTGGCGCCATGAAGGGAGTTTTGAGATTTGGTAAGAAAGGAAAGTTAAGACCTCGCCATTGGACCGTTTGAGATTTTGGAAAAGATTAGAGATGTTGCCTATCGTTTGGCGTTATCGCTGAGCTATCATCCGTGCATAATGTTTTCATGTTTCGATGTTGAGGAAGTATATGCATAACCCGAGTCATGTGGTATCTTATGGTGGTATATCACTTAATAAGGATTTAACTTACGGGAAGAATCCATCGCGATTCTAGATCGAAAAATCCACGAGTTGAAGAATCGACGTGTGTCTTTAATTAAAATACAGTGGAGTCACCATGGCCCCGAGGAAGCGACTTGGGAGCATGAGGATGAAATTCTAGCTAAGTACCCGTCCCTAATAGCACCTGGTAAGACAAATTTTGAGGATAAAATTTTTATTAAGTGGGTAGGGTTGTAACGCTCCACTTTTTGCTTGATTTAATTTGCCTTAAACTTTAAATAATTTACATTGGATTTGTGAATATTTGACATGCTTGATTTTTTACGTTGGACTTTAGGGAGTCCGTAGTTGCGCTCCTAGCAAGAAAACGAACTTCGAATTTTATTTTAGGGTTTTCAGAAATTACTTTACAAAGATAATATATATATATATATATATATACATATATATATATATATATGGACTAAGTAATAAAATAAGTTTTGGGCTTATGTAATTATCAAATTATATTATTAAGTTTTGGGCTTATATATAATTGTCAAATTATATTATTCATTCTCAAATTGGGCTTTATGGAATATTATTTTATTGAGCCCAAGTTCTATTTTTATATTTATCAAGGATTGAGATTTAATTAAAAGAGTTCAAGTAGGATTATGATTTGATTAAGGTTTTATTTTATATATATATATATATATATATATACACTCACACAATTCATGCACACACACACAACCACACATCACACACTTTCACGCGCACACACGTTCATATTTCTTCAAAACTCACTTTTCGAATTTTCAAGAATTTCCTACAAAGAGTTTGATTGGTACGGCTTCAGGTCATCTATTGGTAAAGCATTTAATTTAGTTTACAATTATATCACTTTTTAGATCTCGGTGCATACACTCTTTTTGGAATAGAATAGATATTTATTGAAAATAAACCTTGATCATATCATGCCTCGATTACAGTTTTGAGATTACAATGAAATGATTGAATTGTTTGATACATTATATCTTGGAGTTTGATTTTGGTCTTAATTAAAAATTTATTTTGTTTTTTAGATTAGTTCATTAAATTTAATTATTTAATTAGTCTCCTTATTTAAATATACGTACAAGACATCTACCATTGTTTTCATTTTTTTTAAGTTCCGCACTTGTCATTTAATTAAGTTGTGATATTAGTTTTTAGTTTATTAGTGAAAGTGTGTTCTTAATTCTGTTGCTAATTAAATTACTTAAAGTTTGAACTTCCCTTTTTATTATTTTGGATTGTTTATTCATGAAAACAAAAACAACCATCAAAATTTTACGTATTAAGTGATGGATTCTTGTATTTGTAAACAACTAAATAAAGATTTTTTTTTGTTGGTTTAGGATTTCGGTCAAGTGTTGCCGTTAGTTAATTTCTTGAATTGGGTAATTTGATTTAATTAAGTGTGAACTTACGGAAATTTTATGATTAGTGTACTAGAAGTTGGTTACTAGGGTGTTATATATATATATATATATATATATATATATATATATATATATATATATGGGAGGGTTAACGTGAGAACCATTTTTATTGTGAGAATGTGAGAACCAAAAACTGATGAATTCACAGTGAAAGTTGATGAATCCGCTAGGAAAATTATCGAATCCAAAAATAAATTTTAAGCCCCTCATGGGATTCGAACCGGGTGAAAATTTCTTAATTTTGAATTCATTAACTTCTCAACGGATTCATCAACTTTCATAACTAATTCATTTGGTTCTTAGTTTTAGGATAATAATGGTTTTATTTGAACCAAACTCTATATATATATATATATTTAAAGCTTGGTATTAAATATTTGGATTATGAGTTTATGACATCAGCTATTGTTAAGTTGTTTTAAAATCCAATATTTGATTTGGGTTATAAGATCTTACTTCGTAATCTATTTTATTTTAATTTTCTAAAATGAGCTACTTTATTAAACATAATTTTGTTAACACCAATTATTTGAGATGTTTTTCTTTGTTTAAGAATAATTTTGGCTACTGTAATAAGTAGCTAAGTTGATTTATGAAAAGTTTAGTAATATTTATACTTTTAGGATTTGTGTCTTCAAAATTAAAGTGTAATATTTTTATTTATTTATTTTTAGTCTTGCACAATTATGCACAAAGGTATTTATCTAAGTCCTAGATACTTCCTTGAAGGATATAATTAGAGGCTCTTATAAAAATTATTATAATTATTTTATTTGACTAGGTGCGGTGCAACTAGGACCCTCGTCCCAGAATTGATTGATTTTGTTTTGTGGTGCTCGACAAAATAAGGTGGGTGAAATCTTTTTTAACTTACAAATACGTGATTTGGAATAAAATTATTTATTGTGGGTAAAATTCTCTTTAAATTGTAAACATGTGATTTGGAATAAACATATTTATTGTGGGATTTACTCTATCTATAAGTTTATGGTGATAATCATTGTTGTGTTTTGTTACATCCATGGTGAAAGCCTATGGGCGATTATTGCTTGTGTGTGAATCATACCGTGGTGTATCATTGCATGTGTGGCGTATCATTGCCTGTGTGACGTATCATTGCCTGTGTGGCAGGATTTTAAGTCGGTGAGGCTGAGTCTTGACGGTGTGTCATTGACTACGTATATATCATATGCTTATGTGGCAGGATTTTTAAGCCGGTGAGGTTGAATATAATTGACTATTACTTTCTTGCTATGTATACACGTTTGGACAAAAATAATGATATTCCTTGTTTCCCCACCACTGAGTACGTTTTTGTGCTCACCCTCTTTTTATCTAAAATATTTTCAGGTCAGTGATCATGGAGCGACGTGGCAGTGTGGGTGTGCTAGTGGTGTTATGTCGCTTTTAATTCCTTCCAAGACTTGTGTTATGTTTGTTTAAATTCTTTTCCTTTATTATTGTTGTTGGATTTGAGTTACTAGAACTCCAACTTATCTCATGCTATTAAGTCTTGCGTAGTTTACTTGGGTTGTTGGTTGGCGTCGCTTGTGCAAAGTTTAGACTTGAGTTTGTTGGATTCATTATTTGGAAGTTTTATTTAAGAGATTTTATATATTTAAAAGAAAGAAAAAATCACTGACATGTTTCCGATTTATCTATTTAAGAAAATATAGCATTTTAAATTATGAATTTAGGGTGTTACACATTTCATCATATTTAATGCCGTTTTCTACAAAATATCGAAACAAACCAAGTAAGTCGATTCAATAAATACTAATCAAACAAACGACATAAATAGAACAAACTATCAAGATGACATGTAAAAGAATACCAAGAATAAGCACAAAATCATGCTAAACACCTACCGATAGGTCAAAATCAAGAACACAAACTCAACAACGATATTTATTAGTCGTCAAGATCAACATCAACCGGTAACATCAATTGGTATCGATTTCGGTGCCAATTGGCGTTAGTACCATCAACTCTACTAGGTATCAACTTACTACTATGTTCGTGAGACCGTGAAGTATACTAAAATCTCATACTAACTATTTCTCGATCGATAAGTCTCATCGATATAAATGTTCGATTGATTCATTAAACACTTAGAATTAGTTTCACTTTATTTATAGCTAATGATTTGAATTTAATATTATCGTATTTATCGTGTCCCCTTAAGTGCGCAGGATATATCTTTCTCGTATTTAATGTCATGTCATAAAAAGTCTGTAAAAAGTGAAAAGTAAAATCACTTTTCAAAACTAAGACTTTTTACCCCTGTAGCACCCTTTACTTCTAAATTACTTTTCGCTCTTTCACTAGGATAATCCAAAAGCCTTTGTTTAAGTATTTTTTTTAAAATGCTAAAGGATTGGGTATAGGTGGTCGTGATAGTGTAGTGAGTCTATCCATAACATTTATTCCTCAATCGACTCGCGCGTGAAAGAAGACATTACAGGCCTATTTTTAAATGCTTTCTTTATTTGATCATCACTTTCACACGATCTAAATTTACCACCATTGCTATGTATTTCAAAATTCTTCAAGCTTTCATACTTACCAAATCCTACAAATGCTTACAGTTTATTTTCGGAAATGTCACCAAAAATTCAGAAGAAGAAGACCCCTCTCACAGAACCTCAAGTTAACCATGACTTGACGATTTCTTTCTTTAAAATCACCAACGAGGATGCTCTGGAAATCCTACATATGTTTCAATTAAAGGGGTAGAAACACTTATTAAACCACTAGTCCTAGCTCTATGTAGATGAACAAGTGGCAGAGTTCTATTCCACTCTTCGCCAAGACAACGACTCCAACACTCTATTTGCCACCATACCGTGAAAACTGTAGAAGAATCCATATCCACTCACCGCAATAAGACATTGATATCATCCGGATGACATGCCAACTCTTCGATCGTCAGACAAAGGCAAGCTCCTCTATACGTAGTTGGAACCTCTGTTCGTGGAAGATGGCATGATGAGAATGCTACAGACGACACTCGTCCACCCCAACCTTGAAACGTGCTTGGTTTATGCTCAAGTACAAGCTGATGATTAGCATAATTCACTGGTAATTCTATGGTCTTTTGGGATCGTTTGATCAAGTCTCGACAAACCATCGAGATATTCACGAGAATCGTGTCGACATGGAGATCAACCGAGAAACGCCTTTCATTTCCATCTTGATGTCGATCGAAAACTCTCATCTGGGAAAACAGGATAAAGCTAAGAGGTAAAATGTCTTCTGTTTTGCATGTTTTTGTTATGTTTTTCTTTCTTTGTTTTAGACGATTTTGTTCCTATTCGTTTAGTTTTGAATAACTTTTATTGGAATCATGTTCGTTTTCGTTTTATGTAGGGAATGTTTGCGTTTAAGCATTTTGTGCATAAAAATGCACCCAAGCGCCAGACTCGGCGTAGCCGACGGTGGGTGCGCCTTGGCGTCGAGAGGACACGCTCGAGAAGGCCCGCGTCTGGCGCTGGAATACAACCGACGCTCGGTGCCGTATCACCCAGAGAGCGCCCCCGACGCTGGCTAGCGTCCGGCGCTGGGCGCCCAAGTTGAAGTTGTCGAGCGCCAGCGTCCGTGTACCGGCTTGCGTCCGGTCTTTGGGAGCCAAGCTGAAGTTGTCCAGAGAATCGATCGTCCGTGGCCCGTTTCATGACGGCCGCGTCCGTACCGAGTGACCCGTGATTCGTCTTACTTTGAAGACACAGCGTCCGGCTAGGTTTGCGTCCGGCCTTTGGGCGAGGAATTTCGGACGATATATATATTAGTTAAAACGCTGAAAAACCCTAGTTCTATCATTATTATTCAGTTTATTTTCTTTCCAGCGCCTCCTCCACGCACTACTTTTCTTCCTTTGTTTTCCAAGTATTTTCCTTTGCACTTTGTTGATTCAAGAACTTTGATTGAAGAAATTCATCAACGATTATTGCAATTGTAAGGATTGTTATTCTCTTTTCTTCCGTTGAATTATTGAATAATGATTTTTATTGATTTCAATTGTTTGATCCGTGAGATGAGCATGAACTAATCTTCTTCTAGGGTTGAGTGATTCAAATTGATTGATTGTTTATTTGTTTTGATTGAGTATACCAATTGAATCTTAGGGTTTACTGTTAAGTGATTGATCACCATTTAATTGTTTATGTATCGTGTATTATCGAGAGATAGATACGTTGCATCATAGGAATCAATTGGGTTAGAGGTTACCGGAAATGGGTACTCTAATAGTTTATGTATTTGTGAAATCTTATAACCTAGGTTTAATCCACGGAACGAAAGTCGAGTGTTTGGATTAAGGTTTGAGGATTGCATGAGTAGGTAGATTTCTTAAGCAAGCATAAATAATTAATCAAGGCGAAGAACCCTAATACCCTAGTCTTTCTCATAATCTTTAATTACTCCTGTTGCTATTGAACTGCTTTGAACATTTGTTTGAATCGTTTTCGTGATTTAATTTCCTGTCAATTTTAGTTAAGTATCCCCCAATCAAGTTTAGGATTTAGATTTACCGTTTTTTTCATAACACATCATAAGCCATGTTAAGTCTTCCTCGAGAGATTCGACTTTGGTCGACCTTACCACCCTATAGGGACCTCGTACTATTGCGAGCGACTTAGTAGAACAATTTGGTCGGAACAAATTTTTGCGCCGTTGCCGGGAAAGGCTTTAGGCATTTTTGATTGTGTTATTTTCCCCTCCTTATCTTCTATTTTTCTTTATTTTATTTTTGTTTGGTTATTTTCTTCCCACATGTGCACATAATCCATTTTCTTGTCTTGTGTTTGTGTATGCTAGGTCGTCGAAGTCTTAAAAGGAAGTTGGCACGAGTGATTCACAACATTCACAGGGTGAGAGATTTTAATCTTTCGAACTCGGAAGAAGAAAGCTCGTCACGAAAGTGAGACGAGTTCGGCGACAATTGAGTACGAGAATTTGGAGAGTATCTCCAGTGAGGAATCGTGCGGAAGAAATGGCGGCAAATGGAGGTCAACGAGGAAGGAAACCGGCGGATCGTAACTTTGCTCGACCCGTCATTAGGGTGACAACGTCATGCATAGTCTCGGGGATCGGCCCAAACTACGAGTTGAAGCCCATTCACTTCAACCTTCACCGTCGTTCTATGGGATGCCGCGAAGATGCTTTGGACTTCATCCGGGAGTTCTATGCGATGGTTCACACTTTTCCGTTGAGCGGGCTCACGAAGATACTACGAGAATGAGGTGTTTTCCTTACACCCAAAGGATAGAGCCAAGACGTGGTTGATATCTTTACAATCGGTTCATTGACGAGTTGGCAAGCAATCTATGATAAATTCATGGGAAAATATTACTCGAACCAGAAAACGCAAGAGCTGAGAGCTAAGATAGCTACTTTCAAGCAGATTGTTGGAGAACCTCTTCATGAGGCATAGGATCGTTTCAAGTCGTTACAGCAGCAATGCCTGCATCACCATTACCCAGCTGAGCTCCTCAATCAGTTTTTTGTATGATGGATTGACAATGGACTTCCAATATATGATAGATAATGCGGCTGGAGGAGACATTGGTAATTACACTGCCGATGATGTTAACGAGATTTTGGAGACATTAGCTGCAAATTCGCAAAGGAGAAGACGGGGCGAAGGCTCACCGCAGCAAATGAAGTGACACCTAACTTTGAAGTGACACAGAAATTGGCGGAGCTCACTCGCCAAGTTCAGCTATTGAGAGTGAACGAGTCTCAAACCCCGCCTCAATTCCAACAGCAACAAGTGATGTCAATGGAGACACGTGGTATTTGTGGTGAAGCGGGACATGGGGCCAACACGTGCCAACGAGCCAATGAGATGGCATATGACAAAGTGTAAGTTAATGCTATGCAAGGGTTCCAACAAGGGTTCCAAAGAGGCAATCAGCAAGGATATCAACCGAGGCCTAAATACGATCCTTTTCAAATTCATACAATCCCTACCGGAGAGATCATCCTAATTTCTCCTAGAGTCGAATCATGGGATCTAGTCGTGATTTCGATTCGGACAACAACCTCCTCAAGTGAGAGCAACAACAACTACTGACGACCACCTCCACAAACCCAACAAGAATTGGGTGCAGGGAAGCCAACACTTGAGGATTCTCTACATACTTTTATCCGGCAAGTCATCGATATTTGAGTGCTGTGGAAGCATCAATGAAGAGGATAGAGACTCAAGTAGAGACGATTAGTTTGGGACCGTTGGAGAATTGGCACAACAAGGACGAAAGGAACCGCTTAGTCGGCTGAACAAGCACAAGCAATCACGGTTCTCGGGGTGGAAAAACGATTGACAATAGAGTGGAAATTCCACTAGAGGAAACTGAATTAACTAAGGTGGTGAGAAAGTGCAAAGGAAAGCACGAGGAGGAAGAGAAGAGACATCCGAGGCTTCACAAAGCCGATAATCCATATCAACCTCAATTCCTTTCCAAGCGGGTTGAGAAGTGAAAAGAAGGATCGTGATTCTTAGAGTTCTACAAGATGCTCTCTAAAGTGAATGTGAACTTGCCTCTCCTAGATGTTATTGAAATGTGCCAGCATATGTCAAATTCTTGAAGGAGTTAGCATCGAAAAGAAGAAGTTTGTAGATAACGAGTGTTGGTTTGTATCTTGAAAGCGGTTTGGTTGAGCTTGTATACAATGTTTCTGTTACCACTATTACAATCTCCTATCGATTTGAATACTTGATTGCATATATCGTGTCCCCTTATCTCATATATAAGTTAGATCATACGGTGTGTAGAAGATCACGAAGTCCGTATGATTGGTCAAGCTTAATGAGATATAAAAGTTTCACAAATGAGGCGACTTAAGGACGAGTTGTCGGTTTAGGCTGCGGTATAGATAAGAAGTGACTTGACTTAGTTGCTTGTCTATCTGGGTGCGTCTCGGCGTATTGAAGGATCACGAGTGAGATGAGTTCTTCTTTCGACCGTCGTGAAGAACCAAGATCTCGGTGACTTACGATGATCTAAACCTCGATAAGGTATTAGGTGAGTATGAGTTCTTGACCATCACTTTGACTTGTTATGAGTGAGGGTTATATGTTCTAACCAAGATTCTCCGCATCTTGGGTGGTGGCGATCTTGTATGTCACGCTAGTTATCTGTCGAGTCACCGTATCCGTTTAGGATGATGGCGTCCCTTAAGGAGCTCAAAGGTTTATTGTACTAAACCCTGCAGGTTGAGTTAGCTCAAGTACAATAATAAGGTTGAGTGGTACTACTTAAGGAAATAAGGATATTAATCGTTTAAGCAGTCAGATTGCTAGAAATGATTAATGGACGTTCGATATCTTAAATACGGGGATTCGTAATGTCTAAGTGCAAGCCCGACTCAACTTGGTAATAAAGGGTAAGTCAACATTCTTTCTCTAGTGGCATGATCGAATGTTTATAAATTAATTTATGTTACGGCTGAACATAAGATAATTAATTTATTTGAGGCCCATCTTTATTCCTTGCATTTGATCCTCAATTTGCCCATCCAGCCCGTAGTCGTAAGAAAATCGGCGCCGTGTCCTCTCAAAGGAAAGATTTTATTCTCTTTATCCCACAAGGATATAATTATATTTATGGAATATGCATAGATCCTTTCCATATAAGATTATGGTAATAATCTTGAGAGTATGGAAATAATCCTAAGAGTATGGAAATAATCCTAAGAGTATGGAAATAATCCTAAGTGTATGGTAATATTCCATATAGGATTATGGTAATATTCCATATAGGATTATGGTAATATTCCATATAGGATTAAGGTAGTGCATTATAAATATAAGGTATGAGATAATGTCTAAGGTATGCTCACATATTGAAAGCTAGAATTTTCGCCCTCTAGTATTAAGAAGAGAATTTTCGAAAGTTGTGAGTAGAGAGCATTGGGTGATTTTTGAAGCATTCTCCATAGATCGTCCTCACTCGACGTTGGAGATTGGGCAATCGGGATACAGTCCAGAAGGTCAAAGCACGAGTCTCGATCCGTTCGATCCGTTCATCCCGTTCGATCCACCTCGACAGATCCAAAGGTAAACACGTGAAAACCCCAACGTGTTGCGATTTAATTATATAGACGCATGCTAGGTTTATAATCAATGTATGGTGAATTAAACACCCAAGATGGATCCTCGTGGCGAGGGTTAACATACGTTTTCCCTACAATTGGTATCAGAGCCTGGGATCAGAATCTTGGCTCTGTTGGATTAATTCACGTTTGATTATTACGTGCGTTATTATAATTGTGGATTTGTCGCTCATCGTTGGCTCGTTTGTTTTGTTGGTTTTGTTTTACACCACGAGAAAATCCGTGGTTAGATTAGATTTTTTTTATGTAAATCTTATCCGTAAAGAAGAACGAGCGAGCGAGCGAACGAAGAACGAAACGACGGGAAAAACGAGTTCTCGGTTTGTCTCGGGTGGTTTCATGGCGAGTCTCGCGGTCGCTAAAGGCGATCGCGAGGGCTGCGGCGACGGGCGCGCTCGCGGGATCCCCGGCGCTTAGCGAACTTCATGATCGCGAGGATTACCCGCGGCGCAGCGGCCGTCTTGACTAGCGGGGGCGACGGCGCGCGGCGCTGCGAAACCCGCGCCAGCGGCGGACTCATGATCGCGAGGTTTGGCCGCTGGGCGGCGATGTCTCGAGGCGGGCGTTCGGCGCTTGGGGCGTGGCGTGCAGCAGCGTGCTCGACGGGTCGCGATCGCGTTAGCGACATGGCGAGCAGCGAGGAGCGCGGGCAGGCGGCGCGCGCATGTGGGCGCGGAGAATCGGCTTAGCCCTGGCGCTGCCCAAAGACTCTTTGGGCCGACCGCCCGCACCGTTTTCAGATTTTCCGGCCCGTGCCCGTGCACGCGAGGCCCAATTGTTGAATCCGGTCCGTGCGGGTACGCGAGGCCGTTTCAAGTTTAAATCATCGTACTTTGTAAATCTATGTAATAGATTAGATTTTATTGTCAGTGGTTTCACGATTGAGCGCGATGAGCGTTTATTTTATTTTATCGTTCATATGCATGTCGGTGGATGTTTAAATTATGCGAGAGCATGTTATGTATGTTTAAATTACGTTGACAAACCTTTAAGTGTTTTACGTAATTGGATGCGCATAGTAAGCATGCTAGGTTTATCGCGTTTATCAAGCTTTTTAGAATTACATGAGCATGTTTTACATGTTGAGTTCTATAGAAAAGCATGCTAGGATTACGTGATCTGCATGGACAAACCTTTTGAATAAAAAGACTAAGCAAGCAACCCGACAAATTAATTTTTCAAATTAAAATGTCAAGACCTCCACTTTTTGATCTCTAAACAAAGTGAGCACTGTGAGTAAACGTCCACACGCGTGGCTTGCTTGCACTGTTTATCATAAGTTTGTTAGATGAGATTTCTAAATAAAACATTTTAAATCTATTGAGAAGTGGGAGTTTCATGTAAACGCCCACACGCTGGGCTTGCGTGTGCGATTTTCATAAGTTCTCTAGTGATAGATATAAAATGAGATAACAAAAGAATTTGAATTGGGCGGTATGGTCCGGAGTGAGTATACCAATTCTAAGAATTCATCTTCTACTGTTAAAATTGTGGTCAATGCTTAGACATCACCTCAAGTACAACTTCCCGCGAAGTCCCTTCTTGTGATAGTGATGTGGTCTAGTAAGGTCCAATCATTAATTTCATTTGTCATAAGGATAAGTTGACATGGATTGAAATTAAACGACTAAAAGGTATATTTTAGTCTGGTCGAGGGGTTCATGTGTAAACGTCCACACGCGTGGCTTGCATGTGGGATTCCTTGGGCGATTGGAGGTTTCAATTAATATTGTTTTATCAAAAGGTTACAATATTATTGTTACGAATTATTTGCGATCGTATGCTTATGTGTTTTACATTATCGTTTCAGATATGTCTCTTACGCCGATTATCAATATGCTCGCACAAAATCCGTTATCCGTCCAAATTTTATCGAGTGGAAGCGAAACATGGAATATGTTCTTATCATTTGAAGAACACATGTTTGTTCTCACTACTCCTAAACCCGATGCCCTTACTGACGCATCGACTAATGAGCAGCGAGAGTCAAGCAGACTTTGGAATAAGTCAAACAATATGGCTAAATGCTATATGATGACTACGATGTCCAAAGGCTTGCGGTACAAGCAACATCGATCGATGGCGACGCGATCGATATTTGGTCAAGTCTCGAGAGTAAGTTTGGGCGATCGGATCGGACGATCGCTTCCACACAATGAGAGATCTTGGCGTGTAAGATGGAAGAAGGAAGTTCGGTCCATGAACATGTCTCCCACATGACTCATCTCATGGATAGTCTTGATCGGTTGGGAGGAGGTATCGACGGCGGCCAAGGTCGATATCATCCTCAATACACCGCCCAAGTCTTTTGAGAACTTTCGCGTGAATGCGATCATGAGCAAGACCGAGTTTACACTTAGTCGATTGCTTAATGATCTCGTTCTTTGCGGAAGGAGTTATGGGAAAAGACACATGCTCTTGCTAGCACATCTAAGGGCCCAAAATTTCCGTTGCAAAATGGAAATAGAAAAGGGTGCCAAAGGTGGTAAAGGCAAGGAAATAGTGGGAGTAATGGGAGCAAGAACATGGTTGCCACCGAGGCTTGAAGAAGCGAAAGAAGGCAAGTGCTTGAAGTGCGGCAAGGCGGGCATTGGAAGGCCAAGTGCCCTATGCTCAAGGCTCAGTCGCACGTTTGCTTTAATAACGGAAACATGTTTAGCGACTTGTTCTACCCATTCTTGGGTAGTAGATACGGGCTAATCGATCATGTTTGTTACACCTGCGTGGGTTCCTGCGGACAAGGAGTCTGTTTGATGGCGAGATAACGATCTCCATGGGCAACGCGAAAGTCGAAAGTCTGTTGCGATTGGAGATGTTTCTTTATGTTTTGGGACAACAGCTTTTGTTTTGAAAGGCGTTTTATATGTGCGGATTTTCGGTGAACCTTGTTTCGTTTGAAATTATTTACTCATGAATATTACATTATTTTTGATAGTGGTGTTTCTATCATAAGAAATGACGAAGTTATCCGTGTTGGCACTTTATATAATTCGCTTTATACTATTTACGCAAAACATAATACCTATAACTATGTTGCATCTTCATCAAACCCTAAAAGAGAAAGTTTTCTTCAGAAGATGACTCTACTTTTCTCTCGGCATCTTAGATTAGGTCACATCAATCTAAATAGGATCCAAAGCGGCTAAGAATGGGCGTTGGGTAATCTCACGGTTACTCGTTCCCGATCTGCGAATCTCAGATATAGAAGGTAAGATGTCGACCCGGACCCTTCAAAGCGAAGGGTTATAGAGCCACGAAATGTTGGAGTTAGTCCATTCGACTGTGTGGACCGATGTCCACAAGCTCGTGGAGAATACGGTATTTTGTCACTTTCATTGACGATTACTCAGGTGCGGATACATATACCGCCGCAAGTCCGAATGCTTTGAGAAATTCAAAGAGTTTAAGGCGGAAGTGGACGGCTAGGTAAGAGTATCAAGTCATCATGCGGTCGATCGCGGTGGCGAATACCTCGATAACGAGTTTATGGACTATCTAGTGAAGTGTGGGATTACATCCCAAACAAGACTTCACCGGGCACACCTGACAAAATGGTGTGTCGAGCGAAGAATAGGACTCTTTTGGAAATGGTTAGATCTATGATGAGTTATGCTACATTGCCTATTTCGTTACGGGGTATGCCTTAGAGGGGCGGCATACTTGCTAAATCTAGTACCGTCCCAAGTCGGTCGAAAGACCCTTTCGAGTTGTGGTTTGGGCGCAAGCCGGTTTAAGCCACATAAGGATATGGGGCGATCCGGCACATGTCTTTGAACAAGAAGGCGACAAGTTGGAGGCTAGATCCGACGCAAAGGCATTTATTGGCTATCCTAGAGGAACGAAGGTGGTTTATTCTATAGTCCCAAGGATCGAAGGTCATTATTAGCACTAATGCTCGATTCTTAGAAGAGGACTACATGAAAAATCATAAGTCCAAAGTTGAAATCATTCTTCAAGAATTAGAAGATGATCGTATTCCACCACCGACAGGCGAAAGGTGCGAGATGTCGAGTCTAGTGGGAGGGATCGACACGGATACTTGAAATTGAAGTGGGTCGAGTTCCACCGAGATACCGACCGCAGTGGTACCTACAGCAAGTTGTGCAAGTTAGAGAACCACAAGTATCTGCGCACCCACCGTTGCCATTGTGCTCAGAGAACCTCGTCGTAGTGGGAGGGTTGTTCGTCAACCCGGCGATTTATGTTCGTGGGTGAATCTTGGATTTGGTCCCAAGACGAACATGCAATAATCGACCCATGGACATACAAGGAAGCGTCAAGATATTGATGCAAGATCATGGCACACCGCTATGGACTTAGAAATGGAGTCCATAACGGCTATGGATGTATATGAAAGACACCTCTACCGGATGGCAGGAAGCCATAGGTAGTAAGTGGATATACAAGAGGAAGAGATTCGATGGAGAGGTTTCGCTTTTAAAGCCGGGCTTGTGGCGAAGGGTACACTCGTAGTTGAGGGCATCGATTTCGATGAGACCTTTTCGCTGTAGCGATGCTCAAGTCCATCGAATTCTTCTAGCCATAGCAGCCCACTTGAACCTAGAGGTTTGGCAAATGGATGTTAAAACCGCTTTTCTAACGGTTACCTTAAGGAAGGTAGAGACATCTATATGCAAAGAACACGAAGGTTATGTGGTAAAGGGTGAAGAGCATCTAGTATGGAAGCTTAAAGTCCATTTATGGACTTAAGCGAACCTCCCGATCATGGAACTTACGCTTTGACGAGGTAGTAAAGTCCTATGGATTTACCAGTTGCCTAGCGAGAGTTGTGTGTATCGGTTAGATGTTAACGGTGATGTGGTATTTCTTGCACTTTATGTAGATGACATCCTTCTAGTTGGCAACAACGTGAAGTCATTATCGAGCGTAAAGAGTTGGCTATCCGATCGGTTTCAAATGAAAGACTTAGGAGATGCGGCGTACATTCTTGGGATCAAGGTTTACCGAGATCGCAAGAAGAAAATGTTGAGCTTATCTCGGCGTCTTACATTGATCTTGTGATTACTCGTTTAGTATGCGCACCGCCAAGAAAGGATTGCTACCTTTCGGACATGGCGTTCCTTTATCTAAGACGCGATCACCTATATTTACAAAGGAGATAGAGGAAATGAGACAAGTTCCTTACGCTTCCGTGGGAAGTCTCATGTCGCAATGCTATGCACGAGGTCCGATATTGCTATGCGGTGAGCATAGTAGCTAGATATCGTCGAACCACGGACAAGGTCATTGGACTGCGATAAAGCATATACTCAAGTACCGAAAGGACTCGAGATTATAGGCTAGTTTACCATGCGAGATAGTCTAATGCCTTTGGGTTATCTGCACTGGATTTCAAGTGGACCGTGATGAGAAAAAGTCGACCTCGGGCTATGTGTTTACCTTGGGAGGTGGAGCCGTATCTGGCGGAGTGCAAAGCGGCGATGCATTGCGGACTCTACCATGGAAGCGAATATGTAGCCGCTTGGAGGCTTCTAAGGAGGTGTGATGGTTCAAGAACTACCTCATGGATCTAGGTGTGGTACTGGTTTGCCCAAGAGTATCATAGTTTCTTGTGATAACTTTCGGTGCGATGGCAAACTCGAAGGAACCACGGACCCACAAGCGACTAAACACATAGAGAAAAGTACCATGTCATACGAGAAATCGTTAGGCGAGGTGACGTCTTGATTGAAAAGATTGATCGACGGAAAATCTAGCGCATCCATTCACGAAGAGCTGCCGCAAAAAGTCTACGATGGACACGTTAGAGGACTTGGATTAAACTTGATGGCACCCACTTAGAAAGGAAACTTTTGTATAAGTGGGAGAAGCAAAGTGATGGTTGTTTGTAATAGCTAGTAGAAAGACACATTGTATACTAAAAGTTTGCTTTAGTATAAGTGGGAGATTGTTGGATTTGTATCTTGAAAGCGGTTTGGTTGAGCTTGTATACAATGTTTCGTTACCACTATTACAATCTCCTATCGATTTGAATACTTGATTGCATATATCATGTGTCCCTTATCTCATATATAAGTTAGATCATACGATTGTGTAGAAGATCACGAAGTACATATGATTGGTCAAGCTTAATGAGATATAAAAGTTTCACGGTGAGACGACTTAAGGCGAGTTGTCGGTTTGAGGCTGCGAGATAGATAAGTGACTTGACTTAGTTGCTTGTCTATCTTGATGCGTCTCGGCGTATTGAAGGATCACGGTGAGATGAGTTCTTCTTTCGACCGTCGTGAAGAACCAAGATCTCGGTGACTTACGATGATCTAAACCTCGATAAGGTATTAGGTGAGTATGAGTTCTTGACCATCACTTTGACTTGTTATGAGTGAGGGTTATATGTTCTAACCCAAGATTCTCCGCATCTTGGGTGGTGGCGATCTTGTATGTCACGCTAGTTATCTCATGTCAGTCACCGTATCCGTTTAGGATGATGGCGTCCCTTAAGGAGCTCAAAGGTTTATTGTACTAAACCTGCTGGTTGAGTTAGCTCAAGTACAATAATAAGGTTGAGTGGTACTACTTAAGGAAATAAGGATATTAATCGTTTAAGCGGTCATTGCTAGAAATGATTAATGGACGTTCGATATCTTAAATACGGGATTCGTAATGTCTAAGTGCAAGCCCGACTCAACTTGGTAATAAAGGGTAAGTCAACATTCTTTCTCTAGTGGCATGATCGAATGTTTATAAATTAATTTATGTTCTGGGCTGAACATAAGATAATTAATTTATTTGAGGCCCATCTTTATTCCTTGCATTTGATCCCTGGGCTGGCCCATCCAGGCCCGTAGCTGTAAGAAAATCGGCGCCCCTGTGTCCTCTCAAAGGAAAGATTTTATTCTCTTTATCCCACAAGGATATAATTATATTTATGGAATATGCATAGATCCTTTCCATATAAGATTATGGTAATAATCTTGAGAGTATGGAAATAATCCTAAGAGTATGGAAATAATCCTAAGAGTATGGAAATAATCCTAAGTGTATGGTAATATTCCATATAGGATTATGGTAATATTCCATATAGGATTAAGGTAGTGCATTATAAATATAAGGTATGAGATAATGTCTAAGGTATGCTCACATATTGAAAGCTAGAATTTTCGGCCCTCTCTAGTATTAAGAAGAGAATTTTCGAAAGTTGTGAGTAGAGAGCATTGGGTGATTTTTCGAAGCATTCTCCATAGATCGTCCTCACTCGACGTTGGAGATTGGGCAATCGGGATACAGTCCAGAAGGTCAAAGCACGAGTCTCGATCCGTTCGATCCGTTCATCCCGTTCGATCCACCTCGACAGATCCAAAGGTAAACACGTGAAAACCCCAACGTGTTGCGATTTAATTATATAGACGCATGCTAGGTTTATAATCAATGTATGGTGAATTAAACACCCAAGATGGATCCTCGTGGCGAGGGTTAACATACGTTTTCCCTACAACGAGAAGGTGATTGTATCCGAGGTTGCTAGTGCTATTTTTCAGCATCAATTGCCACCAAAGCAGCGTGATCCAGGAAGTTTTGTGATAAAGATTGTTGTGGGAAATGGAAAGGAAGCTACAAGCATGCTCGACTTAGGTGCGGTATAAATTTAATGCCTTACTCTATTTTTGAGCAACTAGAATTGGGGAATTAAAACCTACTCGCATGTGTCTGATTACGATAGATCAATTCGTTACCACAGGGGATTATCGAGGACATATTAGTCGAGTGGGTGGGTTGATTATTCTGTTGATTTCGTTGTTCTTGATGTGGGTGACGTTAAAAAAATGGTAGAAAGCATACAATTCTTTTAGGTAGACCTTTTATGGCTACCACCAACACGTTGATTGATGTTAAAAATGGAATATTAAAAATGACAGTGTTGGGAGAAACTGTATCCTTTTCAGTTAGATATAGCACTATAGTACCATCTTCTGATGTGATTGATAATTGTTCTAACATAGATGCTATTGATTGCTTTGTGGTCGAGACATGTGTACTGCAGGAAGATCGCATAGGAACCTTTCTTGCAGGTTTCGATGAAAAGAAAGAAGCTATGCACGGAGAGCAATATTATGGAGGAGAACCGAAAGGTAGAAATGGAAAGATTACCTCGCAAGGAAAACCGGACCTCAAAGTGTTACATGAACACCTCAAATATGTCTACCTCGAGGATGGTGAGCAGAAACCTGTCATAATCTTTGTCGGGCTAAACAAGGTAGAGGAAGAACAACTCATTGAGGTGCTGAGAAAGAATAAACAAGCTCTTGGATGGAGTATGTCTGATATTCGAAGGATAAGCCCAGCAATGTGCATGCATCGGATAGTACTTGAGGAAGGGGCTAGGCCGATTCGGGAAGGACAACGAAGGTTGAATCCTAATCTTATGGAGGTAGTCAAGAAGGATATTCTAAAGCTCCTTGCAGAAGGACTCATACAGTCCAGTTCACGTGGTACCCAAGAAAGGTGGCATCACTGTGGTGAAAATTGATAAAGGAGAGCTTGTGCCAACAAGGACCACCACTGGATGGAGGATGTGCATCGACTACAGAAAATTGAATGCCACCACTAGAAAGGATCATTTTCCTCTTCCATTTATTGATCAAATGTTAGATAAGCTAGCTGGACATTAATACTATTGTTTTCTTGATGGTTTGTTTGCTTATTATCAGGTAGCAATTGCTCCGGAGGATCAAGCCAAAACAACTTTCACTTGTCCGTTTGGCACTTTCGCATGGATAAGGATGCCGTTTGGTCTATGCAATGCCCCTGGAACCTTTCAAAGATGCATGACTTCTATCTTTTCAGAAATGATTGGTAATTTCATTGAGGTATTTATGGATGATTTTTCAGTTTTTGGATTATCTTTTCATGATTGTCTTATGAAGTTAGATGTGGTTCTTGCACATTGTATTCAATGCAATCTTACATTAAGTTGGGAAAAGAGCCATTTTATGGTGACAAGTGAGATTGTATTAGGACATGTGATATCTAAAAAGGGGATCCAAGTTGATAAGGCAAAAATCGATGTAATTGAAAAATTACCACCACCAATTGATGTAATAGGAATTAGAAGTTTCTTATGGCACACAGGTTTTTATAGACGATTTATTAAGGATTTTTCTAAAATAAGTCAACCATTATGCAAATTGTTTGCCCAAGATGTTCATTTTCTGTTTGATGAAAGTTTCTTACATGCTTTCAATACTTTGAAAGAAAAACTTATCTCTGCACCTATTGTTGTTGCCCCCGATTGGTCATTGTCCTTTGAGATTATGTGTGATGCATTGAACACTGCAGTAGGAGCTGTCCTAGGTCAACGTATTGATAAAATGTTGCGTGTGATTTACTATGCAAGTTTAACTCTTAATTCTACGCAAGGAAATTACACGACTACAGAAAAGGAGCTTTTAGCTGTGGTTTTTGCTTTAGACAAGTTTAGGTCTTATATTCTAAGATCTAAAACAATTGTACATCGCGATCATACTGACTCTTGATACTTGATGTCTAAACCTCAAGCCAAACCTAGATTGATTAGGTGGATTTTATTCTTTGCAAGAATTCGATGTTGAGATTAAGGATAGAAAGGTTAGTGAAAATTCGATTCTTGATCATTTATCTCGTCTTCCTTTAACCCCCAATCGGATGACTTACATCAATCTGGCATTAGCGATGAGTTTCCCTTTGAGCATGCATTTGAGACTTCAGTTATTCCTTGGTATGCTGATATATGCAATTACATTGCAAGTGGAAAATTACGTTCTTATATTTCTTCTCAAGAGAAGAAAAGGTTCTTGTCTTCTTGCAGGAACTATTATTGGGATGATCCTTATCTTTTTCGCCTTGGTAAGGATGAGGTTATCAAAAGATGCATTCCAGCAGAGGAGCAGCTAGAGATACTGACGTTGTGTCATGCTTCGCATTGTGGAGGACATTTTGGGGGTCGTAAGACCGCCTTTAAGGTTCTTCAATCTGGATTTTATTGGCCGTCAATCTTTAAGGATGCACATAAATTCTGTTTAGCATGTGATAGGTATCAACGGGTTGGTGCGATAGGAGTGAGAAATGAGATGCCTCTTAACACTAATTTACCTGTTGAAATTTTTGATGTGTGGGGCATTGATTTTATGGGTCCTTTTCCAAAGTCTTGTGGGTTTGAGTATATTCTTCTTGCTGTAAATTATGTGTCCAAATGGGTGGAAGTGATTCCTACCCGGACATGTGATGCTAATATTGTCATCAAGTTTGTGCAGGATAATATTCTTTGCAGGTTTGGATTCCCTCGAGCTATAATTAGTGATGGGGGGAAACACTTCTGTAATAAATTATTTGAGAAATTGATGAAGAAGAATGGAGTTTCCCACAAAGTAGCAACACCATATCATCCTCAAACATCGAGACGGGCCGAGGCGAGCAACAAGCAAATCAGTGGATTCTAGAAAATGGTGAAGCCATCGAGAAAAGATTGAGCATGGCTGAATAAGGCTCTATGGGCATATCGAGCGGCTTACAAAACCGTGTTAGGGATGAGCCCTTATAAGTTGGTCTATGGTAAGTCTTGTCATCTTCCGGTTGAGATTGAACATAAAACATATTGAGCGATTAGGAATGTGAATTTGGATTTGGCTCAAGCTGGAAAAGAACGGACTTTACAGTTGTTTGAACTTGAAGAGCTACGTGATGAAGCTTATGAGAATGCTCGAATGTATAAGGAGAAGGTGAAGAGAATCCATGATAAGAAGTTGGTGAGAAAAGATCTTCAACCTGGAATGAAAGTTCTTCTTTTTAACTCACGGTTGAGACTGTTTCCCGGGAAGCTTCGGAGCAGATGGAGTGGTCCATATGAGATAGAAGAAGTGTTTCCATACGGAACGGTGAAATTGTATAATCATGATGAGAATAAATCTTTCCAAGTCAATGGACAACGTGTAAAGTTGTACATTGAAGGAGCACAGAATGTGATGGAGACTGAGTCGATAAGACTCCAAGAAGCAGTTTCAGAATGAAAGATTAATGGTCGGGCTAGTGATGGTAAAACTAGCGCTTCGTGGGAGACAACCCACGTTTCTTTATGTTTTGTTCTTATTTTCTTTTGGTTTTGTTTTGTTTCTGTTTGTGTTTTTGTCTTTGTTTTTGTTTTGTGTGGTGCGGGATTAGGAGTTATATATCTAGGAGTCTTGGGTGTATGGAGAATAAAATCGAGGTGTGGAACTATCGTTTTGCAAGCGGGACCCCAAACGGACCTTGACGCAGCTGGCCAAGCGCGCTTTCTCAAGTACATCGAGATGAGTACCCAGCACGAGCGCACGAAATCGGTGTTGGGGTACCATTGAAAAAACCGTGTGAATCTGAGAGTTCACCGGCGCAAGCGAGGTGAAACCGTGGCCGGGTGCGAAAACCCAATGGGCGAGAGGATGTGACCAGTAGCGGACGCCACGAAACCGTGGCAGAGTCCATTTAAAAAGAAAATTATTGTTTACATATTAGGCGAATGTTAGGTTTCATCTCTCACATTTTTATTTTCTTTCAACGCAGCGTCGCCCTTCTCTCAGTCCCGTTTCACTTCCTGTCAGCCCCAGCGCGGTTTCGTCTCTCCGTCTGGCACTCCATGCTAAACGCCGCGCCCAGCGCCGTGCTCCCTCTTTCCGTCCGACGCTCCGTGTTCTTCAACGCCGTGCCCAGTGCCATGCTCTCTCTCGGTCCGACGCTTTCAGTTAGCATCACGCACCGTGTCGAGTGCCACGCTCGTTCGTCCGACACCCTTCCCTCCGTCCGGCGCTCGAGTTTCGTCCGGCGTTCAACCTCCGTGCCTCAACCCCAGCGCTAGCCCTATTCCGTCAGGCGCTCGCTTGTCCGTCGTGCCGTCCCGAGCGCGTGATTCCTTCGGATGCTATCTCGGTGCCGCTCTAAGCGCTCGCCTCACTCTCCGTCCGCTCGCTCGCTCGGTAGCCATCGCCCAGCCACCTTTCTTCCGAATCCAGCGTTTCCTCCGAGCCTCAGCCTCCGCCAGCCTTTTCCCACGTTCGTCTGGTACCCTCTCACACAAAGATCAATATGGTTCAAACGAAGTAAGCTACCAGATCCAGCTCCCGTCATCCTCGAGATGATGATATTCCTATGGAGGAACCCCAAGAAGACATCAGCATAATGTACTCAACCACTTTTCCCATCTATAATCGTGTGGAGGGTACTCTTCATCGTCGTTTTATCCATCAAGATATAACTCATCCGTGTGTATTTAATTGGCAATTGATGCAAAGCTTGTGTAGTAACCCAAAATTTTTATAGTATTAGATTAAGGCGTAATTAAGTATGACTAAGGGTTTAAAAGCTATTAATTTTATAAGAAGGTATAAAGAGGTATAGAATGGGTTATTAATCGATAGAAATTCGATTATTTCTCAATTTAAGGTATGAGACTAGAAAACGTAGAGATTAATTAGAAATGAATTTTATTATGATAAAATGTAAATTATGTGAATTTTTTATATGTGTTTGAATGAAAATGCTATTAAATAGAAATTTTGCTATGAAATGCATTAATTATTTTTGCATGTCAATTTTCTTAAAAAATGAAATGAATCATTGTTTAAGCTATTAATTTGCTTGAATAAATTTATTTTATTAATATTTAGTGATAAAAGAATTAATTGGTATGATTTTGAAATTTTAGAAGCATGATTATAATTAGTTGAATTTTACATATGAAAGAATTTAAATTGTGCTATATGAATTTAATTTAAATTATGGATATAAATTGTATTAGGTTTTATTAATTACTAGGAATATAGTTCTAACAATTAAAATATACTAAGGTATAACCTTAGTAAAAGTTGAGGTGTAATTATAAATTTGTGGAAATTTGTGTATAATTATAATGAAATTAGAGCTAAATACACATGAAATTATACTTATATAATTCTAGAACTATAACACATGGAATATATCATCTCCAACCTCCAAACTCCCTCCATTTTGGCACCCTCACACACTAACACACACAAATTTTATTTTCACTTTTAAATCCCTAATTAAGTGTGGAATTAATAGCAAATCACTCCAAGCAAGGTAATTACTTCATTTAACTTAAGTTTATGTGATTTAATTTGATGAAAATAATGTTCTATACATGTAGGATTTTCAAAAATTTTAATATTGTAATTATGATTGATTTGTTTAATTTTTGTTATGTTTATTGAATTAATTATGTTTATGGAGCTTGATTAACATATGCTATGGTTTTAAATTCTTTAAATTCATGAAGTTGAAAAATTAAAGAATCACTTATAAACCTTAATTTTTGTACATGAATTATATGATGGGATTTAGTTGAATTGAGCTTACATATATACTTAGGAATGAATATAAACATCATATGAGTAAAGAAATTAAAAGTTAAACCATGCTTGTTTAATTCTTGAAATTTTTGAAAACTATAGATGATGGGAACTTGAGGATTTTGATTTTATTTGATCAATTTAACATGATATTTATGCTTAAGGATATAAATAATGCATAACATGAATTTATAGGAATTTAATTCAACTATAGACAAAATGTACAAATTTTCGAAAATGAAGGGCATGCCATGAACTATGATTTCTTGATTTTATTTGATACATTTGATATGATATTTGAGATCTATGATAAA
Source organism: Salvia rosmarinus (assembly GCA_036937905.1). NCBI lineage: Eukaryota > Viridiplantae > Streptophyta > Magnoliopsida > Lamiales > Lamiaceae > Salvia > Salvia rosmarinus. The sequence continues at coordinate 30,216,933 of CM072821.1, forward strand.
AATAATGCTTAAGTTGAATTTATAAGAATTTATGGACATAAATTATAAAAGTTGAAAAAAATTAAAGTTTAGTAAAACTATTATTTTATGTGATAAATTTGAGTTAAGAATGGAAGTGAACTTGGATTGATGATCATTTATGCTATATGAGTATACTTCTATGATATTTGATATTAAATGAAATGTAGATGGTAAAATTCTTGAAATTTTCTATATATGTAGTTGAAGGACATTAGGCGATTAAGTTGTAAATCATGAGTTTAAACTTGTTTTAAGTTCTTATATGTATATTTAAGTATATGTTGATGATATTGGGGAGTTTGGGATGAAATTGGATGATTTTGGTTTAAATGGGCTATTCTATTATAAACGTTACTCTGCTAGAAATTTTGGTAGAATTTAGTTATTAAAAATGACGTTTTGAAATTTTAATTGGCAAACCATCGATAAGTAGTTAATTGAATAAGGAAGATTACTAAAGTCGATAATAATTTATGTTACAAGGATCAAGCAGAGGAAGTCGTGAAGTAAAGGACGAGGAAACAAATCTTTTGGAATAATCGTTGCAAGGTGGGTAATGCTTTACAAATTTATTTTATTATTTAGCAAAGTTAATTATATGCTTGAACTTGTTACTATCATGAACCATAATTAATCACCACATGATGAATATAATGAAAATGAATGTTTTACCACATTGTGGGTATGAATGACTTTTACCTATCTACGGTAGGAAAATATTATATACTGTGCACAGGTTATGGTCGTGAGCTTGCAAATGTAGGCCGACCATGGTATTGGGGAGGAGGCCTACTTCCCATTACCGAAGGGCGTAGATAGGTATGACCGTAGTTGAGATCCTTGGGACCAACTCGGGTATGTGATGCGGTATGTTTCAAATGAAATTGTGGTGATATGATAATGAAAGTTTCCTACGAAACCATTATTGAGTTATCTTATTCAATGTTTACTTAAATTGAATTTATAAGTTTGAAAATTTTGTTGACAATTACCCACCGAGTACCTACGTACTCACACCCGCAAAACGTTTACATTGATGCGAGTTGAGCTTAGCGAGATGTGGTTTGGGCCGAAATGGATAGTTGTTCTTATTTTGTTTGTTTGAACATCTGTGGCCGAATGCCATGTCTCCATACATGACATTTTCTGCTCTTCCGCTGTTAACTTTGGAAACTTGAAACCGTACTTTTGAGAAACTTTGTAAATATTTTGAAAACGTCTATGTATATATTATGGAGGTTGTGACCTCGTTTTAAATTATTATTTGTTGTTAGTTATTTCTTTGAGTGCGGGTTGGCTTATCCATCATTTAGGGTTATCATCCCGTTTATCGTAAATATTATTTCACTTAAACTTATTCAACTGTTCACAAATTTTAATTTCTTCACCATCACGGTCGATTAGTTAGTTAATCCCATAATTATTAGTCGGTCGTGATGACTTGGGTCTTGAAGATAGAATTAAGAAATATTTAAAGAATTTAGGCCTTCTTGATATGCTATGATGGAATTGCCTCGTTATTCTCCGTTATTGGTTGAATTTTATTGCCTGATGAATTTTGATGATAAATCCGATACTATGACCGTCGTCTGTTGGGGCAAGAGTATCTTTGTGCCTCGTATTATGAAGGGGTGTTTGGTTTCGACTTGGTGCGTGTGTGTGTACCTCAATCATTCAATGTCGGAGAGGCTTGGCGAATTATCGGGGTTTAACAAGCGGTCATCGGTTAGAATGCCGAGTGGATTTATTAAGGATGCAGCTTTGGCAATGGTACATAAATTCGTTGCATTCAATGTTTTCGAAAATGAGCAGGCCAACAAGGTCAATACTGCTGAGGTCTTCTTGCTCACATGTGTGGTAAAGAAGACAAAGGTTTGTCCGACATTCTTGATTTGGGATCACTTGCAGCTAGTTCAGCGGCGTAAGAAATGTCGGCCAACCTTGTGTCAAATCCCTACTGGGCTATCGGTACATTTAGGGATAATTAATAATGAGGGAACACATATTCCTGGGCAAGATCTGATACGACCTAAGATGATTGACCTTAGTGAGCTTCGAGGTGCTCCTTTTGCACATAATGAGACAACTCTTGTACCTCATAATTTGAGGAACTGTGTGAAGAGATATATGCATGCGCGACTTCTTTGAAGCTCAGCGGCAGTGCAGGACCATCTCATGCACCTTCTGGCGACATGATCATTTTTTATACCACTCTTGCATCCGATGATGAAGGCGACCAACATACCGAGGTAGGAGGGATCGAGCTCGTTCGAGCAGCCGAACTCAATCATCCACAGTTCCTTTTGAGCAAGGTGCATTGGGGCAGGATATAATTCCATACGTGAAGAGTTGGGACAGTTTAGGAGTGAATTAGCCACCATCGACGAGTTTCATCAAGATATCTACTATCGATTTGATCAGCAAAATCAACGTCTTGACGAACAGAACAGATTGTGGCATGAGCAGAACCAGCGCTGGAATCAATATAATCAGCAGATGATTGAGCAGAATCAGCGCATGGCTGCTCTTGAGGCTCAGTGGAACGCTTGGACTACATTTCATGGCGCTCCACCTCCACCACCGCCGTCCGACCAATAGTGATTCTTCACTATTGGAGTGTATGTGTTTTTTTTTATTTTTGTGTGCGTCGTTTTGTTTTTGTCGCTTTCAGGGAAGTCGCCTCTTCTATACTCTTATATTTATCTGCGATGAGGTCCTTGCCTGTTTTAAGTGTGGGGGGGTTTCGTTTTCCGTTTTGTTTGCGTTTTTGTCATTTTTGTTTTGTCCTTAGCTTTTTTTTGGATAAGAGATGATTTTATATTCTTGAAATAAATGGTGCGTGAAGAATTGTGCTTTAAGTTGAATTAATTATGTTTTGATCTGAATTTCATTTCGTCTTGGTATATATGGTTTTTAGTGTGATGAAACTTAGGTGTCAATTTGAACTGTGGGACATGATTAGGAAGCTGTGATTAGACAATGTGTGTGATCGGTTGTTATATACTTCATACATGGGACCCTTATCTTGTATGATTTTTCCAAAAAAAAAGCACAATTAAAAAAAAAGAAATATGAAAATAATTGAAGTGATGTTGTGAAATAAGTGGGCTTAAAATTCGAATAAGGGGCTCTACCCATCTTGCTTGTGTTGTCTCTCGAATGGAGACTCTATGCTATGGGTATAGATAACTATGTTAGGATACTCGAGTGTATCACTTGAAGGTTTCACCTAACGATTATTGTCCTATAATCGGTTTTAAGTTCCACATGTTTTATTTATTTGTATAATTGGGATGTCTTACATTAAAGGGAACCATGTGAGTTGTATATTGATTTCTGAAATCATATTTGAGTCGAAGCACATTTATTCTATGATAAGTCACATGTTTGTATTGATGAATGATGATCATTATATTGAGAACTATATTATTAAGATGCATTGAAAAGAAGGGAATATGTGATTGATTCTATTTGAAGCATTAATTTGATGTGTACCATTCTTTTCAAGAAGTTAAAATTTGCTCGAGGACAAGCAAAGAGTTAAGTGTGGGGGAGTTGTTTTGCATGTTTTTCTTTGTTTATTTTAGACGATTTGGTTCCTATTCGTTTAGTTTTGAATATCTTTTATTGGAATCATGTTCGTTTTCGTTTTGTGTAGGGAATGTTCGCGTTTAAGCATTTTGTGCATAAAAATGCACCCAAGCGCCGGACTCGGCGTAGCCGGAGCTGGGTGCGCCTTGGCGTCGCGAGGACACGCTCGAGAAGGCCCGCGTCCGGCGCTTGGCGCCGTATCGTCCAGAGAGCGCCCCGCGTCCGGCGCTGGGCACCCAAGTTGAAGTTGTCCAGACGGTGCTGGCTTATGTCCGGCGCTGGGAGCCAAGCTGAAGTTGTCCAGAGAATCGATGCGTCCGACGCTGGCCCCCATTTCCATGAGCAGCCGCGTTCGGCGCTGCCTAGCATCCGGCGCTGGGTGACCCACATTTCGTCTTACTTTGAAGGGCACGCGCCCGATGCTGGGTTTACATCCGGCGCTGGGCGAGGAATTTCGGGCGATATATATATCAGTTAAAAAGCTGAAAAACCCTAGTTCTATCATTATTCTTCAGTTTATTTTCTTTCCAGCGCCTCCTCAACGCACTACTTTTCTTCCTTTGTTTTCCAAGTATTTTCCTTTGCACTTTGTTGATTCAAGAACTTTGATTGAAGAAATTCATCAACGATTATTGTGATTATAAGGATTGTTATTCTCTTTTCTTCCGTTGAATTATTGAATAATGATTTTTATTGATTTCAATTGTTTGATCTGTGAGATGAGCATGAACTAATCTTCTTCTAGGGTTGAGTGATTCAAATTGATTGATTGTTTATTTGTTTTGATTAAGTATACCAATTGAATCTTAGGGTTTACTGTTAAGTGATTGATCATCATTTAATTGTTTATGTTTCTTGTATTATCGAGAGATAGATACATTGCATCTAGGAATCAATTGGGTTAGAGGTTACCGGAAATGGGTGCTCTAATAGTTTATGTATTTGTGAAATCTTATAACCTAGGTTTAATCCACGAAACGAAAGTTGAGTGTTTGGATTAAGGTTTGAGGATTGCATGAGTAGGTAGATTTCTTAAGCAAGCATAAATCATTAATCAAGGCGAAGAACCCTAATACCCTAGTCTTTCTCACAATCTTTAATTACTCCTGTTGCTATTGAACTACTTTGAACATTTGTTTGAATCGTTTGCGTGATTTAATTTCCTGTCAATTTTAGTTAAGTATCCCCCAATCAAGTTTAGGATTTAGATTTACCGTTTTTTTCGTAACACATCATAAGCCCTGTTAAGTCTTCCTCGAGAGATTCGACTTGGATCGACCTTACCACCCTATAGGGACCTCGTACTATTGCGAGCGACTTAGTAAAACAATTTGGTCGGAACATCTTCCATTATACTGGAAGCACTTAAAAGAAAATGAGTCACGTGGTACAACTATTTACCAGTACCAACCAGGGATAGGATGTTGTAGTCTGATGAACTCGCACTCCATGCCATCGAACTAAAAATCCTAGTTATGGAGAAGACGTATGGGGTCGTCATCCAGGAGGGTGCTAACAAAAAGTGGACGCAGATAACAACTCCAGCTGGTAAAGGGAAGAAACCCCTTCCAAGAGAAAAATGAAAGATTAGTCATCACCAGAGCAGTCTCCTCTGAAGATGAGAAGGAGGACTACTGCTGAGATTGCCAGGACCCTTCTTTTTATGAACTTGAAATACCTAGTCTGACCCTGAGCTAGCCCACTCCCATTCATTATCCTACATCACCAACACTACTTCTTTAGCCTCCTCACACCTCGAGCCTACCTCATCTCCCCCGCATATTCCTATTTCCCCAGCACATACTACCTCACATTCTCCATCACCTCAGCCTACCTCACCCTAACAACCAGCCTTTTCCACCCACTTTACTGAATCCTCCAAGGGATTCATAGCGATAAGCCCTCACACTCAACTCGCACCACACATGACCATACTGAAAGCCTCTTTTGACCAAAATACCAAAGCCTTCTTGCTGAAAACCTTTCCAATAATGTAGAACCTGCCTTACATACTGGCTAAGGCTACTCGTCTCCATGTCTTTTTGTAGGTAAAGATGACTCTTTTTTATCATCTAGCCGATCTGATCAACCTGGAGTCACGAGAGAAGTATTTTGAAGAAGAGATGGAGCTCGAAAACTTACATTGTATCTTCAGCATTTGGACTACTCTCAGGACTTTTGAGTCCATAATCCAGGGAATGATTGATGATGCAATTGCTGAGAGTGCCATGGTGGAGTAGATGGCTGAAGTGAGCTGGGATGTTGAAGCGGGTCCCTCATGAGCAAATGAAGGTACAACCGAGTGCTGGAAAAAGCGGCAGATGAGCCTGCTGCTGAATTGGTAGAGAAGCCAGTAGTAGGGTGTACTGATGTGCATCAAGCACTCATGACCAGTTTGAAGAACAACCTGATACTGAGTTGAGCGAACAATTTCAAGGAAGCATTGTTCATTTTTACAGGTACATGTAGGAAAATATGAATTTAATCATGTATTCAAGCTTCCGAGGATCTATCTTAGAATATCATAATTCACCATACATTGATTACATCCCTAGCATATTTCTATAAATTTAATGCAACACATATGTTTTCACAAACAAACCTACGAATTGATGACACAAGCAATCGATTTCTGACTCCAACTTTGATGTTCTTGACTGTATCCCGGTTGCCCAAATCTTCAATACTTAGTGAAAGTATGCTATGAAGATCATAAAAAATTCTCCCCCCTAGTCTTGTGATTTTCGAAAATAACTGCTATAAGAATATGTATTTCTCATTTTCTCCTACCTTGTATTTATAGAGATCTCTAAACCCTAGTGCTATAGGAGTAGAACTCTATCTCCAAATAAAATAATAATTATCTTCCAGCTAGAGAATAATTCAGTTATAAAGAATAATTATCTCTTGATATCTTTAATATAATATAATTATGTCATACTAGGAAATGTATTAAATAAATAATACATTAATCGAACACATTCCTCTAAAAGCGTGTATGGGGAATGAAATATATCTTGGTAAAGGGCCTTGATGGGTCACCAAGGATCAAATCCAAGGAATAAAGATGAGCCTCAAATGTATTAATTTCATATGTTCATCCGAACATAATTAATTCATAAATATTAATTCATTCCACTAAAGAATTAATATTGACTTGTCTCTTTACTTCCGTTGAGTCGGGGCTTGCATTAGGCGTAAATAATTCCTATATTTAAGATATACACCACCTATTAATTAATTAGAGCTTCGATAGCTCAATTAATTAATTACTAATTAATAAATAATTAGTTCCTTAAGTAGTACAACTCAACTTTATTATCGTATCTAATAAAATCAACATGCAATGTTTAATACGATAAACCTTTTGAGTTCCTTAAAGGGATGTCATCAACCTAAACCGAATATGGTTACCTAATATATATTTTTAGATATCATCTACGAACTGCTCTCACCCAATATGCAGTGTATATTGAGTTATCATAGAACTCTCAACCATGACACTTAAAGTGAGAGTCAAATATGTATATATTGTTGAAATCCTATTGGGGTTAGGATTACATCAAGTCACCAAAATCTATATTCTTCATGACAATCAGATAAAAGAACGCATCTTACTGTGATCCTTATCAATACGTAAAGACGTACTAGTATAAACAAGTAATCAAGACAAACTACTTTCTATTTACACTGCAGCATAAACTAACAACTTGTCATCAAGTTGTTTCGACTGTGATAATAGTTTATATCTCATAAGGTTAATCCAATCATATAATCTTCTGTGTTCTACTACACACCATATGATCTACTTTATGATGAGATAATGGGACATACATATACGATAAGTTAACAATTCAGATAGAAGAATAATAGTGAACTGAGAACATTGTGTACAAGCATAAAACGTCTTGCTTTCAGTATACAAACCCAACAATCTCCCACTTATACTAAAGTAAACTTTTCATATACAAGGTGTCTACTTTCTAGCTATAACAAACACAATCACTTCTATCACTTATACAAAAGTTTCTTAAGTGGATCTCAAACGACACAATCCTAGTCTTCGAACTTGACTATTGAAGCCCTTTGCGGCGAGCTCTTTATGAAAGGATCAACTAGATTTTTCGTTGTATTCAACTAACATATCTCATCGGCTTACGATTTCTAGTATGATATGGTATTTTCTCTCTATGTGCTTGGTCGCCTTGTGGGTTATGGGTTCCTTAGAGTTTTCCACTGCACTAGAGTTGTCACGGTACACTGTGATACTCTTTGGTAAACTAGGTACCACTCCTAGATCCAAGAGCTAGTTCTTGAGTCATACAACCTCCTTAGCCACACCTCCGATGCCCCGATATTTTGGCTCCATATTGGAGTCTACAATGCACATCTGCTTTGCACTCCGCCAAGAAATGGTTCCACCTCCCAAGGTGAACACATAACCTTACGTAGATTTCTTCTCATCCTAGTCAGCCTAGAAATTCGAGTCGATATAACCCACAAAACTAAACTATCGACCGATCTGAGCTATACTCCTAGTCCGATTAAGGTACTTGAGTATGTTCTTGATTGCGACCGGTGTTTACATCAGGGTTAGGCGATATTTCACAACCATGCTCTTGCATAACAAATATCGGTCGTGTACACAACATTTCATACATGAGGCTATCTACTCTTGAGCGTAAGGTACTTTGCTCATATCCTCTTTCTCTTTTTGTGTCTTCAAACACTGCTCCTTTAAAAGAAGAGTGCTATGACTAAAAGGGAATAATCCATTCTTAGCACTCTGCATGCTGAAGCGAGCCAACATAGTATCAATTTAAGATGTTTGAGCTAACCTCAACATCCTTTTATTGTGATCATGTATGATCCCAAGGATGTATGTTGCCTCGTCTAGGTCTTTGATTTGAAATTTTATGGACAATCATATCTTTATGTTTGATAACAACTCCATATTGTTTCTAATTAGGATAATGTCATCTCCATAAAGTGTAAGGAATACCACATCACCAGTGACATTAAAATGGTACATAAAACTTTCATTTTCCCACTTAATAAATCCATAGGATTTAATAACTTCATCAAAACATAAGTTCCATGATTGGGAAGCTTGTTTAAGTCCATAAATGGACTTCTTGAACTTCCACATGAAATGCTCTTCGCCTTTATTCACAAAACCTTGGGTTACTTCATATAGATGCATCTACCTTCTTGAGGTAACCGTTTAGAAAGCGATTTTGACATCTATTTCTCAAACCTCAAGACTTAGGTGAACTACAAGTAGTGTTCAAATGGACTTGAGCATGACAACTAGAAAAAATGTCTCATCATAATCAATACCTTCCTTTTGATTATAACCTTTTGCCACTAATCTGGCCTTGTGGGCCGTAACCTCTCCATTTGAAACTCTCTTTCTTTTGTATACCCATTTTTTGTCTATGGAGATAAATCCATTTGATAGTTCAACTTTCTCGTATACATCCATAGCAGTTATGGAATCAAATTTCATTTGCATAGTGATGAGCTACTTGTCAGCGTCTACATCATTCATTGTCTCATTACATGTCCATGGGTCGATATCATGTTCGTCTCTCACGATCAAATCCAAAGATTCTCCCACGAACATAAAAATCTCGGCTTGACGAACAACCCTCCCACTACGATGAGGTAATGGCAACGCGCTGTCAATGGTCGATGTAGTCACTTGTCAACTACTGGTGCAGTTACTCGTGGTAAAAACCCTTGCACTTTTGGCTGAGTAGTTGGACTTGCAATGACATCCCTTTCTATTTCTTGAAGAGCAATATCAGACTTGGATTTATGGTTATTTACGAAGTCCTCCTCTATGAAATGTGTGTTAGTGCTAATAACGATCTTCTGATATTTAGGACCGTAAAAGTAACCTCCTTTCATGCCCTTAGGATATATTATAAACAACCTTACTTCTGTTATAGACTCCAACTTATCAGCTCCCTTGTTTAGCATATGTGCTAGACCGTCCCAAATCCTTATGTGACTCAAGCTATGCTTTCGCCCAAGGAATTAATAAGAGATTAATTATTTTAAGCAGTTAGAATACTATAAATAATTAATGGACATCGATATCTTAAATACAAAGATTAGTAAGTTTAAGTACAAGCTGACTCAGCTTCGATAATAAATGGCTAAGTCAATATTTATTCTCTAGTGTAATGAATAAATGTTTATAATTTTTATTCTAGGATGAAAATAATAAATTTGGGCCGTTATATAATAAGTGGGTTTTTTATTGTTCTGGTGCGCACTGAATAGAATTTATTTCTCATTCAAGTACCCAAAAAAGAGACAAAGAAGGATAAAGCAAACTATGATAAATACAGCAGAAAAATAACTATAAGTTAGACTTATTCAATAAAAACGGTATACATAATTTGCATCGATCCATGGTATTACCTATCTAATTTCTTAAAGCCTACAATTTGCATAATCACAACCTAATTATTGGACTTGAAAAATAAATACCTTCATTTGATATGTTTGAACCAAGGTATACATACTATTTGTATTATAACATGTGGTTTTATATAATATATATATGATTGGATTGATATGATGATATATTTGGCAATTTATAAATGGAATTGTTCTCTCTATATATATATATTAGTTTTCTTTCAAAAATGATTAGTAGCTGAAACTCAGTCACGTCAATCGCTTAATAAGTGATGAATATATACCACTCTTGTGGTGCATTGGAAATTAATTTCACCGGGGGCTGCGAGTCAAGCACCAAGATAGCATAGTAATTGCTAATTTACTTTATCATTAAATAATGCATGAATGTGTTAGTTTACGTTCGTTTTCGTTTAAATGGGATCATGTTCTTCAAGTCAGATTACACTATACATGTCTGATAATATAGGTAACAAAGTAGGTGCAAAGTATTTTTATCTTAATGTCACATCTATAGTCCTATTAATTATTGAACTCTCAATCGCCCTATGCCAACTACATACACACATTGACGGAGCCACTCTTGGCCCTGGTGCCATGGCCCCCAAACATTTTTTCAAAAAATTAATAGTATATATGTAGTTTAATATATAATAATTAATTATAATTGAGAAAGAAAATGTTTTTATATCATATTTATCATAACTTAGGATGTAAATTTTAAATATATTGTTTGTTGCTATTTTTCTCTAGTTTATATACTTCTTGCTTATTTTAGTGTTGAATTTAGAATTAGGATTAATGATGAAGTTGTGACGGATACAAGAAAATTAAGATTTGAGTATTGTAGATAGTATTTTATTTCTACCAACACTTATAATTTTCTTATTAGGTTGAATTATTTTAATTTTTAAACAATTATTATTTTTTAATTATTTGTAAGTAAATTAAATTATTCTGTTATTAAAAGATATATCGATATTAAGGTATATAAGGGAAGAAAAATTGTTACAAACAATTACCTCTATTGTATAAAGCTATTATTATATAATTGAGAATTGATCGTAAAATATTTACACAGTTATTAACTTGAACTAGACATTATTTATTATTTAATTTATAACTTTCAAATAATATTAAAAAAATTCATGGTATCCTCAGCTATTAGGTAATCACGTTTTTATTTTATTTTAGTGATATCATGTAATTAAAACAATATTATGCCATTATTAAAATTATTATTGCTTTAAAAATTATACTTATTACTTCTTGAAATCATGATAGTTAAACTTGGAGCCCCTATATTCTTAGCTTCATCACTTACTACACGGAAATTCCCTTACTACACATGTATAATAGCTTCACATATAACTCAAATAACGAATTTGATGTTTCCTACCATATTTCCGTAGAAATGATTTTCATAATGACCTATATTTAGAGGAGAATATATAAGAAGAAAGACGTATAGCTTAAGATGTTCTTTATATTTTCTTCTGTCTTTCACGTTTTGAATTAAAAGATTTGGCTGCACTAATTTATTGAGCATGTTCATCTTTGTTGGTGGAACTGGACAGAATATACATAACATTATGTTAATTAATCTACCCTGATATAAATAAAAAAATTATTGAATTAATAAAAATGAGTCCGCTTTAAAAATAAAAGTATATCAATAGAATGACGACGCTAAATAAAAACATAGCTAGTCGCCAAATAAGTTTATTTTTGAAACTTTTATCTCTTCTTAGTTCTTGCATTCTGTGAAGTCTTTTGTTCCTCTCACTAATTTCTAATTATTTTGACATAATTGTCCGACCGTGAAAGCCTAAATTTAAAGGATTTTCCTCTTTGTATCAAATTCCAAATAAGGAAATAATTTTTGCAATAAGCTGACATTGAACTTTTCATGTATGTGCTTTCTATTAAACTAGTGTATAATCCGTCGAAATTCGACGAAAAATTATATTATTTAGTATCTATGGTTATAAGAAATAAAATATTTACGTATAAAATACATATTAATTAATTATCAAAATTAGTATAATAATATCTAAATATTATAAAGTAAACATTAATAATACATAGTATTAAAAAATCGAGCACCACTAATTGTGAAAATATTAAAATGGAGAAAATAACTAAACATTTAAAATATGATAAAAATTAAAAGTAGTCTTGAAGATTAATGATCGAATCACTTTAAACATTCATAAGCATCTTGATAAATGTTTGTATTCATCTGATATATATATATCGCATTCATCTTAAATCCGATTAGTTACCCAAACTCATAAATTTATAAATATAAGTTGTTAGAGTGATTGGAATTTATATGCACGTACATATCCAAAATCTCATTGAAAAAATCTGATTGAAAAATAATTTTATTACTCGTTCTTGTCCCAAAAATATGTGCTATCTACCGAAATATATTTAAATTTATAAATATAAGTTGTTATAGTAATTGTTTATCTGTCTCAGTGATGACTCGAACATTACAGAATAAATATTAATTAATATAGTCTATTATTCTAAATTCTAATGATTAAAACTGAGCACAAATCGGATTAAAAATTGATTTTACTATATGTTCTCGTCTCATTCTCGTATAGTAGAATCCACTAATTACCTGAATTCGTTTAAATTTACAAAATATATAATTAATAAAAATATATATTTATTTCAATAATTGGTTATCCTCTCAATAAAAATTTGAATTTATTATTTATTTCAAAAAAAATTATTAATTGTGAAGTCTCACAAAAAAAATGTGAGCTTCAAAATTTCACATAGGTATGTCGATAAATGTACTTTCTTGTTCCCAAATAATATAAATAGCAAAATACTTAAAAATAGAGACAATTTTATTCTCGTCTCATTCTCGTATAGTAATATCCGCTAATTACCTGAATTCATTTAAGTTTTAAAACATATAATTAATAAAACATATATTATTCCAATATATTAAAATTTGAGAAAACCCCACATAGACAAATCGATCAATGTCTAGGTATGACGATAAATGTATTTTCTTGTTCCCAAATAATATAAACAACAAAATACTTAAAAATAGAGACGATTGTATTCTCGTCTCATTCTCGCATAGTAATATCCACTAATTACCTGAATTCGTTTAAGTTTTAAAACATATAATCAATAAAATATATATTATTCCAATATATTAACATTTGAGAAAACCCCACATAGACAAATCGATCAATGTCTGGATCAATTTAGAATCTATATACATGTAGCTGTCACAAATTTGATTAAAAATTTATTTTATTATATATTTGTTCTCGTCTCATTCCAACATAGTAATATACGTTGATACCTGAATTCATTTAGATTTATAAAATCAATAATATAATAGGATTAATGATTGACGCAATCTCTCTCCTACGTGGACTATTTATTTCAATTTGTTTTATTAATTTGTGAAGTACCATGAAAATCAATATGAGTTTCAAATTTTATTTTTAAAAATTGTATAAGATATATTCTTTTATTTAGATTTTTAATTTGTGAAATTCATGAAAAGATATTTGATTTAAAATTTGCTTACAAAATTTTACAAAATATATCATTCAATTTGTTGAATTGGTGAAGTTTCATAAGAAAAAAAAAAAAATTCAATATAAAAAATATAATTATTTACTTGGCCGATCTAATTAATTGATGGACCAAATAAAATTGGTGGGTGCAAAATATTGTGTGGTGGAATGAAAAAAATCTACTCACAACTATTTATATAGGCTTTATTTAGGATGTAGTTTGATAGGAAGTCAATGTGGGATATGAGATGTAAATATTAAGAATAAATGAGATTTGAGAAAAATAAAATGGAGAGATTATATGATGCCACGTGGAAAGAGAATCACTAAATAATTAATCGTATTATACATTGATAGAAATATATATATATATATATATATATAGGGAGGGTTAACGTGAGAACCATTTTTATTGTGAGCGTGAGAATCAAAAGCGATGAATTCACGGTGAAAGTTGATGAATCCATTGGAAAATTATCAATCCAAAAAATAGAATTTTCGCCTCATGGGATTCGAACCGGGTGAAAAAATCTGAATTTTGAATTCATTAACTTTCTCAACGGATTCATCAACTTTCATAACGAATTCATTTGGTTGTTAATTTTAGGATAAGAATGGTTCTTATTTGAACCAAACTATATATATATATATATATATATATATATATATATATATATATAGGGGTGGATTATGATGAGAAAGTTTCTTAATGTAGGAAATAGGAATGGTAGCACATCTTTTATAGGAGTGGAAATTTGGGCTGAAAAATCGGTTATTATCCAAACCAAACCGAGTTTTGGAGTTCGTTATCCGAATAACCGAGTTTGGTAAAATCGGTTCGGTATTCGGTCAAGAAATTTTAAAATTTCGGTTTGGTATACCGATAACCGAATGGGTATACCGATAACCGAAATAATTGTATTATATATATATATATATATATTAGTTTTATAATTATTTTAAAAGGACTAAAACTATAAATAACTTGAATATGTTTACAATATTGTTTGCAATCATGCATTTAATGTTAACTGTTTTATATTACTATTAAATAAGAATCGTATTTATAAAGTTGATTAAATTTCGAAATGCCACAATATTAATAAGTACAAGATACAATTAACAAATATTCGATAAAATTAAACCACAAACTACAAAGTAATAAAATTTCAAGTGCACAAGTAAATAAAAATACACAGAACAATATATTGAATTATCACTACTGAACTTGAAAATTGAAATGATATTAAATCAAACAAAAATGAGCATTACACTAATTAAAAAAAAATCGATTTAACCATACAACCGATAACCGAACCGATCGGTTATTCGGATAAACGAATAACCGATCGGTTCGGTTATCGGTAAGCATATATATGTATTTTTCGGTTTCGGTTAACCTAATTTTCGGTTCGGTTAACCGAAACCGAACCGATTTCCACCCCTACATCTTTCATATTTGTGTAGCACAATCATATTTACTATGTTGCATATATTAGTTTATCACATATTTCATCCCTTCGTAGCACATATGCTAAATATATTAGTTTAGCACATCTTTCATTTCAACAGAAGACAAGAAGATTTCTAGTCTTTGCATGAATCCGCGTAGCATACAAAACTGTAGCACAATCAAATTAAATCTCAACCATTGATACAACAAATCAAAGGCCCAGATTCATTCTCATTTCCTATCAAATTATCATTTCCTACCTGAACCACCTTCTATATATATATATATATAAAAATTATAGTAAATAGACTAGTTAAATAACATTTTATTTATTCATGGCTTTTCTAGTACAACAAGGAAAAACTCACAAAACCGGTTGGTTAAATTATCCATGTACTGATTATGGTGCAAGTGTATAGTTTATACGCACGTGGAGACCTTATCTAATTTAACGTATAAAATGGAATATCAAAAGATTATCAACTACATTTATATTTTCGGGAATTTTTTTGAAAAATTTCCGTAGTCTTATCAGAACGTGAAGAAATAATTTACAATGATTCGACGCTTAAAAATAAGGAGGACCAATGCTATATTTATATTTCTTGATATTAATGATTGGTTAACCAAGATCCTCGATTGATTTAAGGATCCAATGAACGATTATTTTCGAGACAAATATTATATGATTATATCTATTAAATCAAGTTCAGCAATTTATAAATCTTTGCATATTATTTTTCTTTGGTACATAATGTTTAGTGCTAAAGCAAACCAACCTGAAGCACAGAAGTGAATCAAAATGTGTGCTCATAATTTTGTGGATCAACATCAACTATATGAGCAATGGTGATCGGGCTTTCATGGCCGAAGAAGAAGAGATCGCGAAGACTGTAGGGTCCGAGAGCGGCCGATGGCCCGTCCCAGAGAGCTTGAGCAAACTGTTGATGAATCCTTTGAGTTGGATGAAAAGAATCCCACCAGACGTAGTCGTCGGCGTCGGCGCACAGATCGTAAGTCGTCATCTTCTTCGTTCCTCCGCAGCTGAATATTCCCCCAAATGGGCCTGATCCGCAGCAAGAATTTTTCCCTTCGGTGAAACCTTCATGATCATCACAAACTAACTTATATTAGTTATTAGAAAATAGATGAAATTATTTAAGTTAAATTCTCGTGCTTGTTGTGTACTGATGATGGCATTGTATGTGCGTAGGTATTTTTGAATTACCATAGTCAGATGGATTGTTGATCCGATCAAGAAGCCAAGTGTAGAAATCTGAGTTGCAATACTTGAAATCTTTTAGAAGGTATTCGAGATTTTGAGGACAGTTGTGAGGGCATTGTTATGTGCCAATGCAAGAGAGTTAGCTTCTTCGAAACACCCTCCTTCGGCAGCCTTAGGGTTAATAGCTCGCATAACCGGCAAACACCCGAGCGGGGACAGACCTAAAAATCCAAATTTCCTCGCACCTTTCATGTATAGTTCCTGAACAAGTGTCGTTTACTTTGAATGGTCGATATAAAATATATAAAAATTAATATAAGTCAACGTACCGTACATTTCAAATGATATACAAATTTTGGATAACTCGGAATCTAATATTATTTTCAAAAATACCGGTCTGGGTCGCGCCCACTAGGCCAATCTAGCCTGACTTTAAAATCTTTCAGATCTAAAGCTCATGATCCAATTCGGGCAGGGCCGAAATCATGTCCTTCAAATTATATCTGGTCGGACCAGGCCTATTTTGAAACTCTAATAATTACTCTTGCCAAAATTATTTGAAGAATATAAGTATAATAAAACTTTTGGACTTACTTGTATCGTCGCTGTCAAATTTCCTACAACCATCCCAACATATAGTTCGGGATGGTAGAGTTGTTGCATCTTAGGATTCCCAAGATAGCCCCCCAAATAATCGTTGCTTCCAATGCTAAAAAAGTAAACTGCATTCGATACGACTTCTTCTGCTCCCGAGGCTCCCAATTTCGCCGTCAAACGTTGCTCCACTTGTTCAAAATATTTCAACTGCGTCTTGAGATCAATTGCCTATTATGCACACACATTATCATCATCATTTAATTGTCAAAGTTGTAGTGATAAAACAAAACCTTTTATATATGTTAATTACCTGTCCCTCATTTGTAGTAGAAAGAATCCCACCTCCGCCAGATGCAAAATTAACGCCATGGCTAAGATTATCGGATGCAGATGGATCCAAGAATGGTGGAATCATAGGCAGCTTAGCATATTCAGCTGTATCGTATATACATAAATATCACAAATATCAATAATCAAATAAAGTAACGCACATATATACGTAGGTAAATGATTAACATGGGAACTTCTCCTCTCCTATTATGTAAAGCTCAATCTGAACCATTAATATCTGTACGATTAATGGCTGTCATCAAAAAATATATATATTTTATTGATGACAATTGTAGAAAGATCAATGGTTCAAATCGAGTTTTAGATACCACGTGAGAGAAGATTTAGTTTTACCTAAGTAATCTACGAGGATACGTCCGTCGGAGAACCGCCCCGTGGGACCCTCAAAGAGGCCGTTCCGACCATAAGGGTGGCAGTCTGCTTTGTTTTCCGGTATGGTTTCGATGAAATTATTGTTTCCGGCATCGACGGATGAGTCACCAAATATGAAAAAAGCAGTGTGTTTTTGTGGTAGAGCAGCAACTCCATCATCCCACGTGGAAGATAAGATCGCAAGTAGTAGCCACGCAAGAAGCGCCATCTTTGAATGTTGGTGGTTTAGTTCAGACGCAGAGCTTAACGTAATTACTTAAATAATAACATAAGATTAAGGAGAGGCGTTTCCACCAATGCAAATGCTGTAGGTTCTGTTTTATGCTTTTATCCTCTTCTTTGATACGTTGTCTGTCTTGGAAATATTTATCATACTTTGAAGTTTTCAGCACCGACGGCAGTATCTAATCCGTCCATCTCAATCATAGTATTGAAAATAAAACAATGATCGATATAAACAGCATAAATTATCGTGCAAATTAAGTAGATTCTGCATAGGGATATTATAGTCATCTATCTAATTGGGTTTCAAATAGTTGCTGAATAGTTACTACTGTTGTATAGATCCGATTTGATATCAAATCTCTATCCGTCCCAATATTCATAGCCCCTTTCTTTTTTGCACTTAGATTAATGAGAGTTGTGTTTTGTGTGTAAAGTAGTGAGTGACACGAAATTCAAGATACTTTTTAGTGTAAAAAGTGTTTTATTTTTTGGAAACGGACCAACTTAATGGGACACCAAAAGAAAAACGTGTCATGAATATTGGAACAGAGGGAGTATGATTTAGTAGATTATTAAATTCCAATAATGATACATATTATAAATTTTTCTTAAGGAAAAAAATTCGTGGCCGTTACAACTTCTATTGGGTCCTAACTGTGGAACTCTTGAGATTCTATGGCTACATGTAGCAATTCTATGGTTATATATCCTAGAGATCTCATTTAGAGGGTGTTTGGTTGAGCTTATAAGTTCTCCAAAAACAACTTATAAGCAATTTTTTAAGCTTATAAGCTATTTTTGGGGAGCTTATAAGCTCAATAAACACCTCTTATATTGCTCTTGTATATAGGATTTTCAATCTCGTGTTGTTTGTAGGTTTTGCATAGAAGCGTGAGATCCCGAGATGTACCAAAAGTAGTGATTTCAGGTTCCCCATGAATATATAAGAGATGAATCATATGAGAATGTAAATATTGATGAGAAATAAGACTGCACCGGTGTATAAAGTTGTTGCACTAAACGTATAAATTTGTTGCACCAAATTCCACATATAAAGTTTAACACTGAACATATAGTTGTTGCACCGAATTTAGTGCGATAAATTTATATATTTAGTACAATAACTTTATCGTTCAGTACAATATTCTTATTTCTCACCAATATTTGCGTTCTTACGTGAACTACCCCTTCAAAAATATTTATTTTCATTTTCTCAGCATTGTTAGTGATGCTAAATTAATGATCTGGGCTGAAGTCCAATGAAAACCCAACTCTAAGCCTTAAGATTGGCCTGGACGTTGTAGTAACGAGTGAATTTTAATTGGGCCTTAATTTAAAGCCCAAATCAATCAGATTTTAATTCTTTTATGCAAGGATAGAGATGTAATTCCCCTCCAATTCGCGAAAGCCAACGAGCAGCAACTCGCTCTCTCTCTCTCTCCCCACCGTTGTTTATTTATTTACCGACTATTTGAGTGCTAAATTTCCCATCTAAAAGCCCTAAACCGCGAAATTCATCAGATTGAATTTCCCACTTTACCAATTAATCAATCTGCTCTTCTTACTTGCTCGGCGATGTCGTCGAAGCGTAATAACAGGGAAAAGACCGTCCGCCGCCACCAGTATGTGTTCCCTTCAACATCTTCATCTTCTTCGCTGTAATTTCTAATGATTGCATTCGTATTGCACCTTTTTCCTGCATTTAATTTGCCACTGTATGCTAAAAGTTCATTTTTAAGTTTTTAAGCTGTCTCGACCTCATTTAGTGCCTTGCGTATTTCGTCATGCTGGATAAATACGGTTGATTGATATTACAATTGTTTATAATAAATCAATAATAACTGGAGGTGTTGCGTTCTGGTGTCATCGCGTTGAGAGTGTGAATTTAATTTTCAGTAAGGAGGAGAAGCCGGAAGAGCCCGAGCTGCCGAAATACAGGGACCGAGCCAAAGAACGGAGAGAAGATCAGAACCCGGATTACGAGATTACTGAGTTGACGTCCTTTCATGCCGTTGCACCTCCGGGAACTGTTGATATCTTGTGAGATACTGCACCATAATTGGCATTAGTTATAGTTAGCCTGCTCTTCGTATTTTTATGCACATTGTGTTATTACACACTGGTCTTCCTTTCTTACTCAGGTCTGCTGATGCGCACAAGTTATCTATTGAGAAGAGCAAATATCTTGGAGGTAGGAGTCTTTAGATGATTAGGCAGTTGCTAATATTTGTTTTGGTAGTTTGTGCTTATTGCTGTATTCGGGTAGCAGCATGTGTTCTGTTTAGCTCGACACTTGTCCATTATTGGAATTAGGTTTTGTTTCAACCAATTATGAAATCCTAATCACTTGTGAATCCATGTTTATGCTTTGACTATTGAAGGAGTTGGAGCTCTTCACTTTTTTCCTGTTAAAGCGTCTTATTAGTGGCTGATTATATTACTCAGGTGATGTTGAGCACACTCATTTAGTCAAAGGGTTGGATTATGCTTTGCTTAATAAAGTACGAAGTGAAATAGATAAAAAGCCTGATGCTGGAGAAGAGAATGATGGGAAACCTAAGTACGTTACTCTTTTCTGATCGTGAGTGGCTTGATATCTGTTTCTACTCCTCTTAGATTAATTTTGTGGCTTGTTGGGTTCTTAGATTTCCTTTGGATTCTCTTGTGCGTGCATACACACTTTGTTTTTCTTAAAATTTACTTGTATTTGTATCCTAATTAATAGAAAGGCCACTTGTATATATTGTTGGATCTCTTTGCTCTTGTGTCTTGAATGGCAATGCTTTCTTCATATTTAACCTGTTAAAGAACAAAGAGAATGCTTCAGTACTTGATACAAACATGCAGGCTCGGTACGTTTGGATTTTCACAATCCTGTTCATTAAGAGTATTACTTCTGTGAACAGAGTACAAAAGGATGACCAACCTGTTGCTTTCCGTACTGCATCGGCAAAGGTGTGTGTTTCCTTTTCTCTAGGGGGATATTTTTTTTTGAGGTTTCTACTTGATATTTGTTCTTTGAACTAATTGTAGTGTTCATATAACAGTCAGTTTATCAATGGATAGTCAAGCCACAAACAGTTGTCAAGACAAATGACATGTTCCTTCCTGGAAGAATGGCTTTTATTTTTAACATGGTATGATTTTTAATTTTTGTATGGTCTAGTCAATTTATAGTTTCTGCTTGTCTGCTGAAATTAAGGAAGAAAATAAATTTTATGTGTCATCCATAGTTGGGTAATCTAGAGCTTTTTGCTTGTTCCCAATATGCAATGATGCTTGGACAACTATCAGGAGTTCCTTCTCCATTTTGCACTTAGTTATGCTAAGGTCGTCCATCCTAATTGCATCAAATTCAAAGTATCATGATCATGATTTCTGCTACCAAAATTATGATAGTCCAGCTAGCCTTACAAAGAATTAATGGCATATTTTATGTTCACCATGCCATTATGTTAATGCTTTCTGCTGTATGTATGATGCCCTGTTCATCTATATACAAGACTCATTTGGCAGCATTTTGGCTGAATGCCTACATTTATTGACATAATTGTGTGCTTTTGAAGCTTAAATAGTTTTGCAGTCCTCTTTATTGAGTAAAAATGCTATGTTTACCATGTAAAAACAATAATTTGTGTTACATGTATGACAGGAAAGTGGGTTCTCTCATGACATTCCAACAACTGTCCACAGAAGTAAAGCTGATTGTCCTATTCCAGAGGTATTTTAATTCCTCTTCTTTTTTGTTGGTTTTGTTTTGCCTTTATTATGTTTGTCTGTGAAACTATGCCCTTCCTTTATCTCCAGGAAATGGTTACCGTGAGTGTTGATGGTTCAGTGCTGGATCGAATTGCTAAGATTATGTCATATCTTCGCCTTGGGTCATCAGGGAAAGTTCTGAAAAAGAAGAAGAAAGACAAAGATGGAAAAGGTGTTTTATCAAGCATTTGCCAAACGTGTTCAAGTTGTTTTTCTATATTTATAGCCAGAATGCTCATTGTAGTTTAGCTATTGAACCACAAACGTATTTTGATCTTGGAAGTTTGATGTGCTAATGTGCTATTTTAACATTATGGTAGACTAAGAAGATACAGACATGATTGCAAAATGCAGTCAGGAGAGAGTCATTGTTGCTATTTTCTTATTTGTCTTTGCATTTTCTACTCACACTGTTTTATCTGTGTCATTGTTGTGGTTCTCTTGACTTCCATTTAATATCTCCTGAATTGGCCTTTTCATATTTGTGTCTGATTTAATATGACTTGTGATATTTAGGAAAAACTTTATCTGTTTCTAACGGATATGAGGAAGATGAAAGGATTTTGAAATCTGATTCTCTGAAGAATCAAAATGATGAAATTCCTACCACCACCACCTCCCCCACCTCCCAGAAATAACTATCCTGACCCAAAAGAGAAGCTGGAATTGCCCGTTGCTAGGAAAGATGAGGAAGATATTTTTGTGGGTGATGGTGTAGACTATACTATTCCCAGTAAAGATATGAGCCAAAGCCCAATTTCAGAGGATATGGAAGAATCTCCTCGGAACAAAGAGAAACAATCTTACTTTGCTGAACCTGCCTATGGTCCAGTACCACCTGCTGATTTGTCTCATGGTTGGGAACAGGCGGTGAGTGCATGTTAAATTGCTATACACCAATATTTTGCTCATTCTCTTTTTGACTTCTCTGATTGATATTTTCTTTTGAATTGTAATTCCTAAGCCCCCACCCCCATCCTCCCACCCACCCAAAACGTCATGCAGCGGTTTTCTAGTACAATTTGTCTTACTGCTCTATACTTTTGGCTCCGTTCCGTTTATCCATGACTTCAGTTTAATTGCTCCATGTTTCTCAAAGAGTTTCATCTTTTGCTGCTCAGAATGGATATGAGGCTTTGCAAGCACAGGTGTTGGCTAGTGGCTACCAAGGAGAGTGGCAGAATTACCAGTATGCGGAGCAACTGACTTACCCTGAGCAGTATCTTCAGCAAGACATACAGTCTTATGATATGGAAGCTCAAGCCGGTTCAAATGTTCTGCAGGATCCACGTTTAATGACTCAAGAGGAGAAGGATAGGGGCTTAGGATCCGTGTTTAAGAGGGATGATCAAAGACTTCAACAACTGAGGGAGAAGGATGCCCGAGAGAAAGACCCTAATTTTATATCTGAGAGTTACTCCGAATGCTACCCTGGTTACCAAGAATATAACCGCGAGGTTGTCGACAGTGATGACGAAGGTGATTTGTCCAAGATGGACATGGGTGGACGGGTAATTTTTCGCAGTTGTTTCTTAAAGTCAATGGTTGTAGCATTTTGTGTTTTCTGTGGAGAACAACTATCAGATACAACTTTTGGTGCAGGCGAAAGGGCGACTTCACCGGTGGGACTTTGAAACGGAAGAGGAATGGGCTACATACAATGAGCAGAAGGAGGCAATGCCGAAAGCTGCATTCCAGTTTGGTGTGAAGATGCAAGATGGTCGGAAGACGCGAAAGCAGAACAGGGAACAGAAACTCACCAATGACCTGCACAAGATAAACAAGATACTCGCTCGGAAGAAGGGCGAGATGGGTGGTGACAAAAATGATGATGGCAAGGCGTATGACGATGAAACACCTGGGAAGAAGCTGAGGATATGATGCAACTTTGTTATATATATATATATGCTCAAATAAAACTTTTTCTTGTGTGTTAATTAGGATCTGATCCGAGCCCTTATTTTTTTCGATTGATGGATAAGATTAATTGATGATATGTAATCTATTTAAATTTAATTATTATATAAACCAATTAACTGAACACCTTATTTGTTGGGATAATGTAATATGTTGTTTCTCTTTCCTATATTGCACTGACCGTTTTAGATAAGAGAATAATATAAAATATTAAATTTTATTATCTATATATATATATATATATAGAGTTTGGTTCAAATAAGAACCATTCTTATCACTAAAAACCAAACCAAATGAATTCGTTATGAAAGTTGATGAATCCGTTGAGAAAGTTAATGAATTCAAAAATTCGAAATTTTTCACCGGGTTCAATCCCATCGAGCGAAAATTCTATTTTTTAGATTCGATAATTTTTCCAACGGATTCATCAACTTTCACCGTGAATTCATCAATTTTGGTTACCTCACGTTACATGATAAAATGGTTCTCACGTTAACCTCCCTATATATATATATATATATGTCTCTCAGATTAGGTATATAAAATATTATCTTGGTGCCTTGCAATAAATTGCCTCTGAATAATTAAGTTTCAATAAATTACCTAACGAATTATATATGCAATATGTTTGTTTAATTCTCAATGCCTCTTCGTATATATTTGTTTAAATTCGACATGACTTCGTATGTTTGTTTAAATAACAAAGCTGATTATGTATATCCACTAAACAAATTCCTAATTACATGGGATCTTTTTTTTCTTCAAATTGATCGGATATTTTCTATCATAAAGATATTAAGTAATTAATTTATAATATTTTCTTAATCTTAACGGTCCATTAAGTATAAATCTAAGGTCTATAATGGTTCCTAGTTAACACATAGAGGTTGGTTTCTATTATAACCCTCCCTTGTATGTATTCATATATATACATATATATGTATTCATATTTTACCATTGGTAGCCAGTCTTCTTCTTCGTCCCCTCTTTTTTTTTTTTTTTTTAAAGTTTTATGTTTTGTTTCCTGAGTTTTCTACATGGATTTGAATTCTGATTCACGGCTATAAATGATGACTTCGTTCACTTTGACTTGATGATATCGATATGTAGCCTCACGTATTGCACCAGGTCTTGCCAAATTATTGAGTAGAATATTTTTGAAGAAGGGGAAGTAATGTGCAGAATTTCTTTCTTTCTTTCTCTTTTTTAATGAGAAAAGCAACAAATATATTAATGCAAATTTGAATGTACATCATTTCTTAGTAATGAAACTTTTTCTTCTTTTTTTTGAGAAGTCCTTTTTGAGAAGGTGATATTTAAAGGGGAAACTTTACATATAACAAAAAAAAATAGGGTTATAAGTTTTATAATCATATTTCATATCTATTAAGCTATGAGTTTCTAGTCACTTTGATTTGACCAAAAATACTTCTAATGCCCTTCCACTAAAGAATTCAAATTTTAACTTATTATGTTTGGAAGATTCTCTTTCTTAGAGCATTTTGGCTATCCTTTTCTTTTATTTTCATTTATTAAGAAAACAGTCATTTTTAACAATTCTCTCAATCTCTCTCTCACTCACACACACACGAATTGCAACACATTTTAGACGTGAATTTCATTTCGATTCGTGAATACAAAGCATTAAGCTTAACCATTAAACATCAAGTGATTCGGCTACCGAATCGGACCCTCACTACTCGTTGGATGAAGAGGAGCAAGCGGCGGTACAAGAAGAGAACTCCTCACCTGGAGCGCATGAAAGCATGGCGGCCCTCTATGTCGGGCTTGGAATTGTGACTACTGCCGCCACTAGTTAGTCATGTGGCTTAAATTATGAAATTTTGCTTGGTTGTTAGGAGTACACTCATTTTTTCATGTTGTACATGAGTTTTTTCATGTAGCACTATACACAAAATACAATGTTCTTCAGTGTAAGAAATTGTGCACTGAAGAACATCGTGTTCCATGTACCGACATTGTTTGTTTCATGTTTATTTTTATGCAATTATGGGTGTTGTGTTGACCATATTGTATAGATGATATTGATTTTGTTGTTGTTTTTCCTCGTGCACAGATGTGTTCCTGGGCACCGAAAGAATTCAATAGTGCACAGAGGCACCGTGTACCACTGTGCACTGAAGAACATCGGTTCCATTGTATACGGAACACACAGTTCTTCAATGCACGATGCTCATTTTCGTGCACAGATGAATATGTCCATGTACTGAAGAAATTTGTATTTAGGATTTATCCGTGCATGGAACAAGCTGTAGAATAGTACACGATGTTCTTCAGTGCATGCACCTGCATCCGTGCACTAATGAACAACGTCTATTTAGGGGATGTTCATGGTACCGTGCACTAAAATGAACAAAGTAACATATTATTTTTTAGGGTTCTATTGTACACGGTCCACTCTGCACATAATTTGTTCGGGTTTCACTGTACACAGTACTAATTTACCTTAATCTTCTGTTCTTACAAACTCATTATCATTGGATGAGACCTTACATGCAAAACTATCTCGAACACATCAACGGTATATCCGTGCAGTATTGAGAGAAGTTAGGACATGTTCAGAGGGTTTAAAGTGTCTTCACATGTTTAGAGATGGTTGAAGGAAATATGATTTTTTGTTTTCTGATGTTCTATCATAAATGTTTAATTCACCATATATTTATTATAATCATAGCCTACTCTATATAATTAATTGCAGCACATATGGATTTTCTCGGATTTACGAGAATTTCTGATATAATTGATCAATTGCAGACTCCAACATTGACTTATGAAAATATCTTGATTATGCGAACTTCAATGCTAAGTAAGAGCAATTTATGAAGAACACAAAATTTTATCATCCCTATGTAGTTTTTGAGAACCAGATGGCAGATTAGATACTACTAATTTTCTCATACCTGTACTTATAGTGCTCTCTTAGAATTCTAATCAAATCGAAATTCGATAAATCTAAGAAATACAATAATTATCTTATAGTCGAAGATAATTCATTCTTGAATAATAATTATCTTTTGATATTAGATAATTATATCTAGACTAGAATATGTATTAAATTAATAATACAATTAATAGAGTCCATCCGATAAGCCTTATTTGGATAAGTACATGAATCAAATATAAGGAATAAAGATGAGTTTCAAATGGATTAATTATCTTATGTTCATTAAAACATAAATTAATTTATAAATAATTTATTTATTCCACTAGAGAATAAATGTTAATGTAACCCTTTATTATCGAAGTTGAGTCGGGTTTGTACTTAGACTTACGAATCCTCGTATTTAAGATATCGAACTTTCATTAATTATTTATAACATTCTGACTTGCCACAGCTCGACCTCTTAACTAAGAATTAGCTAGGCGGCCAAACTACGCCTGGAAAAAATAAATAAATAGAAGAAAGACAACTCTCAGAGACTTAATCTAACAACAAAGGTTTGACAACAAACATATAATCAAGAATCCAATAAAACCTCCAACAACATGCATACCGTAAAACGAGATCAATAAGTTTAACCACAAGAGCGGGGTTTCAAAAACATCAAGGCACGAATAAGAACTTTGACAATGAAGGACAACTGTTATGGATAACAAACATAACTCTTTATCTGATACCAAGGTTGTACTTAACAAGTAGGGACCAAAAATTATAACTCATAACATCAAACAATCGATGATCACAAATGACAAATACTAATTGCCTCAACATGTCCACAATATATATAATTGGTGATTCATCTATCTCAAACTAATGGAACAATATAAAAGTCTCAAGAGTGTGACAATAAAAATGGTGGTTGAGTTATATGTATGGAGACATATAACTCTGTGCTCTAACTTTACTCAAAGAAAAGGAATCCGGCTCAACTCTTTGCTCCATCACCATCTCCTGCTCAACCTGTACGTTTAGAATTACATGCATGACGTGAGTACTAGATGCACTCAGTGGGCACAAGCCGAAAATATTTAAAATGTGCTCTTAGAACTATACATTTGTTGGATTTGTATACTGAAAGTAGAATAGTTGTGTTTGTATACAATGTTTCATGTTATCACTATTACAATCTCATATCTGAATTGTTTACTTGATTGCATATGTATGTCTCATTATCTCATACAAAAGTTAGATCATACAGTGTGTAGAAGATCACAGAAGTCTGTATGATTGGTTAAACTTAATGAGATATAAAAAGAATCACAGTGAGACAACTTGTGGACGAGTTGTTGGTATAGGCTGCAGTATAGCTAAGAAGTGACTTGACTTGGTTGCTTGTCTCTGTTGGTACGTCTCGACGTATTGATGGATCATAGTGAGATGAGTTATTCTATCTGACCGTCGTGAAGAATCTAGATCTCGGTGACTTTACGTTTATCTAAATCTCGATAAGGTTTTAGGTGATCAGTATGCGTTACTGACCATCATTTTGAATTGTTATGGGTGAGAGTTACATGAGATAACACAAGATTCTCCGCATCTTGGATGGTAGAAGTGTTTGTATGTCATGTTAGTTACCTGTATCGAGTCACCGTATCCGTTCAGGATGATGACGTCCCCTTAAGGAGCTCAAAATATTTATTGTACTAAACTCTGCAGGTTGAGTTAGCTCAAGTACAATAATAAGGTTGAGTGGTACTACTTAAAGAATTAAATAGATTAATTATTTTGAGCAGTCAGAATGCTATAAATAATTAATGGATGTGTGATATCTTAAATACGGTGTCTAAGTGCAAACCCGACTCAACTTCGGTAATAAAGGGACAAGTCAGCATTTATTCTCTAGTGGAATGAACAAATGTTTATGAATTAATTTATGTTCTGGGATGAGCATAAGATAATTAACTTATTTTAGGCCCATCTTTATTTCTTGCATTTGATCCATGGGCTGGCCCATCAAGGCCTCTTGCTGCTGGATATTTTCGCCCACTTTGTAGAGTCCCACTGGAACTCTGTTCTGATTCTCCAGTATCTAGATAGATATTATTAGATATCAAAAGATATTATCTGATATCATTAGATAGAGCTGGCAATGTAGCGGGCCGGTCCAGCCTGGCCCCGGGCCTGTCAGGCTTTTACATTTTTTCGGGCAGGATCGGGCCCATCCAAAATTTTTCGGGCCTAAAAATATGAAGCCCAAACCAACCCTGGGCGGGCTTTTTTTAGATTATTTTCTATTTTTTTTAATATATAAAATTAATATTAAATTTCAAAAAAATAAATAAATTAAATACATAATTAAAATCTCATAACTCATTAACTTAAATAAAGAATCAGTGATAAGAATATATTGAGCTTGCTTATTCTTATGATAATGCTTCTTGTACATCTTGACCTATTTATGTATTCATACGATGATGTTGTAATGCAATATAATTTTAATTCTTTAATTTAAGGAGAAAAATTAGTAATTAAAAATTAAAGGTAAATGATATTATTAAACATCAATCCCACTGATACGCCTAAAATAATAGAAAAAATAAATTAATTATACAATATGTATTTAAGATCGATGATTAAAAATAGTTTTTACATATTATAAGGTCATTAATCATCAGCCTATATATTTTTGGAGATTATTTCTCTTATGAATTATTTTTGAATGATTTATGAGGTTATTATTATTTTTTCAGAATTTTGATGTGTTGCAATTAAAAAAAAATTATTTTCCTGACCAGCATGTGAATTAGTAAGAAAATTTTACTATAAAAAATAAATAATTATATAAATATAATTAATAATATTAAAAAATTATAGATATGTATATTGAATAATATTATAAATATATATATATATATATATATATATATATATATATATATATTTAATAAAATATCGGGTGAGCTTTTTTAGCCCCAAATATTCTGGATTTTTTTGGCCGAAGCCTGGTAGGCCTAGGGTTTTTTTCGGACGGGTTTTTTAGGTCCAGTTTTTTTCGGGCGTTTAATTTTAAGTCCAAACCCCGGGTACCCCGGACGAGCTTTTCGGACCAGGCTCATTTTACCGGCTCTATCATTAGATATCAAAGATCTTATCTGATATTATTAGATATCAAAAGATAATTATTCTAGATATGTTTTATCTGCAAAGATATGATTCTATTTATTATATGCAGGGATCCTATCTAAATAGGATTCTAGGAATGCATTATAAATACAAGGTGAGAGAAAAATAAAAAATAACTATTCCTATATTTGAGATTTTGAAAATCTTGAGAAAATGAAGAAGGCAAATTTTTGCAATATTCTCCATAGATTGCTCTCACTCAACATTGGAGAATTGGCATCCGGGATACAGTCCAGAAGATCAAAGCTGGAGTCTGCCATCGATCTTTTATCCGAGAAATTCATAGGTAAACATGAGTAAACACCAACGTGTTGCAATTAATTATATAGATGCATGCTAGGTATATGATCAATATATGATGAATTAAACATCCAAGATCGATCATCGGGAAGAGGGTAAAATCAGATTTCCCTTCAACATTGACTTGCCACATCTTAAGCAACACACATGAGTTTTAGTGAAATAACTTGTGCATGCCAAACATATAAAACTTACTTCATGCTCATAATTGAATTGATGCAACATCTCAAAATGAATCTATGCCGACAATATATTAACACCATATCTACGCACTTGTGTTGAGAAGTAGGCCTCCTTATCAAACACCATGATCGACCAATTGACGCTAGCTCACGATCACGACTGTGTACACAAACCCTTACTGGCAACTCATCTAGCCTAGGATCGATATCGTAAATCTCTCGTAGATTCGCAAAATGCATCATGCTATAAAAATTGGCAAGTCAAACTTTTTCTCAATTAACATGCATATCAAGCATATCAAATAAGCAATAATTCTTAGCTCGAGCAATATTTTAGTTAAGAAGAATATCTATAAGCATGAGAATAAAGATAAACATAGAAGGATGTTCATCTTAACACTATTCTTATAAGTCTCTCCGGACTTCTACTTCTAATCTATAGGGCTTACTCGCATCCAATAATATCCAAAATTTTGACTTAGCTTACTAAACTCATGTCAATTATTAACGAGCATGTTTTAACTATTCATATATTCTTATCACATTCACAGTCATACAAGACATCCAAGTCCATGTCAAACAATAGCTAACAAACATTTTCACATGTTCACAACTCAATACTTAAGCATATCATATTCATCCAATATGATCAAATATTCATCAAACGTTTATGATTCACTTATCTAAACAACATTAATCAAGTTTAGGTATAACTTAGAAAATCTTGTGAGCTTGGAAATAAATTTTGATAAAATCTTTATATGTTTAAAACAATGTTTAAAACATGTATACAAGCTCAAATCATTTAAGAAAAATCAAACATTCTTCAATTTTTGGTATTTTGGAAAAATTGTGTAGGATTCCAATCAACTTCAAATTATCTTATAATCATGCTCAATATGCATCATAGACAACATATATACATCCAATTAGGGATGTCAATGGGTGAGGTTTACCCGGACCAGAACCAATAAATAAGTAATGGTTCAGGTTCTGGAACCGACCCATTAGACACTAGATCCGGACCGGACCCGGACCATCAACTATGGGTCTTAAGAGATCCGGACTGAGCGGATCTAAAATCAGAACCGGACAAGAACCAAACAAGAACCAGAACTAGAACCGAAACTGTTGCTTTATAATTTAATATGTTATGAGTGATTTTGAATCGATATGGATAAAACTAGCTCATTGACAAGCCTATTTAAACTTAGGCTTGTCAATAGATGAGTTTTACTAGGACCAAAACCAATAAATAGGTATTAGTTCTGGTTCTGGAATCAGAACCAGATCCGAACCGAACCGGACCATCAAACTATGGATCTAAACGGTTTGGGTCTAAAGGGGGTTTGGAACTGAAACTGGAACCAGAACTCGCTTTAAAATTTAATAAGTTTTGAATGGTTCCGGATCGGTCATGATAAAACCCACCCGTTGACATCCCTATATCCCTTCTTAACATATAAACCAAGTTTATATGAAATCCTCAATTAACGATAAACTAAAATTTTTCATCTTTGAATATTATGCTTCAAAAAATCCCATTAAATCATACTAAGCTTTATTCATACCATAGAATCCAAATATCAAGTCAATTTGAACAAATAAAATAAAAAAGTCCAACATTATCAAGCCTTGAAGTTTCGGCCAATTCACCATTTTTGATAGGGTTCGATTTTAATCATTTTTCTTGCTCAAATCATGCTTATATCTATCCAACAACACATATATGAAGCCAAATCAAACATATCAACATCATAAATTCAAGATCAAGGCTTTTGAAATTTTCAAAAATTCTCAAATTCTTCAAGAAGATTCATATGTTCGAAATTCAAGCATCAAACGACTCCTAGACGATCGATCTAACACACAATGAAGCTTAAATCAGGCAAAACATACTCTTGAATGGAATCCCATAATGACCGAAAATTAGGAGGCTTCCAAAGTTGGTGTTTTTCGATTTTTCAAGCCACAAACGTGTTCTAGAGTTGAAGATCTACCTTATTATGATGTCAGATCGAAGATTCAACGTTTAGATCGTGCTAGAATCAAGCTTTAATGGAGCATTAATGGACCAAAAATGGAGTGTGTGTGTGTGTCTTATGTATGTTTTTCATTCATATGGAGAGACAAAGAGAGGTTGGAAGATGATGAATAGTGTAAAGTGCTTTGCATATATCATATATATAATAAAATATCCGGTACACTATTTTCACACTTTTTTTTGGTTCTTTTTGTTTAAACAGCATAAAAATACTTGAAATAGACTCAATAATCTCTTGATAAAATTTAAACTCATTTTTATTATTAATGAAATCCATTAATCACATATAAATATATCTGTTTAAAAATCCACACTGATCTGGTTTTAAAACTCTGTATCTGATAAATCACTCTCAACTTACAAATCTCTCATTAAAACTTATTGCTGAACATAAACACCAAATTTTGGTTATTAAAAGCATTTTTGGCTTCAAAAAGTATTTCTGATATTTTAAATCATGATCTGAGCTCATTCAGCAAGACCAGATAACAAATAAGCAAAGATTTTGAAATTCTATAACTCTGAACTCATAACACTCAATTATAAGATTTTGATATCATACTGATATGTTAAGGATTATCTAAAATTAGCCTCTTATGAACTCTTGCGAATCTTTTTCGATTTTTAATACCGGATTCTCATTATTAAACCTCTGGTTACTAATAGCAAGTTTTTCTCAAGTTTTAAATCCTATGGATGCATAGCCCTTATCAACTCTAATTACGTTCTAATCTCTGTTACAGAAACTCAGGGTATTACATGACTGCTGAAAATAATTAATCTTTTAATTAATTTTTTAAGTAGTATCATTATCATACCTGAGCTAACTCAATTTGCAAGCTTTAGTATGTAAACCTTTTGAGCTTCTTAAGGGGACGACATCATCCTAAACGAATACGGTTAGTCGATACAGATACCAGCCAGATATATAAATGATGCCACCATCCAAGATGCGAAAAATATTGGGTTATCCCATGTATTCCTCACTCATAACAAGTCAAAGTGATGGTCTGTTACCTAAACTCACTTGAAACCTTATCGTGGTTCAGATCATCGTTAAGTCACCGAGCCTTAGGTTCTTCATGACAATCAGATAGTAGAACTCGTCTCACTGTGACCCATCTATACATAATGGCGTACCAACATAGACAAACAACCAAGCCAATCTACTTCTTATATATACTGCATCTTATATTAATAACTTATCCTCAAATTATCTTAGTTGTGAGACAAGTTTATATCTCAACAAACTTAACCAATCATGTAGACTAGAGTGATAATCTACACACTGTATGATCTAACTTTTAATGAGATAAATGGGCAACAATTGCAATCATAAACAATTCAGATTGAAGATCGGAATAGTGGTAACATGAAACAGTGTATACAAGCTCAACCAATAAACTGTTTTCACTATACAAATCCAACAATCTCTCACTTATAGTAAAGTAAAATTTTAGTATACAATATGTCTCCTTATTGGCTATTATAATACCACAACTTTGTTTCTCCCACTTATACAAAAGTTTCTTAAGTGGGCGACAATACCCGCAAACCAAGTCATAGACTTTTGTGACATACCCTTTGTGAAAAGATTAGGCAGGGTATCCTCTAAATCAAACTATCTCTAGAGCACGTTGCACGTTTCTCGACATACAATTTATGGTACACTGTGGTACATATCTTTATGTGTTTCGTCACCTTGTGGATCTTAGGATTTTCGAGTGTGCCACTGTAATTTAGTTATCAATATTTACCTTTATACCACACCTAAATACATAAGAAAGTTCTATCTGGAATATCATAACTTACCATAAATTGATGATATTCTTAACATGCTTCTATGAATTTAATGCAATACATAGGTGTTCATAGACAAACCTGCGAATTGATTGAACAAGCAATTGTTTCTGACTACAGCTTTGGTGTCCTGGACTGTATCTTGATTGCCTAAATCTTCAATACTTAGTGAAAGTATTCTATGAAGATCATCAAAGATTCTCCTCCCCTAGCCTTGTGATTTTCGAAAGTCACTACTATGTGAATGTTTTTTTTCCGATATTTTATTTATAGAGATCTTCAAACCTTAGTGCTATAAGATTAAAACTCCATCTCCAAATACAATTATAATTATCTTCTAGCTAAACGATAATTCCTTTATAGATAGTATTATCTTTTGATATCTTTTAATATCATATAATTATATCTAGACTATTAGATGTATTAAATAAATAATACAACACAATCCCAGTGGACTGCGTATAGGCATGACGAATTCTAGGTTGGTAGAGGGCCTTGATAGGGTAGCCCAGTGTTCAAATACAAGGAATAAAGACAAGCTTCAAATGAATTAATTCCCTATGTTCAGCACATAACATAATTAATTCATAAATATTAATTCATTCCACTAAAGAATTAATATTGACTTATCTCTTTATTTTCGTTTGAATCGGGACTTGTATTAGACTTAGATAATCCTCGTATTTAAGATATACAACATTGATCACACTATTTTCTAACACGAAAACGTGTAAGTAGATAGGTAAGTCAAGTATCGTACCTATAGTGATTGTAACACGAAAATACAGAATCTAACTCAACGATTCTTCATCATTATCCAAGCAACAGATTTGGTTTATAAGAGTTTTTGGGACTTCAAATATTAAATTCAAAGTCAAGAGCTATAAAGCAAATAAAGATAACGATAAAACTCAAAGAGACAAATAGACTAACCCTAGGGATGTATTAATTCTACCCACAACGTGTGTTTATCCTGCTTTCTATTAACCAATTTTAATCGAGCCAAGATGAAGATCACATAAGCAACCAACAATTTCAGTTACGAAAATTGTGGTAGTATATTACTAATTTACCTATTACTGTTACGTCTCAAGGTGTAAATTAGCAACTCCAAAAAGATCACAAAGAATAAGCTTCCTACGGATGTTCCTATCTCATCTATGACTCAAGGCTTACCCGTATTGTGCATTCAAAATCGATTGACAATTAAAACTGTTAAGTATTCAACTGGCAACTAGGTATGCATTAAAGTTGATCAGAAATTAACACATAAGATTTAGCACCAAGAATCACAAATCATTGTCTGGAAGGTAAATAGCAAATAGCAGTAATCACCACACTTAGGATAAAATCATACAAACCCTAGGATTAGAACGTAAATTTAGCTAGACATAGAAATCGAAATAAAATACAAATTAACCATAGAAATAAGATTTGGATAGATCAAACCTGTAATGTAGCGTCTGAATAACAATCTAGGCTTTGAATCCAAACCCGAGTAGTAAACGGAT
Organism: Salvia rosmarinus; assembly: GCA_036937905.1. NCBI lineage: Eukaryota > Viridiplantae > Streptophyta > Magnoliopsida > Lamiales > Lamiaceae > Salvia > Salvia rosmarinus. The sequence goes on from CM072821.1 coordinate 30,252,355, forward strand.
AAAAACTTAATTCCTTCGGATGAATTTGTTCCAAAGCGATTACAAAGCGTTTTTAGCAATAAACTAAAGTCTAGATGATTGAAAATAGAAACTAGAATGAAAGTATGTGAAAACTAGAGTAAAAACTGAACAAAATGCAAAGAAAACAAGGTAAAATGAGGTTGGAGGCGCCAATGCATGTCCAGGGGTATTTATAGGCTGATGGGCTTTTTGCCCTAATTTGCGTCAGGCTCGCAGCGCCTAGCGGTCGCTAGCTAGAGACAGAACTTTTCCCCGATGAACTCGCGGTCGCGTGTCGTGCTTAGTGGCCGGCCTAGCGGTCACTAGGCTGGTCGCTAGTTCTAATACAGAATATCTTCAGGACTTCTCGCGGCCATGGCTAGCGGTCGCTAGCCTAGTCGCTAGCTTTAGTCCAGAATGTTTTTCGCTCATGCTCGCGGCTGGGCTAGCGGCCGCTAGGGTGGCCGCTAGCCTCTTATTCATTTTCATCTTTGGTTCGTTTTTTTGCCTCGTGTATCGATTATCACCTTAAAAGCCTACAAAACACCAAAGAGGAACCCAAGAGCAGTATCTTCCAAAAATGACTAAAAGCATTAAATCAACCATATAAACGCACTTAAAATGATCTATAATCATCTTAATATATCATTAATAAACGAGTAAAAAGCGCGTTTATCAAACCCCTAAACTTGAAACAATGTTTGTCCTCAAACAAAAACAACGACACAAACAAAAGATTAACAAGCGTCAGCAAAGGTGGTAGCTATAACAGGCCTCAGAAATCTTTCAAAGTTAAAAAATAACAGCACACATGATGACATTAGTCAACTCGACAATGTACAACAATTGAAAGCAAAATCTTCTTCAATTCAACCCTCACAAAAGCATGTGTATAATATAGTGTACACTCAAACTCAGAAGAAAATTCAGGACGTGCATACACTCAATGATCAATGTCATGCAAAATCTTACCATAAGCTTGCCATTTCTCTAATATCTCCACTACGTCAAATGCATTCAAATTAGGATAAAAAGGTATTTTCACGGGTTGTAATGTAGGCACATTGGTTGAGGTAAGGTGATATATGGCTAAGTGACACAAATGCGACTCCAAGTACTCACATTTATACTTTTCAATACATATGGACTTTGTCCATTTCCCTTTTTCTTTCCAACTTGCTAAATCAACATTCATGCAAACTCGAGATACCTATTCTTTTATTAAAAATCCTTTATGCTCACATTATTCATATCATTTTTCTTTTTCTTCTTTTCAATAGAGCTTATAGGGTTCATTCTTTTCCACAGAGGGACCATTCTTTTCCATAGATGTACTTCTCTAGCTTTTAACCCAACGTAATACATCAAATTGCTTCAAACCTTTGATTCCCATATCCATCATCACATCCTATTATCCGGTTAACAAAATAATAAGGTCTAATAAATGCTCAAAGTAGGTGACAAATGGTATATATAATTGGGTTAGTGTATGGGTAAATTTGTGGTTCACAAAGATGGCTTTTTATCCTTTCCATATTCGAAACACATATTGCAGTCTCGACACAAAAAACACGGCAAGTTCTAGAAGAAAATTACATGCATGATGTTTTGACCAAATTGTTCTTTTCAGTCGCTCGCAATAGTATGAGGTCCTTATAGAGCGGTAAGGTCGACCCAAGTCGAATCTCTCGAGGAAGGCTTAGCAGGGCTACAGTTCTATGTCAAACACAGAAACATAAAAGAAATACTAACGTCCTAAAATAAGGGGGGTCTGGCACGAAATGGACGAAAGCACGAAATAAAATAAAGCAGGTAAAACGGGATGCACTTGGATAACAAGAGGAATTGGCAGATACACGGAATTGGAGACGGTGTTCTAGGGTTCAAATCTATCTTCGCTATTAATGAATCAAAGACCGTCACACTATGCATAAAACACCCACGCCTCTCATCAAACATTCAACACTAACTAATCTCTCGACCACGTCAATGTTAGACTCGAACTTAATGGTGGGGGATCTCTTAATCAAACCGCCATCAAATACGAAGGATATTTAACTACAAAGCATACGATAGCAAAAACCCAATCCACATATATCAATTACTTAAAAAAAAGCAATCTCTCGATCACTTTCGTTGTCAAACTCATATTTAATATAAATATGCTCTCGCATGATTTCATAATCAAACATAAGCACATAATCAACCTACACTATTCTCTCGAACACCATGTATGAAGATCATGAAATACTCAATTTATACGGATAAGAAAATCGCAAATCATCAACCCAACAATCAAGATTCAAGATAAGAACAACCTAACATGTATTACTCTACAAAACAATAATTCATCTCATGGCAGAAATTATCCCCATAGCAATTACATAGACATAAATGAATGAGAAAAACTTACAAATCATTCATAGATAAATTCGTCTTCCAAGTATCCGTAATCATTCAATTCCAATTGTTAATCCAAGTACAATAATTAAATGGAAGAAGAGAAGAAGAGAGGAGAAAGAAAAGAGAGAATGAAATCGCGTGGAGGCGCAAGAATGAGATGGGAGTTAGGGTTCACGTATGTTTGACCCTATTAATACGCGCAGAAAATTTCGCGCATAGCAGCGGATGCGACGTGGGCAAAATTCGGGTCGCCCATCGCCGGACACGTCGGAGCGCAGACTGGAATGATCAGGAAAGCACCGCAGCACCGGACGCATTGCAATGCCGGACGTGCGTAGTCTCTGGAAAGAACAGCTAACGGACCCAAACGCCGGAAGAAAGGGCAGCGCAGAACGGAAGGGTAGCGCCGGATGATGCTGGGCACGAGGTGAGCCGTGACGTCACGTGCGAAGGGCACTGGGCAAGCACGCTGGCATCCAGCTCTGGACGAGGTCGCAGCCGCACGGACGCTGGGGCGACGCTGTGTGGAAGCTAGCGCTAGGGCGGGCGATGGCGCGCGCGGAGGATGCTGCGGATGGAGGAGCGGGCGCTGCATGGCGAGCGTCGGATGGACTCGGAAGCGCGCACTGAGGACGAGGCGCCGGGTGGGGGCGAGGCATGCACGGTCTTGGAGGTGAGGCGCGCGCCGACGCGACGGGTGTTGGGACGAGGCGCTGGTCGCGCGGCGCTGGGTGAGGCATCGAGCGCGGCTGCGGGCGACGGAGCGCGCGGCGGGCGGATGAGACGCTGGCGCATGGGCTGGGGCGAGACCAGCGCCGGATGCGCTTGCGCGCGACTTCGCGGTTTTATTCCGTTCTCTCTCGTCTGAACTCTGAATTACGATCCGTTTGCGCCCACGAACTCCTATCAAAATGATCTTCAATATACTTAACTCTTGGCGATCAATTTCATCCTATTTAATGTCATTTTTCTACAAAACATCGAAACAAACTAAGAAAGTCCGAATCGATAAATACTAATCAAACCAACGGCATAAAGAGCACAAACCACTGAAAACGACATGCAAAACAATACCAAGAATACGCACAAATTCATACTAAACAACTCCTCCACACTTAAACCTTTGCTTGTCCTCAAGCAAACATCATCATCACAATACGAGAAAAGAAATCAAGAAAACATAAATTCAAATGGATAAAACACGACTTCACGTCTTCCTAGAATTTCTAAACCGATACACTTCTCAATATGGTAATGAATCAACAATTGATTGAGCATGCGGGCCTAATCCAAGCAAATCATTATATAGATCCTTGCATAACACATCTCATTTTCAACGTAACACACAACTTCAAATACCAGATGTGACGACTCAAGGAGGATTATAGGAAAACATTCATTAAGTCAAACCTTCGAGTTGAAAACCCGAGTATCCTAATGTGGTTTTCCATACTCATCTTTTGAGTTTCCATTCGAGAAGCAACATGGAGCGAGATGAGTAGAGCCCCTTATTCCAACCTTAAGCTCACTTATTTAATCCATCAATAACTTATTCCAACTCTTTTATTTTTGTTTTTATTTTTATAACAATTTTTTTTTTATATTTTCATAATTGTCATTTTTTTTCCGAGATAAGACAGGCAAGGGGACCATATAAATAGCAACGACAATCAACCACACATATCACTTCATCATAATTTAATTTGACGTGCCCCACAACTAGATCAATCATCAAAAACTATCAAGCCAAGTCACGCATCGATAAGAATTACTAGAAATCAGTTCGGACGTGCATACCCAATAAAATCATGCTCACTCAACTCTACTCGTATACTAGACGATAAAGCATACTCAAATCCAAACAAAAGGTATAAAATGGAGGACGACACACCCAAACAAACACAAGACACATGCCAACACACAAAGACGGCAAGCACGCCTCCACACTTTAGACAAAAGCCAAAAAGGTAAAATGTAGAAGTGAACTTCCCTGAAATTGGGAGAGCATGTCAACGAGGTACGACGGTGATGACGTCCAGTGGCTTGAGTGTTCATGCTATGCAGCTCGCCCCAATTCTCATCTCACTTATTAAAAACCTGAAAAGAAAAAGAAAAGGAACAAAACAGAAAAACAAGTAAACTCGTGGGTTGCCTAGCACTCATTTCAATGGCACGAGCTCCACCCGTGAAAAATGGACTATCCATAGTCCTTCACCTGCAGGAATACCATCTCAACCAGAGCATCAGTAGTAACAATGTAAGCACAAAGGACAGTCAAGGCAGCAAATAATAAATTAATTAAGTTCAAATCAAACATCCTATTCTTCAAAGAAAAATAAATAACCTCAACTCCTGGAGCACAATACTTTGGTGAATTAGGATGTTGAAAAATTATAGATGCTACCTCAACGTTTGTCCTCTCCTCATCCTGCAATTGGAACGGGAAGATATCAGGTTGTTCATACTTAGTCTCGGCTTGATGCATCCTCGACTCTTCACTTTCATCAACTTCCCTGATTCTTCCCTCAACTTCATCATCTTCATAGACTATGACAGAAGAAGTTTGCTCCAATTGTCTCGGCATCTCCTCCACACTTTGGTTGTGGACCAATTCTTCCACTATCCCGGCTAACTGACTGACTTGAGTCTCTAAACGCTCGATAGATGCTTCCAACATTTCAAACCTTTGTTGACTCGTCTGTATAAAAGACATCAGTGTGTCTTCCAATGTTGGCTTCACCGACTGACTCGCCTGAATGAAAGCCTGCAATGAATTCTCCAATGTCGGCTTCACCAGCTGACTCGCCTGAATGAATGCCTGCAATGAATCCTCCAATGTCGGCTTCACCGGCTGACTCGCCTGAATGAAAGCCTGCAATGTATCCTCCAATGTCGGCTTCACCGGCTGTTGCTGGAATAAGAGGTCCTGACTATATGAAGAACTCTGAGGATGTCTCCAGTAGGGACCATAGGCTTGATGTTCACAGCCTGACGGGTATCCCTCAAAATAGTCGAATTGGGCTCCTTCTTTGTAAGAAGAATTTGCCCAATATGACGAGCTTTCCTCCTCCAGGCCTGTCTGACCATATTCGTATCGTCGGTACCCCTGTATTAATAGACACCAACTACAAAAACAAGATCACACGCACCTATTGGAGAAAATAGTAACAAAGAAAAAGAAAAAGAAAGAAATAAAAAGAAGAAGCACGGGGGAAGAAAAGAACAATTAAAGAAACAACGAAAACAAAGCAACACAAAACCAAAAGCCTAAAGCCTTCCCCCGCAACGGCGCCAAAAATTTTTCTGACCAAATTGTTCTTTTCAGTCGCTCGCAATAGTACGAGGTCCTTATAGAGCGGTAAGGTCGACCAAGTTGAATCTCTCGAGGAAGGCTTAACAGGGCTACATTTCTATGTCAAACACAGAAACATAAAAGAAATACTAACGTCCTAAAATAAGGGGGTTTGTCACGAAATGGACGAAAGCACGAAATAAAATAAAGCAGGTAAAATGGGATGCACTTGGACAACAAGAGGAATTGGCAGATACATGGAATTGGAGACGGTGTTCTAGGGTTCAAATCTATCTTCGCTATTAATGAATCAAAGATCGTCACACTATGCATAAAACACCCACGCCTCTTACCAAACGTTCAACACTAACTAATCTCTCGACCACATCAATGTTGGACTCAAACTTAATGGTGGGGGATCTCTCAATCAAACCGCCATCAAATATGAAGGATATTTAACTACAAAGCATACGATAGCAAAAACCCAATCCACATATATCAATTACTCAATAACAAATCAATCTCTCGATCACTTTCGTTGTAAAACTCAATTTAATATAAATATGCTCTCGCATGATTTCATAATCAAACATAATCACATAATCAACCTACACTATTCTCTCGAACACCACGTATGAAGATCATGAAATACTCAATTTATACGGATAAGAAAATCGCAAATCATCAACCCAACAATCACGATTCAAGATAAGAACAACCTAACATATATTACTCTACAAAATAATAATTCATCTCATGGCAGAAATTATCCCCATAGCAATTACATAGACATAAATGAATGAGAAAAACTTACAAACCATTCATAGATAAATTCATCTTCCAAATATCCGTAATCATTCAATCCCAATTGTTAATCCAAGTACAATAATTAAATGGAAGAAGAGAAGAAGAGAGGAGAAAGAAAAGAGAGAATGAAATCACATGGAGGCGCAAGAATGAGATGGGAGTTAGGGTTCACGCATGTTTGACCCTATTTATACGTGCATAAAATTTCACGCGCAGCACCGGATACAACACGTCGCCGGATGCGACCTGGGAAAAATTCGGGTCACCCAGCGCTGGACGCGGGCACCACTGGAATGAACAGGAAAGCACCGCAGCGCCGGACACATCGCAACGTCGGACGCGTGGAGTCTCTGGAAAGAATAAATAATGGACCCAAACGCCGAACGGAAGGGCAGCGCCGGACGCGACTGGGCACGAGGCGAGGTGTGACGTCGCGTGCGATGATGCTGGCATCCAGTGCAAGACGAGGTCGCAGCGCCGGACGGACGCTGGGGCCACGTTGCGCGGAAGTTGGCATTGGGGAAAGCGATGGCGCGTGTTTGGTATGAATTTGTGCTTATTCTTGGTATTGTTTTACGTGTCATTTTCTATGGTTTGTCCTATTTATGCCGTCGTTTTGATTAGTATTTATCGGTTTGGACTTACTTGGTTCGTTTCAATGTTTTGCAGAAAATCGGAATCAAATAGGATGAATTGGACCTACCAAGGATCAAGTAAATTGGAGAGGATCGCGACAGGAGTTCATAGGTGCAAGTGGATCGCAATTCGGAGATCGGACGTGAGAGAACGGCGAACGTCAAAATCGCGCCGAGCCCGAGCACCAGCGCGGCGCCCGCACAACGCCGCGCATGCCTCGCCACCCAGCCGCGCGTTCGTCGCCAGATCCCGCACACCCGCACCACTCGCCACCCGCGCGCTTTCGCTCGGCGCCCACAAATTCCCTCGCCATCATACTCGGCCGGCCGAGTCGCCAGCGCCCGTCGATCGCAAGTTCGCGCCCAGCGCCCGTTCCATCCTCGGCACATCCAGCGCGCTTCCTACCTGGCCCATTGCCGCGCGCGCCTCGCAAGCATCTTCCGTCCGGCGGGTGTCCAGCGCCGCCTCGCCGCCACTCGCCTCACGCCCGCGCGCCCACACTCGGCGCCCAGCGCGTTCGCCGGGCGTCGCCTCCGTCCGGCGCTGGAAGCGATGCCGGTTCGCCCGCTTCGCTCGCCTCAGTGCTTCCAGCGCCCGCTCACTCTCTCAGCGCCCTTCGGCGCTCGCCCAGCGTTCTCGACACAACGCCCGCGCCTAGCTCGCCCCGTCCGGCGCTGGACCCCGGCCTTCGACCCAACGGCGTTTCATCCGAATGTGCGCCACTCCGGCGCCTTGCCCGCCGCCGCCGTGCATTTCTCCACCCAGCCAGCGTTCATTCCGATCCGGCGTTCAAGTTCAAGGCAGACGTTTTCGAGCTCACGCTCTTTATAAACCGGCGCTCGTTCTCATTTTATATATATAAGCATGTTAGGTTATTATTCCTGGGTTCTCAGTTCTTCAGTTCTTTTATTCACGGCACCTCTCGCCATTTCTCTTCAGCCGCGGCGACACCAATTTTCCGGAGATACAACCGATCGACACACAGATAAATCTTAGTTTAATTCATGTTCTCATTTTCATTATTGAATATTGTATTTATCAATCTATGCTTTGGATTTATCAGTTTTATCAGAATCACTTTCATAGTGTTAATGCTTTATGAATATTATTGAATTCAATTCCATAGTGACAATGGATTGTTTTCATGTTCCTTGGATTTACATTGCTTAATGATTTCCTGTTTTCGATTAATTCATGTTCTTGTTGGATAATTGATGATTATGGTTCATTTACAAGTAGACTTAGATTAGGGCTTGACGAACCCTAAGAATAGGTTTGCTGTTGCTTTTATTTATCGCTTTGATTTATTGCTTTCGTAGTTCAATTGGAGATTGACAACCCCGGTTTAGATTTATTGCTTATTTAGTTTAGCTCGGGATTGACAACCCCTGGCCTAGGATCGCTGTTTATCTCTCGTATTTCAATTCTCGTATGTTTCAAACCCTCGTTGGTATTAGAATGTTTAGGATTTAATCGCTTTATGTGTATGACACGAACAATCGCCCTGTTAAGTTTTCCTTGAGAGACGACTTGGGTTAACTTATCACGCTACAATTACCTCGTACGATTGAGAGTTAATTTGAGTGTGTTTTTAGCTCGATCAGCGCACGAGAAGGGTGCTGCAGATGGAGGAACGGACGCTGCGTGGCGAGCGTCGGATGGACCCAAAAATGCGCACCGAGGACGAGACGTCGGGTGGAAGCGAGGCACGCACGGGCGCTGGAGGTGAGGTGCGCGCGACGCACGGATGTTGGGGTGAGGCGCGGGCGCTGGGGGTGAGGCGCTGGCAAGAGCCCCCAAAACATAAAAACTAGCAAGACAAAGAAAAAACATAAAAAAGACTAAACAACCAACCACATTCTTCAACTTCCCCCAAACGTATTTTGATATGTAGAGCAATAAGGTTGCAGAAAAGAGTGGTTGGATGAGAGACCTTACCTCATATGCCGCTGCTCCGGCGGTGGATAGAATCCTCGCCACTGATCCCATTACTGTATCATCTTACGCTACTACTCTTGATGTGACTGTTGTTGGGCGAGGAGGGCCTGCGGTTGGGCCATCATGGAGGTCATACTCCCGTCTATATGGTCGAGACGACCATCTATCCGATCAAGGCGCTCGTAGATTCCGGGGTCGCCTTCTTGGGGTGGTGGGTGTAACGCGCCACCTCCCTCATATGCGGCCTCCTGTTCCGCTTCCTCTTCCTCTGGCTCTACCTCTCTTTGCGTATTTAGGCGCTGAGCCCAGCTATAGTGCACGTCTGACATCATGTTCCAGTTGTCTTGCACCGTCATCATCAGTTAAGCTGGTGAGGTCACTGTTGGCAGTCGGAAGATGGACTGGCTGTTCTTGTCGTAGAGCAGCCAGAGGTAGCACCTTGAGTCTCGCTTCAGGAACATCTGGACATAAAGATATTGTTTGTCCAGGAAGATATCCTGTGAAATTGGACTCTCACGAATATCCACCCCGAAAAAATCGGCAATAGGGATGATGAAACCCCCAATGCATATCCTCGCATTCCCAGAAACTTCTGATTGCATCTGAAATGCTGGGCGAGGAACATACCGGCGTGCATTTTCTTTCCGACTGCAGCACCAATCATTGGCTCATATCTTGGGAGAGGCATGTTCCGGCATTGGTGCAGGCATCGATCGTGAAAATGAGAAGGCGGTGGAAGTAGCAGACTACGGGATTCCGAATCGAGCTTGCCTTTACCCTCGTGGCATCATAGTACATAATCTGCTCCACGGCCAAATCAATAAATAATGGCCACATCTCGTAGGCCGAGTTCTCTATATCTCTAATGTAATAGCCGTCGGGGGAACCATTGATGATTCCATTCAGCTCGTCTACCGTGAGCCGTCAGGGCTCATTGCCCAATTGGAATGTAATATAATCCGGCGACCCATGCGTCTTGTGGACATACACGGTCGACAAAAACTCCAGGGTGAGGATCCGGTATATCAAATAATTCATCGTGATGACTGAATACAGACCGGATCGTTCGGCGAGCCACGTGACATCGTTGGATATCCCCATAGCTTGACATGTTTCTATGCACATGAATCTGCTATGACAGTGCTTTAGTTGCACCAACCGTCTCCATCTATCCCTAGTGGCGGGACTCGGCAAACGCATCCCATAATTCTGGGGGTGAAACTCGTCGATGGGCTCCTCCTGCGAGGATGAAGCGGGCTCCTTCCCCTTTCGCTTGCTTTCGGATGTACGTGGCGGCATATTGTACCTAAAAGATATTGCAATGTTAGTTCATGTAAACCAAAAATTCAAAACAAACGTCAACCCAAATTCAATATGTAGCTCCCCCAAACTTGGAATTAACTAAATTCTTCCCCCCATAATAACATTGGTTCACATAAGGCATAATAAAGGGAAAGAATACACACATATGCTCAAAACACATTATAAACCGAAATTTTGTTGCCTATGGCCACCCTAGCGATCGCTAGGGTGGTCGTGAGGTGCTGGCTAGCGACCGCTAAGGATCTCGCAGCCAGGCTAGCGGTCGCGTCGTTAGTCGCGAAGAACAACTAGGGTTTCAAGATTTTTGACCCCAAAACAACAATGCAGGTGAATTAATCCAACAATATACTTCAATTAACACAAATACACCTAACAATGTAAGAAGCATGCTAAAAAACCGTAAAAATCTAGCAAAATAGGGCTCTAGTTCATATGCTCAAATATTCCCCAACAAGAAGAAAATAAACGGTCAAACTCTTCTAATTCTTGCTTATAAGCTTAAAATCAACGAAGATTTGAACAATTGAAGCATACCTTGAGTGGAAAAGACTTGGAAAGCACAAGAGAGTGAGGAACTAGGGTTTGAGAGCTTGAGAGTGTGTGTTCTTGCGTGTGTGTGTGTGAAAAAATGAGGGGGAGAGGTATAAAAATAAGGTATAACACGCGGGTCGATGTCTTTAATTCGGGTCGGGTCGGGCCTCGCGGCCGAGCTAGCGATCGCTAGCTCGGTCGCTAGTTTTGCACGAAAATGTTCTGTATTGAGCTAGCGGCCACCCTCACGATCGCTAGGGTGGTCGTTAGTTTTGGCCGAAAACTCTCTATTGACCTCGCGGCCGGGCTAGCGATCGCTAGGTCGGTCGCTAGTCGTGACCCTTTTTTTTATGTTTTTATAAAAGTAATTATACTTTGGGACACAAAAACGACCAACACGACACGACAAGACAAAGACAAAGAAAAACAAAACACACAAAAAAAGAAAAACATAAAGCAGATAAACATATTGGGTTACCTCCCAACCAGTGCTAAATTTTTCATCGCTAGCTCGAAGTTAACTCTCATCAATCGGGCGATTTGACAACTGACCTCCTCATCATCTTTTGCTTGCCTCTATACTTTGCGTTTACAGCAGACCATCATTGAGTGTGGAAATGACCATCCCCAAACTTTAATAGAACATTCGAGGTTTCATGCTGAGTCAGACTTTTTCTAATAGACTTCCCAATGACTGGACGGTGGCCATCCAAGTGTGAGACAGGGCTAGCTATGGTAGTGGTGACCGAACAACAATCTTCATGCTCTGAAATATCATGTCGCTTGATGGCATCATAGATTGAAATGGTTAGCTCCTCCTTATTGACCCTGAAGGTGAGGTCTCCATCTTGCACGTCAATCAGTGCCCTGCCTGTGGCTAAGAACGGTCTTTCAAGAATGAGAGACGTGTTCCCATCCTCTGGCATGTTAAGGACATCAAAATCCGCTGGAAAGATGAAATCTTTAACCTTGATAAGCATGTCTTCCACTATCCCCCTTTGGATGGGTAACTGATGCGTCTACCATCTGGAGAGCAATTGTAGTGGGCTTTATTTCTCCAATCTCCAATTTGTTAAATATAGACAACGGCATCAGGTTGATGCTTGCCTAGGGATGTCAACGGGCGGGCTTTACCCGGACCAGAACCAATAAATTAGTATTGGTTACGGTTGCGAACCGCCCAAGAAACATCGGATCCGGACGGATCCGGACCATCAAGTTATGGATCCGGATCGGTATTACCCATTGCTAATCGGTTACCCGTTGGGCGCTACCCCAAATCCCCAAAATTTTCAATTTCATATTTCAAATTTCAACAAATTAACGTATTTTAGTCCTCGTACGTTATTTTGAAAATATCACTGACATTTTTCTAACATCGTTTTAATTTTATATAATTGGTACATTCCAAATGATTATTATCGTGTTTCTTTCTAGAATCAGATCGTTATATATGTAACTGGCTACGCCTCACTTGTATGATTAAGGGGTCACTTATTTAATCGGTTAGCTCAACTAAAAAAATTGTTTGAACTTTGTATATGCTAAGTTAAACGTGTGTCGCCTAAAACTTTAAAATGACATAACCTTTAAAAATTTATGGAAAACACTGACCTAAAATAGTTACAATTTATTTTTCACATAATTCACAAAATAAAACTAAATATCCACATCGAATTTGGGTTCTAATTAATCAAAATTTTGAGCCCAAAAAGGTAGGCATGGATCATATTTTTTTGTAAGTATTTTGAAAAGTCAAGGTTTTTCTTAAAATATTCAAAATCAAACTATTTTTGCAACTCGATGTAAAAATCATGTCATAAAGTATAATTAATCCATAAATAAATAAAAAGAAAAGAAAAGTGAGAAAAGTTAGTTAATTTTTCAATTACTAACAAAACGTTATATATGTAACTGGCTATGCCTCACTTGTATGATTAAGGGGTCACTTATTTAATCGGTTAGTTCAACTAAAAAAATTGTTTGAACTTTGTATATGCTAAGTTAAACGTGTGTCGCCTAAAAAAATATAACCAAATTTAAAAAAAAAAAAAAAAAACTGATCGGGTCGGACCGGAACCGGACAAAACGGGCCGGGTCTTGACCGGTCCGGGTCCAAACGGTTCTGGAACCGGAACCGAAACCGGAACCGTTGTCTTAAAATTTCAATGGGTTTTGAACGGTTCCGAATCGGTCCGGGTAAAGACCGCCCGTTGACATCCCTATGCTTGCCCCTAAATCGCACAGAACTCTAGAGAAAGTGTGCCCTCCAATAACACAAGGTATTGTGAAGCTGCCTGGATCTTTCTGCTTCAACGACAACTTCTTTTACAGCACAGCACTACACTCTTGAGACAAATATATGGTCTCGAATTCTTCCAACTTCTTCTTGTTGGCCACAGCATCCTTTAAAAACTTCATGTAACCCGGTATATCTCTGAGTGCATCTAGCAATGGAATGTTGATATGCACCTTCTGGAACATCTCCATGAATTGGGTCAGCTTCTCGTCATACTTTGGCTTGGCTAGCCGACTTGGGAATGGGACCGGAGGAGTGTACGTCGGACGATTTTTCTTTGGGTCTGCCTCGCGGATACCCTCGCGATCGCTAGGGTGGTCGCGAGCTCTTACTGCTGCATCACTGGTGTTTCTCGCAGATGGTCTAGCGATCGCTAGGTCGGTCGCTAGCTCCTCCTCGTTCGAATTCTGACCTTCTTCTCATTTTGAGTGGTTCTGATAGGCTTTTTCACTCCTCAGCTGGATGGAAAAGCACTTATTATTCGGGTTTACCTCCATAGTGCTAGGAAATTTTCCCGACTTATGTTGCCCATTCTGCTATACAGCTATCAGGCTAATCTGGTTCTCCATTATTTTCAAGTGTTTGCCCATTCCTGCTACGGTGGATTCCAGATGTACAACTTTCTGACCAGTGCTACTGATGAAGGCGTTCTGCTGAGTTGCCAATTGTTGGTTGCTCACAACCAACTGCTGCATCATTTCTTCCAGACTTTGCTTCTTCGCCTCCTGAATCATCCCATTACGCCGCTGCGCTTCTTTGGAGGTTCTTTGGAAGTTATTGGGGTTGGCATACGAAAGGTTAGGATGACTCCTGTTGTTAGGATGGTATGCCGGATTTTCCCCAGGACGGTTCCTCTGATTTATATAATTCACGCCCTTCGTCTCGAACTGTCTCTTCAAAAGAGTAAATTTCTCCATGAGATCGTCGTATCTAGAGTCAACCTCTACATCAGCGCCTTGACCACATGCGTCCTCTCCATCGGCTATTGATAGCTGTTGGCAGCCATCTCTTCTATAATTCTGCTGGCATCCTCCACTCGGCGGTTCAATAGGCATCCTCCTGCCGACGCATCCACAATGCTTCTCGTGTGAGGTATCAGTCCACTGTAGAACTGTGTGATCCGTTGCTCTCTGGAGAATCCATGCTGAGGGCATTTTCTCAATAAACCCCTGAATCAATCCCATGCCTCGAATAATGACTTATCTCCCTGTTGGGAGAAGTGGGAGATCTCGGCTATGATCTTCTACGGCGGAAAATATTTTGAAAGAAACTTTTACAAAGTTTCCCCCAACTGTTGATTCCAGTATGGTCCAGGCTCTTGAACCAATCTTTCGCCTGGTTGCGCAGAGAAAATCCGAACATACGCATCCGGATAGTATCCTGTGGCACCCCATTCTGCATGATGGTGTCACATTTGTCCAAGTAAGTCTCCAGATGAGCATTTGGATCTTCTGTCACTCCTCCCCGAAACTGTTCTCCTCATACCATGCTGATTAGGGCCGGCTTCAGTTCAAAATTGTTCGCATTCACTTCAGGGCCCCATCCACCTCCTTGAAACTGTTCAGTCGGAGGTCGGTACATGTAATTTGGCGATCGTGTCTCGATAGCAGGGAGGAGACCCGTGTTCGTCATCTGGCACCGCATCTCAGTAAACTCTGCCAGAAGACGTGCAGTCTGCTCGAGAGGTACCCCTCCGTTGTTGGGATTCGCTACCTTCTCTTGCCTTCTCCATTCTCGTTTCCTTCTTCTTTGAGTGCTTTCGATCTCGGGATCTAAAGGTTGTTGAGGAGGTCCTCGAGATCTTGTGATCATAAACTACCTGGAGAAAATGGAGAAACCAGAATCTGAGCGGATCTGAAACCATCAACTATGGGTCTTAAGAGATCCGGATTTGAGCCGGTCTGAAACCAGAACTGGACCAGAACCAAACAAGAACCAGAACTAGAACCGAAACTGTTGCTTTATGATTTAATATGTTATGAGTAATTTTGAATCGATATGGATAAAACTAGCTCATTGACAAGCCTATTTAAACTTAGGCTTGCCAATAAATTAGTTTTACTAGGACCAGAACCAATAAATAGGTATTGGTTCTGGTTTTGGAACCAGAACCAGATCCGAACAGGATCGGACCATCAAAATATGGATCTAAACGGTCCGGGTCTAAAGCGGGTTGGAACCAAAACTAGAACTAGAACCGCTGCTTTAAAATTTAATGGATTTTGAACGGTTTCGGATCGGTCCGGGTAAAACTCACTCGTTGACATCCCTACATCCAGTCTTAACATATAAACCAAGTTCATATGAAATCCTCAATTTAACGATAAACTAAAATTTTTCATCTTTGAATATCATGCTTCAAAAAATCCTATTAAATCATACTAAGCTTTATTCATATCATAGAATCCAAATATCAAGTCAATTTGAACAAATAAAATAAAAAATCCAACATTATCAAGCCTTGAAGTTTCGGCCATTTCACCATTTTTGATAGGGTTCGATTTTAATCATTTTTCTTGCTAAAATCATGCTTATATCTACCCAACAACACATATATGAAGCCAAATCAAGCATATCAACATCATAAATTCAAGATCAAGGCTTTGGAAATTTTCAAAAATTCTCAAATTCTTCAAGAAGCTTCATATGTTCGAAATTCAAGCATCAAACGACTCCTAAACGATTGATCTAACACATAATGAAGCTTAAACCAGGCAAAATATGCTCTTGAATGGAAACCCATAATGATCGAAAATTAGGAAGGTTCCAAAGTTGGTGTTTTTCGATTTTTCAAGCCACAAACGTGTTCTAGAGTTGAAGATCTACCTTATCATGAAGTCGGATCGAAGATTCAACGGTTAGATCATGCTAGAATCAAGCTTTAATGGAGCATTAATGGAGCAAAAATGGAGTGTGTACGTGTGTGTGTGTTATATATGTTTTTCGATCATATGGAGAGACAAAGAGAGGTTGTAAGATGATGAATAGTGTAAAGTGCTTTGCATATATCATATATATAATAAAATATCTGGTACACTATTTTCACGCTTTTCTTTGGTTCTTTTTGCTCAAACAGCATAAAAATACTGGAAATAGACTCAATAATCTCTTGATATAATTTAAACTCATTTTTATTATTAATGAAAGCCATTAATCACATATAAATATATCTGGTTTAAAATCCACACTGATCTGGTTTTAAAACTCTGTATCTGATAAATCACTCTCAACTTACAAATCTTTCATTAAAACTTATTGCTGAACTATAAACACCAAATTTTGGTTATTAAAAGCATTTTTGGCCTCAAAAAGGATTTCTGATATTTTAAATCATGATCTGAGCTCATTCAGCAAGACCAGACAACAAATAAGCAAAGATTCTGAAATTCTATAACTCTGAACTCATAACACTCAATTATAAGATTTTGATATCATACTGATATGTTAAGGATTATCTGAAATTAGCCTCTTATGAACTCTTGTGAATCTTTTTCGATTTTTAATACCAGATTCTAATAGCAAGTTTTTCTCAAGTTTTAAATCCTATGGATGCATAGCCCTTATCAACTCTAGTTCCGTTCTAATCTCTGTTACAGAAACTCGGGGTATTACATGACTGCTGAAAATAATTAATCTTTTAATTAATTTCTTAAGTAGTACCGTTATCATACCTGAGCTAACTCAATTTACAGGCTTTAGTACGTAGACCTTTTGAGCATCTTAAGAGGACGCCATCATCATAAACGAATACGGTTAGTCGATACAGATACCAACCAGATATACAAGTGATGCCACCATCCAAGATGCGGAAAATATTGGGTTATCCCATGTAGTCCTCACTCAGAACAAGTCAAAGTGATGGGCTGTTACCTATACTCACTTGAAACCTTATCATGGTTCAGTTCATCATTAAGTCACCGAGCCCTAGGTTCTTCACGACGATCAGATAGAAGAACTCGTCTCAATGTGATCCATCTATACATAATGACGTACCAACAAAGACAAACAACCAAGTCAAGCTACTTCTTATCTATACTGCATCTTATATTAATAACTTATCCTCAAGTTATCTTAGTTGTGAGACAAGTTTATATCTCAACAAACTTAACCAATCATGTAGACTAGAGTGATCATCTACACACTGTATGATCTATATTTTTTATGAGATAAATGGACAACAATTGCAAACATAAACAATCCAGATTGAAGATCGGAATAGTGGTAACATGAAACAGTGTATACAAGCTCAACCAATAAACTGTTTTCACTATGTAAATCCAACAATCTCTCACTTATAGTAAAGTAAAATTTTAGTATACAATATGTCTCCTTACTGGCTATTATAATACCACCACTTTGTTTCTCCCACTTATACAAATGTTTCTTAAGTCGGCGACAATACCCGCAAACCAAGTCATAGACTTTTGTGACATACCCTTTTTGAAAAGATTAGGCAGGGTATCCTCCAAATCAAACTATCTCTAGAGCACGTTCCACGTTTCCTCGACATACAATTTATGGTACACTGTGGTACATATCTCTATGTGTTTCTTCGCCTTGTTGATCTTGGGTTTTTCGAGTGTGCCACTATACTTTAGTTATCAATATTTACCTTGATACCACACCTAAATACATAAGAAAGTTCTTAAGCCAAACCGAAATCTGCTTATTTCATTCTGGTTAGTATGGAAATTCGAGTTCGTACTGTAGGAATATATGAATTTAATAATGTATTCAAGCTTCCCCAGGTCTATCTTGGAATATCATAACTCACCATACATTGATGATATTCTTAACATGCATCTATGAATATAATGCAATACATAGGTGTTCATAGACAAACCTGCGAATTTATTGAATAAGCAATTGTTTCTGACTCCAGCTTTGGTGTTCTGGACTGTATCTTGATTGCCCAAATCTTCAATACTTAGTGAAAGTATTCTATGAAGATCATCAAAGATTCTCCTCCCCTAGCCTTGTGATTTTCAAAAGTCACTACTATGTGAATTTTTTTTTCTGATTTTTTATTTATAGAGATCTTCAAACCTTAGTGCTATAAGATTAAAACTCTATCTCCAAATACAATTATAATTATCTTCTAGCTAAAAGATAATTCCTTTATAGATAGTATTATCTTTTGATATCTTTTCGTATCATATAATTATATCTAGACAATGAGATGTATTAAATACATAATACGACACAATCAAGTGGATTGTGTATAGGGAGCACAAATTCTAGGTTGGTAGAAGGCCTTGATAGGCTAGCCTAGTGTTTAAATACAAGGAATAAAGACAGGCTTCAAATGAATTAATTCCCTATGTTCCGCACATAACATAATTAAATCATAAATATTAATTCATTCCACTAAAGAATTAATATTCACTTATCTCTTTATTTTCGTTTGAATCGGGACTTGTATTAGACTTAAATAATCCTCGTATTTAAGATATACAACATTGATCACACTATTTTCTAACACGAAACGTGCAAGTAGATAGGTAAGTTGAGTATCATATCTACAGGGATTGTAACACGAAAATACAGAATCTAACTCAACGATTCTTCATCATTATCCAAGCAACATATTTGGTTTATAAGAGTTTTTGGGACTTCAAATATTAAATTCAAAGTCAAAAGCAATAAAGCAAATAAAGATAACGATAAAACTCAAAAAGATAAATAGACTAAAAGACTAACCCTAGGGATGTATTAATTCTACCCACAGTGTGTGTTTATCCTACTTTCTATTAACCAATTTTCATCGAGCCAAGATGAAAGATCACATAAGCAACCAACAATTTCAGTTACGACAATTGTGGTAGTATATTACTAATTTACCTATTACTATTACGTCTCAAGGTGTAAATTAGCAACTCCAAAAAGATCACAAAGAATAAGCTTCCTACGGATGTTCCTATCTCAGCTACGATTCAAGGCTTACCCGTATTGTGCATTCAAGATCGATTGACAATTAATATGCATTAAAGTTGATCAAAAATTAACACATAAGATTAAGCACCAAGAATCACAAATCATTGACTGGAAGGTAAATAGCAAATAGCAGGAATCACCACACTTAGGATAAAATCATACAAACCCTAGGATTAGAACGGAAATTTAGCTAGACATAGAAATCGAAATAAAATACGAATTAACCATAGAAATAAGAATTGGATAGATCAAACCCGTAATGTAGCGTCTGAATAACAATCTAGGATTTGAATCCAAACCCGAGTAGTAAACGGATAAAAACTGAATTCCTTCGGATGAATTTGTTTCAAAGCGATTGCAAAGCGTTTTTTAGCAATAAACTAAAGTCTAGATGAATGAAAATCGAAACTAGAATGAAAATATGTGAAAACTAGAGTAAAAACTGAACAAAATGCAGAGAAACAAGGTAAAACGAGGTTGGAGGCGCCAATGCACGTCCAGGGGTATTTATAGGCCGATGGCCTTTTTTCCCTAATTCGCGTCAGGCCCGCAGCGCCTAGCGGCCGGCCTAGCGATCGCAAGGTCGGTCGCTAGCTAGAGACATAACTTTTCCCCGATGAACTCGCGGTTATGGCTCGCGGTCGCGTGTCGTGCCTAGCGGCCGGCCTAGCGGTCGCTAGTTCTAATACAAAATATCTTTAGGACTTCTCGTGACCATGGCTAGCGGTCGCTAGGTGCTCCTAGCGGCCAGGCTAGCGACGCTAGCCTGGTCCCTAGCTTTAGTCCAGAATGTTTTCCGCTCAAGCTCGTGGCTGGGCTAGCGGCCGCTAGCCTATTGTTCATTTTCATCTTTGTTCGTTCTTTTGCCTCGTGTATCGATTATCACCTTAAAAGTTGATAAACGCGCTTTTTACTCATTTATTAATGTTATATTAAGATGATTTTAGATCAGTTTATGTGCGTTTATATAGTTGATTTATACGTTTAGCTAATTTTGGAAGATGCTACTCTTGGGGTTCTTTTTTTGGTGTTCTATAGGTATTACAGGTGATAATCGAGCACAAGGCAAAGAACGAACCAAAGGATGAAAAGGAACAGAGGCAAGCTGCCACCCTAGCGGCCGCTAGCCCGGCCGTGAGCTCGGGCGGAAAACATTCTGTCTCAAGACTAGCGACCGACCTAGCGACCGCTAGGCCGGCCACTAGGCAAAACCACGCGACCGCGAGCCTGCCCACGAGATACTCCGAAAAAGCTTCTGTCTCAAGACTAGCGACCGTCATCTCGGCCACGAGGTAAACCACGCGACCGCGAACCTGGCCGCGAGCTCATCGAAGAAATCTACTAACTCACAGCTAGCGACCGCTAGCCCGGCCGCTAGGCGCGACGGCCTGGCACGAATTAGGGTTTCACCCATTGCCTATATATATACCCCTAAGCTGCATTGGCAGCTCTCTCCACGTTTTTACTTCAGTTTTCAGTATTTTTCACATACTTTCATTCTACCTTTGATTTTCATTCATATAGTCTTTAGATTATAGTACTTCTACGTTTGATTAACGCTTTGTAATCGCTTTGGAACGATTTCATCCGAAGGAATTCAGATTTTATCCATTTACCTCTCGGGTTTGGATTCAAACCCTAGATTGTTCTTCAGATGCTACATTACGGGTTTAATCTATTCAATTCTTATTTTTATGGTTCATTCATATATTATTTCGATTTCTATGTCTAGCTAAATTTCCGTTGTGATCCTAGGGTTTGTATGATTTTATCCTAAGTGTGGCGATTCCTGCTATTTGCTATTTACCTTCCAGACATTGATTTGTGATTCTTGGTGCTAAATCTTATGCGTTAAATTCTGATCAACTTTAATGCATACATAGTTACCAGTTGAATACTTAAAAGTTTTAATTGTCAATCGATCTTGAATGCACAATACGGATAAGCCTTGAGTCGTAGCTGAGAGAGGAACATTCATAGGAAGCATATTCTTTGTGATCTTTTTGGAGTTGCTAATTTTCACTTAGAGACGTAACAGTAATAGGGAAATTAGTAATCCAATACCACAATTGTCGTAACTGAAATTGTTGGTTACATATGTGATCTTTCATCTTGGCTAGATTAAAATTGGTTAATAGGAAGCATGATAAACATAAGTTGAGGGTAGGATTAATACATCCCTAGGGTTAGTCTTTTAGTTCTTTTATCTCTTTGATATTTATCGTTTTTGTTTTATTTGCTTTGTTACCTTTGGCTTTGAATTAAATATTCGAAGTCCCAAACCTTTCCAAAACCAAATCTGTTGCTTGGATAATGATGAAGAATCGTTGAGTTAGCTTCTGTGTTTTCGTGTTACAATCCTTTTGGATACGATACTCGACTTACCTATCTACTTGCACGTTTTCGTGTTAGAAAATAGTGTGATCAAATTTTGGCGCCGTTGCCGAGGATTGTTTAGATTATATAGGAATAACTTGACGATTTGGAACTATTAATTCAAGTTGTAATTTTTATTTCTTGCCAGGACTAATTTCTCCCTTTTTCTTCAGGTAGTTTATGATCACAAGGTCCCAGGGACCTCCTGAGCAACCTTTAGATCCAGAAATCGAAAATACCCAAAGGAGAAGGAGACGAGAAAAGAGAAGGCAAGAGATGGCAGCAATTCCGAACAACGGGGGTGTTTCTCCCGAGCACGCTGCACGTCTTCTGGCAGAGTTTACTGAGATGCAGCGTCAGATGACGAACATGGGACTCCTCCCTGCCGTAGAGACGAGACCGTTGAACTACATGTATCGACCACCTACTGAGAAAATTCAAGGAGGTAGATGGGGCCTGAAGTGAATGCGAACAATTTCGAATTGAAGCCGGCCTTGATCAGCATGGTACAAGGAGAGCAATTCGGGGAGGAGTGACTAAAGATCCAAATGCTCATCTGGAGACATACTTGGATATATGTGACACCATCAAGCAAAATGGGGTGCCACAGTATACGATCCAGATGCGCATGTTCGGGTTTTCTCTCGCAACTAGGCGAAGGATTGGTTCAAGAGCCTGGATCGTACTGGAATAAACAGTTGGGGAAAACATTGCGAGAAGTTTCTTTCAAAATATTTTCCGTCGGCTAAAGCGTAGAAAATCATAGTCGAGATCTCCCACTTCTCCCAACAGGGAGATGAATCTTTATTCGAGGCATGGGAGAGATTCAGAGGTTTGTTGAGAAAATGCCCATAACATGGATTCTCCAGAGAGCAGCAGATTACGCAATTCTACAATGGGCTGACACTTCACACTAGAAGCATAGTAGATGCGTCGGTAGGAGGATGCCTATTGAACCGACGAGTGGAGGATGCCAGCAGAATTTTAGAAGAGATGGCTGCCAACATCTATCAATGGCCGATGGAGAGGATGCTTGTGGTTAAGGCAGCTGCTGTAGAGGTTGACTCCAGATACGATGATATCATGGAGAAGTTCACTCTTTTGAAGAGTCAATTCAAGATGGAGGATGTGAATTATATAAAACAGATGAACTGTCCTGGGGAAAATTCGGCATACAATCCTAACAACAGGAGCAATCCTAACCTTTCGTATGCCAACCCCAATAACTTCCAACAACCTCCATCAGGCTTTGCAGTGCAGAATGGGATAATTCAGGAGCCAAAGAAACAAAGTCTGGAAGATATGATGCAACAGTTGGTTGTGAGCAACCAACAACTGGCGACGCAGCAGAACTCGTTCATCAGTAGCACTACTCAGAAAGTTGCACATCTGGAATCCAACGTAGCAGCGATGGGCAAACACATGAAGATGATGGAGAACCAAATTAGTCAAATAGCCGTGATCACACTATTTTCTAACACGAAAACGTGCAAGTAGATAGATAAGTTGAGTATCGTATCCACATGGATTGTAACGCGAAAATACAGAAGCTAACTCAATAATCCTTCATCATTATCCAAGTGACAGATTTGGTTTTTGGAAAAGGTTTTGGGACTTCGAATATTAAATTCAAAATCAAGATCAAATAAAGCAAATAAAGATAGCTATAAAAACTTAAAGAGATAATAAGACTAAAAACTAACCCACAGGGATTGTAACGCGGCCACGAGGGTGGTTGCGAGCTCCTGCAGAATGCACGACTTCGTTGTTTCGCTTCGTTCTCTCGCGTCCGAACTCCGAATTGCTATCCGTTTGCACCTATGGACTCCTATCGAGATACTCTTTAACATTGTAAACTTTTCACATCCATACTTTTCATATCCATTTCATCATCTTTGGTTACATCTTTGCCTTGTGCATCGATTATCACCTGAAAGCCTACAAAACACCAAAGAGGAACCCCAAGAGCAGTATCTTCCAAAAATAGCTAAAAACATTAATATCCACTATATAAACGCACTTAAACCAATCAAAATCATCTTAATATAACATTAATAAATGAGTAAAAAGTGCGTTTATCAAGCCGCACAGCAGAATGGGCAACACAAGTCGGGCCAATTTCCTAGTAATACTGTAACAACCCTCTAATCCTAACAACGGATTAACGAGGTCTAATACTTGGAACAGTAATTATGGAACATGAAAGATAATTAATCACAGAACTGTGAACTAAATTCAAGTAAACTAAGAAGCTTCAACCATAACATATAAGATATACATAATTTACATATAGAGAGAGACCTACAGAATCTTAACACGAGAATTTCACATGATCTGAAGGTAATCAACTGTCAACATCAAAAGCTAACTTATTGTTCTATTGCAGCGGAAAGACGTGTGAATACACATATGATGATGTGTAGTCAAGGTTTCTAACATATCTTTATCAAATGGGGTCCGACTGCTCAACACACCTCCATCCATCATCTGCTCAACCTGCACATTTAAAAACAAACATGCAGGGCTGAGTACAAGAATGCACTCAGAGAACTCATGCCAAAATATTTTATCATCTTTGAATTACACTGCCCCATCGTGGTAAGTCACAAGGGTTTTATTAGAAAGGCCTTGTGCTTACTAAAACATTTCATCATTTTAATAAATCATCGCCTGCGCAGGCATTTTCCTTGTATGTATGATCCGTATCCCTTTCCTTTCATTTCTCATATAACATCATCATTTCTCATCTCATAAAATCATCTCACGCCGTAGAGGAGGCCTCCTCTCACGGACGCCATGACCGGCCGAGCACCTTTTCAGCACATAGTCACAAAATAGTACAAAAAATCCTTGCCACTCCGGCACAGGATACAAATTCTCAATCATCCTTGTGGGTACTTACAAGGATACGAATTCAATCATTTCATAAGTGAGAGCTAACCAACAATATGCATCATTCGATCATGGATAGGATACATACATAAAACATAAATATTTTGGGCAGGTAATTAAATAATCATTTCTCATCATTTCTTGCGAATAAAGCATCGTAAATAAATCATTTGATAAGCAATTTATCTTTTTGAGTATAATAAAGCCCACCTGGACTGTAGATCGTCGATAATCAAAATACGTTTCCTTTTCACGTCTCTTGCTTACGTTCACGTCCAACTTTTACGTAAAAACTATTTTAGTACGTCGGTCACGTTTTTCGAGAACATCAAAGTTTAAATAACCTTTGATAACTTATAAAGTAATAACTCGAATCCCTTAACTAATTTTAATACGTCGTTTCAACGCGTATCTTAACTAAATATTTCTCGTACTTCGATAGAGACGTAATATGATCTACGACCTCATATTAACCATTTAGGTTAAACGTTCAACGTATTCTATCGTCTTCTGATAAAATGATTTCAATTATTAAATCTTTTCTCACAATTGAGATATTCTTATAAAATTAATATGTTTTACACGTATTAGTTTATTTATTCAACGTATTCAATACGTTTAATCTTAAGTCAACATTTTGCCTTTTCTTAACATATTTTATAACAAATTTTTATATAAATCGATTTTCAATCGATTTCTTTTCATAAAACCCTAATTCTCGATTTTTCACGCTAATCAATAAACTTGATTAATATTTTCCTTTAATAAGAATTAACTTATTCATTTTACATTATTTTTTATTTCTAACGTTATTTAATATAACGTTTCGCCGTAAACATAGTATACTATGTTTCTAGAATTCCATAAATTCTCAATAGGTCTAAAATATATTCTAATCATATAATATGTGATTTTCCTTGAATAAATGAATTCAAAACCCTAAATCTTCAAGAACAACTCTCGGCCCCTTTTACAAATAATTCTCAACTTCTTCCAAAAATTCTTCTAAATTCACATAATGTTCCATATTATCATAGTATCAATAATATGTATTAACATTAGCTATAGAAAAATTGGACTTCATTTTCATATTCTCTAAAGCTCACGGTTTTCTTCTAAGTATTACCAAAAATTTTCAAAAATTCTAATTAAATTCTACAACACTTAATCATCACTCTATATCATAATTATAACATAATATTCAACATATTCAATTCCTACATCAATGTACCATCCTTCATAGCTTCTCAAAAATTTTAATACTATGAACATACATTTTCCAAAATTTCTAATAAATTCACATATTACTAAATCAATGCTCTAGATCAATAATATGTTATAATATCACTTAAATAAAATTTGTACATCAACATATAATTTCCAAGGATTTTCGACAATTATAAAAACTATAGCATATGATTTCTAAAAATTCCCAAATAATCACAATGAGTTCTATTACTAACATATAACATTAATCCATCAACAAATTAAACAAGAAAATTTTCGATTATAATGATTTAATTTACATCATGCTTAGCTTCCAAATAAATCACTAATATGAAACATATAAATCATGCTCAACATTATTAATGAACAATAGACATGCTAGCATAATTATTTCTATTTTTCTCATAAAGGGCATAAGTATATAATTTAAAATCGAACGGTTGGAAATTGAAAATTTTAACGTATAATCGAGGCTAGTTCGATTCCTAACCTCTTTACCGGCTTTGATTTGTTGTGCAAAGGATTTAAATCAAGGATTTTGGCTATTGATAGGAAGAACTCTCAAAGTTTTTTCACAAGAATGCTCACGACAATTTGGTTTTGGGAAGGGAATGTGTGATGTTTTGTTTTATCCAACGCTTAAGTACCAAAGCAAAAATGAATTCAAGACTACACACTTAATGCACACTTCTCTACACTCACGGTAATGTGTAGAAATGAAAGAGAGATGTTTTGTTTGATGTACTTATCAATTACTAAATAAACTAAGTGAATAAAATGATTTATAATTAATTCCTCTTGTACTCACGCCACACACACACATTGCAAGACATATTACCATGGTGACTCACTCAACAATACATCATCCTAGGCTCTAGTATGACCATCACCATCAAAATACTTAATACATTTAAAATTAAATGAATAAACCAAGTATTACACTTAATTCTTCTACACTTCACGGTTCATTCACAATTTTGAATGAAACAACAAAATAATCCTACTTTGATAACCTAGGGATGTCGGCCATTACTCACATAAATTGGCAAGACTTTCATTTGATGACATATTCCCAACATTTCATCTCTTACATTCATTAAATACCATTTACTAAATCAAAAAAGATGAAACAAAGTAAATCCTCCTTTTTGTATACATAGATGTCGGCACTTTCTTATTGCACAAAGAAGTGAGTTTTAATTTATTTTGTCTTATACACCATGTAAAGATCTTACACACTTACAAATGCAATCAATCAAGTCTAAGAGTTCACAAAAATCTTCCAACCTAAATCATTGCTCGAAGATATATTTCAAACTTTTATAATTTGTGAAGAATCCTCAACTTATTTCATATGAGTGATGTCTCCAAGACTTTGGTACTTATACCACTGCTGCTATTTCAAGTCATGAGTTGGGTCATTCTATTCATGTGGCCTAAGTCATTGTGATGCGTAAGCTATCGTCTTCTCATATTAATATACGGCCTCACATTCATTTGTCCATGTAAGTTAGATTCCTTCGGAAGACAGGTATTTTAGCCTCTGAGACAGGATCTAAGTTCATGCCTGCTTCATGTGTCTAAGGAATATTACTTCTTTAAGCCGAAATTCACAATACTAAGCGTGGTAAAATCTGTTTGGCTTCAGATGTCCGTAAGACGGTCATTCGATGTTCTTTATGTTCTTTCTCGCTCTTCGTATGGATAAGAAAATCATTCACAAAGATTTAGATAAAATTGTCTAAATACGTGTGGAACACTCGATTTTTGAGGTTCATGAACAGGGTTGGTACATTAGTTAGTTCGAATGGCATAACTATAATCTCATAGTAACCATATCTTATTCGGAACAATTCGTTTTCGTACCCCAGATACCATTCTTCAAAAACCATATAATATATATTTCATCAAAATACCTCAATGAGGACTTTCCATACATTAATTTCGAGGTTCGATCTATCAAGCCGACTAATTACATGGCGTCTAGTCCTTTTTACATCCAAAATTTTGACACCACTTCAACATATTCACAAAATATTCCAACTTACGTTTATTTTACACATTCTAACCATACCATTTATACATGATTCACTATATACATATAAGTCTCATATTATCATAGAATTCTATGTCTCTGAGTGGCCTTCGTCGGAACCGTACTCCTCAATTGGAAATTTACCTTTTCCAATGCGTTTTTACCTCAAATCTCCGACGATCTACATCTTTCACAGAGCCAGGGGTCACACCTCCCCATGTATCTTCTTTGATGCCAGAAGTTTGTGTTATTTTTATCAGAAAGTAAGGTTGAGTTGGTAGCGGTAATTCCCCTAATCATCGAGGGCGATAAGATCCTGTCCTTTTTCCCTTCTCGTCTCTTTCTGGTATAATTGACGGCACAGGACGTGGGGCGGCGTTTGGAACATCAGGGTACAACCATTCTTTTATACCATGCCGTGTAACTTTCCGGGGACCAGGACAAGTGATTGTGGGTGCCGTTCCATACGCATTATATGTATACTTGAGCCTGTTGACAAATCCTTATAAGTCTGCCCAAACTTTGGAATTTTCTACATGGAGAATATATTCTCTTGATACTTCTTTTGCAAAACCATGCTAATCATTGGTAAGCCATGATAAGTTGTTGGATACTATCCTCATCCGTCACTCCATGGTTACGAGCATCCTTCCAAAGGTGCAAAATTGCTCCAAAATTGTCCTAAATCCATGCCCAGTTTATAATAAAAGAGCCGATATGCTCGTGTGAGTTCTAAATTTGTAGGCCTTGGGGTTAACTTTTTACCGTAATACTCCATTTTCCTATCATCCGTAAATGAGATTTCTAGATAAGCGAGACTTAAATTTAGGCAGTTGAGGATCAAAAATCCCGTCGCGTAGAATTTCAAATTGAGAGACTATGTCCATGTTTCTAATCACGTGGTGACATCCATTTTCGAAACTTCATTTCTTGAATTATATCTACGTTTCACATGTATCGTTACGATCCAAATCATTTGTTAGAACCTTAGTGATCCTAGGTCCAATTCTAAGTTTGAGCAACACCGCGATGGCCATAATTCTCATATAGGTGAAGAAATTTTCATTTCTTGATTCGTTTATTACGAATTGGGTTTATCGTTTCTACACATACTTGGGCAATGTTAGAATGTGAAACACCTATATCGAACAAGATATTATAGGTATGCTGAGAAATTTTTCTCATACCTATCAGGCCTTCCTGGTTTTTGTTCGTTCTATTTTAGGTGCGAAGTATAGGCTCTAGTCTACGGTGTTCTCGTTTATTCAAGTAAACATCTATTTCATATATCATTGCCCTTGCCTTTTGGGACATTATGTTCCCTCGCCATGGCCTTCTGTTACCCCGTTCACCATATCCTCCTCGGGTATCAGTACAGTTATGCTTTTATCAATAGTATTCTTGGGTTAGGCCTATATCAACCTATCTTTGATATCGATATCTTGAAAAGTTAATCTTATCGTGGAGGTCGTGATGTATCTAACACTATCATTCATTTCTACTCCAGTATTAATGATTCAGTTTTCCTTTTTCTCTTTATCAATCTTAGGAATATATCTCTCATATATCCTTATTTTAAACTCTTTCCAAGAGAAAATCCTTATACTAGCATTTAGCGCTATCGTTTGTAATATCCTTTTTAGGATATACGTCATTTCTTCTAAATCTTTATTGATTCATCATGCAATTTCGCATAGGATAAAATCCTTTATCCACTAGGAACGTATCATACTTTTGCCTTGACGTCAACTATCTTTACCATTTTCTCGACATTCAATGAATGTTTCATTCCCATGTCAGAGATACTTAATATCTCATTTTATTGATCGTCACAAAAGTGTGAGGGGTAAGCTTTACAATTAGATTCACCTTAAGATCCTTCCATGAGAATCTTTTCATTTGTTCTCTTGGATGCATTCCTTTGCAAAGTCTATAGGAGCTATCTTGCTTGTTAGTTACTAAGACACACGAGACAAGCATTTTGTGTCCATATAACTTAGAGTATTAAGATTCATTTCAAATAATGAATCTATTTCTTAATCCGTGTCTTTACTTCAAAGGAATTGTCTTACTTATCGAAGTCGTAAATCTTCTGCAGCTTATATCATATCATGGCTAACTCATGATTGTATAGCTTGTAATTCCTCCTACTATTTATGACCTTTGTCCCTTTTCTTGAGCATGATATCTGAAAGTAATATTACTTTCATTATACTTCGGTTCTCACATTCAGGATTAGAACCGTCATTATTGTCGTATTGCTTGGTAAGGTGGTACATTTGTACACCATAATTTAAATTCCAAGCATTCTATTACCATGTCTCGACTTTGGAGATATTTCCTCAAACTTGATTTACATGCTAGGACTATCCTAGTTGTTCATACATCTCAATGATTATGATTCCTCAATCTCATTATCATTGGTTAAACCAAGTCTTAATCACTTGGAATCGATTATGCTCAAGCATAATCTTATTAATTGAGGTATAAAATGAGAGATTGGTTATCTGCGATGCTATCATTTCTTTATATATATATATATATCATTTGAAAAGAATATCGTGCATATCTATTCTTTAAACATGTCCAACCTACTAATGAGGTTTTAAGGACAAACAATTATCTTTAAGATAAGTTGTAATCTATCTCGTTATGACATAATAAGGGGAAATTATATCCCACGGATATCATATGCTTTTCTTTACTTCTACTCTTGCATTCTATGCTAAAGAGTATCTCATTCATAACTTCCATTATCATAACAATCGCATGAAGATATAACTTCACTATCATCAATACTGGTATGCCCCTTAAGGGTCATTGCATCAATGTGCATTATAGGGGACAATATATCTCGTCTCATCGAGATCTTGTTCACAACATAACTTCTTGATGATATCACTTTACTAATTCGCACTTAGGTGACAAGGTAAGTCAACCTTCATCATACTTATTGGTTTCAAGAATCAAAGAGAATTCATCATGACAGTTTACAAGAGGTACGGTCTCACAAATCAAAATAACATCTTTTAATGATTGAATCCATATGCTCTTTGAACTGAATAATTGGGATCTAGGGTCCGAAGACCAGAATGACGACTACTGAGATTTCTTTGGTCATATGGGCTGGCCAGACTCGTCACAAATATTTTCAAAGTTACACAAGGACTTGGTTTCAGAGAACTCTTTATAAATCTTTGGGTTAAAATTTTTCTTCAGAAAAAGTGAGAAACTCAAGTGATTTCTCAATTCGAACTAGGTCATAGAGTTAAAATCAATGATAGAAATTGGGTAATGAAATTGAATTTGAAACCTTATATAACTCGTAATAGATCATCATCAAAGGTTCTCATGTATGTTATAGCTCTACTTGTACTACTGGGAATCTTACCTTCTAGTAACTTTCTAAGATTCTTATCGTACTGTAAAGTTCTCATTCTATAAAACCATAAACTAACTTCAACTGATTCTCGTAAATTCTAGAGAAGGAATCAGGGATTTGGTCCTTCTTAAGAAATTAAGTACATCGCGTTAGGAGTACGTAGGCGAAAACCATGCGTAAATCGGAGTTCAAACGAAGGAGAACGGGTGAAAACAAACACACTGCGCAGTGCAGAAAAGCCCGCGCCGAATTCATTCTTGTTTTGAAAACTCACATTGTTTTCGTTTAATCTTTGCATTCGTTCCCGTATCCATCCTTTTGATTTCGATCTCAAGTCTAACTATACTCACATCATTGAACTAACTCTTAGATTTATCTCATCAAAATTTTTCTACCACATCGTGGTCTCTTCTTTTGTAAAAATTCACAACACTTGAATCAATTTATTCTTCGATCACATTTCTATTTCGTTTCTAACGAAAAGTCATAGTCAACTTGGAGTTCCGTCTTGCGTGAACGTCCAAATAAAAAGACTATACTCATGTCACTTATCGCATAGTGACATTTATTATCTTGACCTCATTTCCATTTCTGCTCGCAAAATTTTCTTCTCATCATTCATTTCGAGATTCTCATTTCGCTCTCGCTTTTGTTCTCGGGATCGAATAAAATTCTCATAATTCACCCTTCTATGTTCTTTCGCAAATGGGATCATGCGTCTTAAACAGTCTACGTTCTTTTGGGATAACATACCCATCATCATAAACAACTTTAAGATTTGAAATAACATTTCAAATATTTACAACATAGCTCATTTGTACTCATGTACTTCTTTGAATTTCAAGAATTCCACATATCATATTTGACATATAAATGTCCACTTTTGAGCATTTTCATACATTAATAACAATAAATCTTTATTGAATTTCATGAATTCAAACATTTCATTTTTGACATATCTTTGTCAATACTTTCTCGTATGACATCATCATACATTATCATACGTTGGTAGCGAACCAACAACATTCCTTATCATCTCAACATCCTCCTCATATACATCATCAAACAATCCTCCTCATAAACATCATCAAACAATCCTCCTCATCAATTTTCAACTCATCTCAACATAAAACTTCATTCGCAACCTTTGCAATAACTTTCACTTCCAACAATTTCTCATAACTTTCATTTCTCTTGAAAAATCATTTCCCACTTTCAAGCTTTTCGCTTTCGAAACTTAGAAAATCATTTATCTAACACAAATCAAATCCTTTAAGTTTTCCTTAAATATGCAGTCTCATTCCTACATATTGTTGGAATCCTTTGAGCTTTCCTTAAATATGCAGTCTCATACCTGCATATTGTGGGAATCTCTTTTTATTTCAAAACTTTTGCGAAGAAAAATCATTTCCATCCTTTTTCACTTTCAAAACTTTTGAAAATGAATCATTTACCTCATTCCAGTTGAGCTTGATGTGATGGAGTGTTGAGCATTGTCGGCTGATCTCTAGAAGTCTAGTGACTCAATCTAGACTCAACTCTGAAAGGAGGTTTTGGATTCAAAGAGCGAACGGCTCTGATACCACTTTGTAACAACCCTCTAATCCTAACGACGGATTAACGAGGACTAATACTTGGAACAGTAATTATGGAACATGAAAGATAATTAATCACAGAACTGTGAACTAAATTCAAGTAAACTAAGAAGCTTCAACCATAACATACAAGATATACATAATTTACATATGGAGAGAGACCTACAGAATCTTAACACGGGAATTTCACATGATCTGAAGGTAATCAACTGTCAACATCAAAAGCTAACTTATTGTTCTATTGCAGCGGAAAGACGTGTGAATACACATATGACGATGTGTAGTCAAGGTTTCTAACATATCTTTATCAAAAGGGGTCCGACTGCTCAACACACCTCCATCCATCATCTGCTCAACCTGCACATTTAAAAACAAACATGCAGGGCTGAGTACAAGAATGCACTCAGTGAACTCATGCCAAAACATTTTATCATCATTGAATTACACTGCCCCATCGTGGTAAGTCACAAGGGTTTTATTAGAAAGGCCTTGTGCTTACTAAAACCTTTCATTATTTTCATAAATCATCGCCTGCGCAGGCATTTTCCTTGTATGTATGATCCGTATCCCTTTCCTTTCATTTCTCATATAACATCATCATTTCTCATCTCATAAAATCATCTCGCGCCGTAGAGGAGGCCTCCTCTCATGGACGTCGTGACCGGCCGAGCACCCTTTCAGCACACAGTCACCAAATAGTGCACAAAATCCTTGCCACTCCGGTAGAGGTGTTCACGGTCCGAGCCGGTTCCGATTCGAATCGCGGTTCTGATTAAATCCGAACCGAACCGCCCGTTAAGAGGTATATCTGGTTCGGTTAAGCCGTGAACCGCGGTTCGATTCTGTTGAAACCACCGTTCACGATTGAACAAGTGAACCGCCGACTTTTTTTTTGTACTCTTTAATTATATTTTGTATATATATACATAGAGATGACGAAAAAAATAATATTGAGACACAATAATTAGTAAATGAAATAAGAAAAATATTTTATTACACTTTCTTTTGTCACATTACAATTTACAACTTGTAGCAAAAATTACAACTTATAATAAACTAGAAGTCTAGAACTTATAAAAAAATTACAACTTATGCAAATAAAATCATACTTTAATTTAATTGAAGACAAAAAAAGAAAAAAAAAAGAAAGAGCTTGAGCTTAATTATAATATTGGAAAATATTATAATTAAGTTGCCCTAAATATCCCGATTAAGGAATCAAAGCCCACGTAGTTCTCTTACCTTCATGTTACCTTTTACATGTCAAGTCAAGTCATCATCAAAATCATCGACATCCGTATTACTTGCTTGAGATGTCTCGGTGTCGTCGGTTTCCACCTCGGTTGTGCTTATAGGATACTCGTAAAATAAGTCATCACACTTGTTCTCTTGCTCTCTTGCTTCAGCCAATGTATAATCTTTAAGCAATACTTGAGCTTCGAGATTATGTGGTGTCATCACAGATCTTCGTTCATCGAGTATGTATCCTCCTTGGCTAAAAGCTTGTTCGACGGAAACATTGGCGCGGACGGAAAAATCTCTTTTGCCATAATTGCAAGAACCGGATATTGATATTGTTTCAACGACCACCATTGCAACAAATCGACGTCAGTAGGACCTGCATTTAACAACTCACGAGACTTTGCCTCTGATAAGTATTGATCAAGTTCATTGTCTGCATTTCCCATTGAACTTGATCCTTTGTTTACAAAAAAATCTTGAAGTTGTTGTGCAGCACCTCTACTAGTGTCTATTCCTAATGAAAAAGGTCTATTACTCGTCCTAACACTAGTTCGATTTGGAAATTTATGACCATGTGCTACTTCATATTCAGTATAAAGATGTCTTAAATTCATTTTAAGAGTCTCACTTACCATATAAGGATCCGGCAATTGTATTCCTATATCCTCCGTAAGCTGCATTTCATTTAAAAATTTATAATACAATTGTATTAGCCCACAAACACCTTCGTCTTTTAAAGAAGGGTCTAAACATTTTGAAATCAAAAAAATATCATGAATATTTGTAAAATATTTCAACCATTTTCTAACCATAACAGTTATGCAAGCACATAAATTCGGATTTTGGCTACAAGTGTTAAATTGACATACAATCAAGATACATTGGTATAACACACGCGGAGAAGTAGGATAATAAACACCGGATAATTCTTTAGTTGCAACTTGAAAAGTTTGAAGAAGTTGCACTAAATCATAACATTCATCCCAATAAGAAGGCGATAAAATCATGCTATTAACTTCATTTGCAAAAAACTCAACTAATAAGTCTTTAAATTCAAAAGTAGAATTTAACATTTCATAAGTAGAATTCCACCTAGTGCACACATCAATGTTAAAACATTTACTACGTCCCGTTTTTGCTTTACAAAATTTAAGCCAAAGTCTATGCAACTTATGTCTATCACGCAACATTTCTATGGCTTTTCTAATCGGTGAAATTGAATTTTCTAATAATTTTAAACCATCTTGAACACATAAATTAATAATATGACATATACACCTAGTATGAAAATATTTACCGCCTAGAGTTGGATTACATGCTGCAATTAAACTTGGTACACTAGCCGTATTAGCACTAGCATTATCAAAGCCTATTGAAAATATTTTATTAGTCAATCTAAATTGTTGTAAAATTTTAATTATACATAAAGCAATATTTTCAGTGATATGTTTGCAATTAAACTTCTTAAAACATAAAACACGTTTATTCAAAGACCAACTTTTATCAATCCAATGAGCAGTTATACCCATATAAGAATTCTTTTGAAAAGCACAAGACCAAATATCCGAACAAATAGAAACCCGATGATCAAAACTAGAAAACATAGTTCTTAAATTGATTTTATATCTCTTAGCTAATTTGACAATAGTCCTAGTCATGGTTGCACGTGAAATTTTTTAGCGGAAGACAATAAAATACTATTTTCAAAACGCATGCTATCGGCAAATTGAAAAGCAAGAGATTCGGTAGACTAAATTTAGCCATTACTTCCTAGCAACTAAATCAATATACTTAAATAAAGAAGGTTCAGACGTACCTGGATTTAGTCCTTCCTTCAAATGAATTTGACTTTGTTTACCTTTATCTTTGGAAGGAGGGTGCTTTGCATGATATGGCCGATATGTGCCATATCCATTTCCGGCTTGTCACGCCCCAATTCAGGAAGGCACGGATGCCGGGGTGTGATTAGGGGTGGGGTTAAGAGCGGGGAAGAAGGGGATACATATAACATACATGATAAGAAGATGTGACCATGAAATCGGGCGGATCTCCTCTATAACTAGGACATATCCTCGAAGGGAGGGTGCACAAACAATCCACCAATGAATAATATCGATAACATAACCTTAGAAAACATGATCTTGGTTTATTATAAGTAATGCAAGAAAGTAAATAGCATTACATCCTCGTCAACTAGACCGTCAACCACATAGCATGCTCGTATCGAGACTCACGTGAGAATAACATAACAAATCTTGTTCCCAATCGAAAAGCAATTAAGGGACAAGAATACATCAATATCGTGAGTCGATATAACACAACATCGCTGAAGCATAGCATGAAGAACCCGCAGCCCACCCCTCGCCGCCGCCGTCCAGCCCTCCTCCATCTCGTGGAAAAGATTTGAAAAATAGTTTGGGGTGAGTACTAGCGCACTCACCGGGGTTTTATCGTAAATCAAAAGAATCATGAAGTCGTGTTTAGAGCACTTACCTTAGAAGGTTTTAAAACGTAAATTCACTTCTAAGTAAGCAAAATAGAATTTTCATTTTCGATACCGATCCGTTATTATCATACTCCTTCATAGAACCATGAACCAAGGCTCGAACGTATCCCGCCACCCATCACATGACATTCATTCGGCCCGGAACATATCCAGTCGGCCCACGCCCGGAACGTATCCAGCCGGCTAACTCGGTGTGGACTTCAGGGGTCAAATCCCCGTCAGAACCATAACCACCTCATTACCATTTCCGTGTGGACTTCCGGGGTCTATCCCCTTCAGAACCATAACCACGTGTTCGGGGTCTATCCCCTTATGATCAATACTCAAGATGGTGATCAACCCACCGAATAGAGATCCGTGCACAACCATGATAGAACCATATCTTGGATCAGAGAACAGTAATAATTTCACAAAAACATTTTACGGCGTACATGTTTTATTTTGAAATATCAGAGTAAATAACTCAAAATAAGCATATATAACCCAACCCGAATGTATTTAAAACGTCAACCGGGAGATATCTACGGATCCGATGACTTCACCGATCGTACTGGTAGGTACCTGGTAACAAGACGGAACAACTTTTGGGGTCACTTCCCACAAAGCAAAGCAACATCGTGATCCAAACGACGATCGTAGCAAAATTAGGGTTTTCGACTTTCTGAACCCACATTTGGCACTCTCCGGGTTTTCAAATCAACTCGATGCAGAAGGGAAATATATTCAGGGCATCAAGACCTATAATAGGGTACTTTCAAAATATGCATGCATCCAAGTTGACTCAAATCTTAACAAGAAGCTTCAAAATCGATGCTATCTTCGATCTAGGATAAACCATCCAAAATCGATGCATGAAAATGGAAACATAAGCAATATGCATAACGACGAACATGGAATGACAAACGACGTTGAAAATGGATAACCTGTGCATGTACTTCCCTTAGAAAACTCAAGCAACGGAAAACATCCCGACATGCGTAAACGCGAAAAATGTAAAAACGGAATCGGTACTTTAGTAGAATGCATAGCCCGAACTCAAATCCTAAAGGACCGTAGAGCTGTGCAGGTGGCTCGTCGGCCACCAAACAATGCCAAGAGGGGCGGCGGTGGTGGCCTTGGGCGGACGGCGGTTTGGCGAAATAGGCCGGCTCAAGACGGTTTTCGCCCGTCCCTTTAGAATCCCGAGTTCTATGCTATACGATCTACTAAAAGGCGGAATCAAAACAAGAAAAGGACAAAACAGAAAAACGGGCTGCCCGGGGTGGTTGATCGGCGGTGGTGGCTCGGCGGCCAAGAATGGCACCGCCACCGAGCCTCCCCGCTCGATCCCCACTCCTCCAGCTTCCGCGACATACCGGAGCTGCTCGGCTCTTCCGTAAACACGAGAGACGAAGGAAAATGAGCGTTGAAAATGAAGGCCCTAGCCTCCTATTTATAGGAAAGCGGGTCGCTTGTTCTGCTGTCATGCTGCTGCCCTTTTCGAAAACGCAAAACCGATGCAACTTTTGCAAACGGACTCAAATTTAGCAAACTTAGTACCCATGGACACGAAATAAAATACGGACACAATGACTATAAACAAGATATGCTTTTAAAGACCAATGAAAAGTCCGGTTTTTCGATAACTTCCCGGAGTGCCAAACCTTCATGGGTGGTCGAAAACCTGCATACTTAGTGTCTATGAATTCATCATAAGACACTCTTCATAACGCCTGAGGTTTCGTGACGGTCGATCACCGAAACAAAAGTCAACCTTTTGACCTTTTCTCGAAAAACGCACCATGCAAAATGAGCTTAAAAGATGAGGTATTACATCCTCCTCCTTAGAAAATTTCGTCCCAGAAATTTCAAACACGTGGAGAAAATAACTCGTGTCACCGAGCCCCGAACTTGTCTTCCAACTCCCACGTAGCTTCCTCCTTTCCGTGGTGATTCCACAACACCTTCACCAACGGAATCGCTATTCCTCAATTCCTTGACTTCTCGCTCCAAGATAGCCACCGGTCTCTCCTCGAACTCGATCCCGAGCAAGAACCACTTGGTCATGCTTGATCACGTGTTTTGGGTCGAACACGCATTTTCACCGAGAAACGTGAAACACGTCATGAACATCTCCGATGCTAGGCGTCAAAAGCTAACCTATAGGCAACGGGGCCTATTCTCTCAAGAACTTCGAAAGGTCCAACGAACCTCGGTCGTAACTTACCTCGTTTCCCAAAACGAACGACTCCTCTCGTTGGGGAAACCTTAAGGAAAACGCGATCTCCGATCATGAACTGAAGATCCGTACGACGCTTGTCCGCATAGGACTTCTGCCTATCTTGAGCTTCCTTGATCCTTCGCTTGATCTGATCGATAACCTCGACCGTCTGCTGAACCATCTCTGGTCCTAACATCTTCCTCTCGCCCACTTCGTCCCAATAAAGTGGCGATCGACACTTCCTTCCGTCTGGCGCTTCATAGGGAGCCATTCCTATGGTGGCACGATAACCGTTGTTATAGGCAAACTCTACCAAAGGTAGTATCTCTTCCCATTTCCTCCTCTGTCGCCACGATCGCTCGCAAAGATATCTTCCAAAACCTGAATCGTCCTCTCCGATCGATCGTCCGCTTGAGGATGGAATGTTTGTACTAAGATTGACTTGGTCCCCATGGCTTCCTGCAGACTCCTCCAAAACCTTGACGTGAACCTCGGGTCACGATCTGACGTAATCGATACCGGCACACCATGTAACCGTACGATTTCTTTGACGTAAAGCTGAGCAAGCTTATCTAACCCGTCGTCATCTCGAATCGGTAAGAATGAGTGACTTCGTCAGTCTATCGACGACAACCCATATAGCGGTGTTTCCTTTCGCTGACCTTGGAAAACTCACCACAAAATCCATACCGATATGATCCCATTTCCATTCTGGGATTGGTAGCGGTTGCAACAATCCCGACGGACGCTGGTGTACGACTTTCACTTGGCGACAAGCCATACAACGCTCCACAAACACGGCTACATCCTTTTCATCCCTTCCCACCAAAAATTCCTTTTAAGGTCTCAGACATTTTGGTGCTTCCGGATGAGCAGATCACGGTGCCTCATGAGCTTCACTTATGATTTTATCTCTCAATTCCCTATTGAGTGGCACACATATCCTTCCTCGGAATAGTAGCGCGTTGTCTTTCGCTTCTGTAAAACCCTTGCTATCTTCTAGCCTTGCTTTCAAACGCATCTTCTCCAGGAATTCGTCTCCTCGCTGGGCACTCACGATGGCTTCTCTTAGGTCCGGTTCGGCTGTCAAAGTTGTGAAGAATCCTTGCACTGATTCCGACGGATGAATCACTTCCAGGCTGAGCTTCTCGAAATCTCGAATAAGCTCTTTCTCTTGCGTGAGAAGATATCCCAACTTCGCCTCGCTTGCGACTAAGAGCATCTTTCACGACATTGGCTTTCCCCGGGTGATAACTGATAGAGCAATCATAATCCTTCACCAACTCTAGCCATCTCCTTTGCCTCATGTTCAGCTCTTTTTGTTCAAAGAAATACTTGAGGCTCTTGTGATCCGTGAAGATCTCACACTTAACTCCATAGAGATAGTGCCTCCAAATCTTCAACGCATGAACGATCGCCGCTAACCCGGATCGTGAGTTGGTAGCTCAACTCGTGCGGTTTCAACCGACGAGACGCTGAAGCTATAACCTTCCGTTACGCATGAGAACGCAACCCAAACCAAGTTTGATGCATCGGTGTAGACCACAAACCCATCGCTCCTTCCGCACGGCTAACACCTGAGCGGTTGTTAGCTTCTTCTTCAACTCCCGAAACTTGCTTCACAAGCTTCGGACCATGAAAACTTGATTCCTTTCTGAGTTGCAGCGCCATCGGCCTTGCCAACTTCGAAACCCTTCGATGAAACGTCTATAATATCCGGCCAAGCCTAGAAAGCTTGAACCTCATTGGCATTAGTCGAACCTTCCAGCCACTTACCGCTCAACCTTCATCGGGTCGACATTGATTCCTTCTGCAGACCACGATATGTCCATGGAACATCACTTTTTGAGCCAAAACTCGCACTTGCTATACTTGGCATACAACCTCTCGTCAGAACGCTTCCGTAATGGTACAGGTGTTCTCTATGCAACTCGCATTCTTGGAATAGATGAGAATATCATCGATAAAACCAAGACGAAACTATCCAGACATCGATGGAAAACTCGATTCATCGGATCCATGAAGATCACGCATTGGTCAAACCAAACGGCATCACGATGAACTCGTAATGCCCATACCGCCCCGAACGTGGTCTTCGCAACGCCTCCTTTCTCGATCTTCGGCTGATGGTAGCGACCTCAAATCGATCTTAGAGAAGACACTCGCCTCCTCGAGCGGTCAAAAGATCGTCGATCCTTGGAAGAGGATATCTGTTCTTGATCGTTAGCTTATTCGACTCTCGTAGTCAATGCACATCCGCATCGACCCATCCTTCTTGACAACAAATGTAATCGGCCCCCACGGCGACACGCTAGG
Source organism: Salvia rosmarinus (assembly GCA_036937905.1). Classification (NCBI taxonomy): domain Eukaryota; kingdom Viridiplantae; phylum Streptophyta; class Magnoliopsida; order Lamiales; family Lamiaceae; genus Salvia; species Salvia rosmarinus. The sequence goes on from CM072821.1 coordinate 30,293,289, forward strand.
TCGGATAAATCCTAGATCCAACAGCTCCTGAATCTGCGCTTTCAGCTTACAATTCTTTAGGTGCCATTCTATATGGTGCCTTTGATCTTGTCTGCTCCCGGTTCCGGATCAATAGTGAATTCCACTTGTCTATCGGCGTAACTGCAAGTCCTCGGAAACACGTCCGGATATTCACACACCACCGCTCCTTCTGCAACTGCTTTTGCGCTGTTTCATCGTGCCTGTCAAACTTACCAAGAGAGTTTGACAGCTTCCTTCCCGATCATCCTCACCGCCTTCGTCTTTGAGATCATTAACGCGCAAACACCCATCCTTATGCCGTGAAACAAACTTCCACTCCTTCTACTGTTCGAAAAGCAACTTCTCTCGAGACAACGATAGTTGCCATGTGCTTTTCCAACCAATCCATGCCAAAGATGACATCGAAATCTTCCATTCCGATGACATGCAAATTGGTAAGGACCTTCGCGCTCACGATTTCTACCTCCGGTTCTCGCAAATCTCTTTTGCTTTTAGCACTTCTCGACGGATGCTAATTTCTGTGGTACTGTGATTCCTGGGTACCAAACCCAACCTCTCACACGCGATTTTCGAAATGAAAGAATGTGAGGCTCTGTATCAAACAAAGCGGGGGTATATCACTCATATGGATTATACCGCAAGATTTCCGGAGCTTGAGCTGCTGCTGTCGATTCAAGGCGTACACCCTTGCTTGTCACGGTGGCCTTTGGTTTGCCGGCCTCAGGTGACCTCCTCGCCTGTTGTTTGTCCTCATGAGCATGATTCGCCTCTGCGGAGCTGGATGCTTGCCATCATGCGGCTGCACCGCTGCCCTCCTAACGGACAATCTCGAGCGTAATGTCCGGATTTCACAACGATAGCACTCGGTGCTACCTTGCTCGCACTCGCCGAAATGATTCTTTTGGCATTTACGCACCAAGGTTTTTCCACACCGCCGCATGGGTTGGAAATTCTTCCCAAGGTTGCCTTTCTCTCACTGAATGCCTTGATTCCTTGGAATCATCGGACCGCCCTGTTCCTCGAACACCGATTGCTCTTCCCCGATCTTCCCATTTCTCTCACTCTTCCTCCGCCTAGTCGTCCGGTGGCATTGTTCTTTCCCGGGCAACATCGACTCAATGTTTAATGCCCGGTTCAAGGGATCGCGATACGCCGATCTCCCGGATCGACGAGTGAAATTCGGTCTCGGTCGGAGTCCTCTCGAACTCGCATCCGCCTGGCGACCTCGGTCCACTGTGTATGTAGCATAACGTGATGTATGATCGAACGAGCGATCGATACTCGGTGACCGCCCTTCTTCCTCGACGAAGATTCCGTAACTCGCTTTGCTTTCACCAGAACGCCAGCACGACTTTTCCATGAGTTCTTCCTTGAAATCTTTCCACGATACCTTGCCCATCGTCCTGGTGTTAGAGTCCTTCTCACGGATTCCCACCGTAAATCAGCCTCATCGGTTAGTCGAAAGATCGCGCATTCAGCTTTTTCGCTTCTTCGCACCGGCGTATTCAAGATCCTTCGTGGATCGATCCAGCTCTCGCCGATCGGTTCGCCGAGACCGCCGAACGTAGGGGATTCGCTGCGAAAACTCGATCGTATGCCGCTGAACCAAAGGTGGTTCCCGGCTTCTTCCACGTTATTGTTCCTCTCGATTCCTTGTTCTCGGCATTCGCATCGACGTTGAAACATTAGAAACGCCGCATAGATAACCGCATCATCGCATAACATATATCATCACCCATATCACATATCATCACATATATCACATATCACGCACGATCACATATAATCATGCAATCATGTCAACATATCATCGTTATGCATTTCACATAACATCACCATCACACATCACATAGATCATATATCATCATGGCATACCTCATATCACATATAAGCATCAAACATAAACATCCTGTCGCATAGATGTTAGTATCGCAATTTGCAAGATCCATGAAGGATCACAAATACAAGATCAAGGTATGTCACCAAAAGGTCGAGATGAGCAAAAGAATCGACTCCACATCACAAAAGATGCCGCTCATCATGCTTCTAGCAGACTCATGACCCACCGTATACACCGACTACCTAGATCCCTCGCCCTCCATATCCATTCACTATTCCCCGCCGTCCCGGGTTCCATTCTGCTCTCCTCATCTTCTTTCCTTCCAATCGTGGCCTCGAATTGGCCGCCTGTAGCGATCCCGCATGGAAGCAAGCCTCTTGGGTATGATCCCATCCAAGCCGCCCACGATTGCTCGAGTATCGTGAAAGCTGCGCTCGAGTCCCTGCCTCGGCGCTGCCTTCCTCAATGTGCCCGACCTCATCGTAGTCATGGGCTATCTCGATCACCGGTCCTCCGAATCCTCACTATCCTCCTCGCTTCATCCGGGTCCTCCTCTTCTTCCTCGTAGTCGCCTTCCCGGATGCCACCGACACGCTTGGTGGCATGAAGATTCTGATTCGGGCTTCTTCACGCCATCGCTTGGACGGACAATATCTCTCGCCCCGAAGTTCCCGCCTCAAAGTCGCTCCTGGTCCTTCTAAGGTAAGGATCGTCGATGGAGGTGTAGTGACCGTGTATCCCGATGAACCGTGATCGCTCATTGATGGTTGTTCTCCCAACGGCTCTTGGGAACATCATCCCTATCATCGATCTCGATCGGTCCTCGAGGGTGTCTCGCAACCACATCCTCCTCGATGGTATACCGGTGGTGCATCCACCGCCTCCATACTCGAGCAATAACCTCAAGAAAGTCCAAGGTAAGGTGCTCGTGACGGGATCTCGCCCCAACAACACATGTCCTCGCCGCCCACGGCCGCCATCCCGCCGGTAGCCTTTCGATCATCCGATAGTAGGCCTCGTGATTCGACACTTTCCCACCGCCTCGAACCTTTCTTCATAACCCAACAAATCTTCCTGTAAATATTCCCAATGGCTCATGAATATTCCGGTACATTCCCCAATTTACTGGATATGCTCATCCATTCAGGATCTTAACCAACGTTGTCCGCCATCAATATCCATAAACCTACATGTTAGTTCACCATAAAACAACAACAAATATTCACGCTTCTTTTTCCGCCCGAGTCATCCGGGTAATCATGTTTCAAACACATGTTCATTTCAACACATATCAATATCAATATCGATATTTATCAAATAATCACGTAAGCAAACATTTGCACATAGACTTACATCAACCATACGTGATCACATTAATCACATCATATCATATAAACGATTTTCACATCACAGCCGCACCGGCCTTTCCGTCTCATCAACAATCACTTCCACATCTACATCAACATCCAACCATACCTCTTCCACATCACGTTTACATCACGTAAACTCTTACCAGGCCAAAACACATGAAACCAAGATCATATCAAGCTCACATAGCCACATAAAGCACCAACAAATAAACACATACCTCATCCCCTTTTAAAGGAGGCGCCCTGACGGTGAGTCGAGGTATAACAAAGCTGTAGATCAAAGCCAAGAACGCTCGATACCATTATCGCGTCCTGACATTATCTGGGATAAGAAGATGTGACCATGAAATCGGGCAAAGATCTCCTCTATAACTAGGACATATCACGAAGGGAGGGTACAAACAATCCACCAATGTAATAATATCGATAACATAACCTCGTAAAACATGATCTTGGTTTATTATAAGTAATGCAAGAAAGCAAAATAGATTACATCCTCACACTAGACATGTCAACCACATAGCATGCTCAGACGAGACTCACACAGAATAACATAACAAATCTTGTTCCCAATCGTAAAGCAATTAAGGACAAGAATGCATCAATATCTCTTCCTGTGCTTGAACTTTTGAAGTAGAAAAGTAAAATATTAAAGTTTGGGGTGAGTACTAGCGCGTCATGAATTGGATGCTCGATTCTTCTAGAATTTTTATTTTTCGATACCGATCCGTTATTACTGTTACTTCCCATCAAAGAACTATGAACCACGGCTCGGGCGTATCCCGCCACCCCATCACATGGCGTATCCAATGCCCACGATCGTTCGAACCCGCTAACCACCTCATTACTCGTTGATTTCATCTTGATCAATACTCAAATGGTCCAAACCATCAATTGACGTATATGTTTTATTTTGAAATATCGAGTAAATAACTCAAAATAAGCATATATAACCCAACTCGAATGCATAAAACGCCAACCGGAGATATCTACGGATCCGATGACTTCACCGTGTTGTATTGTTGTTGCAAAGCAACATCGTGATCCAAACGACGATCGTAGCAAAATCCATGGCACTCTCGGTTTTCAAATCAACTCGATGCGTAAGGGAAATATATTCGGCATCAAGACCTATAATAGGGTACTTTCAAAATATGCATTCATGCAAGTCGACTCAAATCTAGCGCGCCATTTCTCGATCTATGCTATACGATCTACTAAAAGCGGAATCAATTTGATGGTCGGCGTCGCAAAAAACCTTCATCATCATATTGCATCTCCATGGTTTCTCGATTTCAAATCCTTATAAACAAGAAAAAAGGAAAAGTCGATCTTCCCGAGATTCACGGGTGGTCGAAAACTCAGTTCTTCATAACGCCTGAGGTTTCGTGATCGTTGACATGGTACCTTCTCTTGGGGATCTTGAACTTTTTGAATATTAATACCACGAGCTCGGCGATCGCCGAACCGCCTCGACCTCGTCTAATCATCCTCCATGGGGTTTCCGATCGAGAACTAGATCCATCATATCATCTCCATGGCCATTTTTCAGAATATCCAGAGAGTTGCTTCTTCGCTGACATGGTGGGGATCTTGAGATGAGCTCGAGCCTCGACCTCGTAATCATAGGAACTAAGAATATTGGGAGTAAGTAAGAATATTGAGTAACAATATATGAGACTTGAGAGCAAGAGAGTAACAATAATTCGCAAGTATCACTATGAGAGTATGAGTAATGAGAGCAAGAATTGAGAGAATAAGAGAGTAAGAGAATAGAAATTGGTGTGTTGAAATGGTAGGATTGGGGGTATTTATAGATGAAATGGTAGGATTGAGGGAATTTTGAAAATTTGAAATTTGAAATTTGGGGAGGCGCGAAACCATGGTTCACATTCGTTCGAATCGAACCGTCGGTTCGGCCCGGAATCGTGTGAACCGCACGGTTCCATTTGTATTTTTTGTTTTTTTGTGTTTTAGATGTTATTTCATGTGTTTTATGTAATAATAATAATTGTATTTTGATGATATTAAACATATAACATTACAAAAAAAAATAAAAATAGCATGAACCGACGGTTCGGAACCGCCGGTTCAACGGTTCGGAACCGCCGGTTCAACGGTTCGAGGTATACCAACCCGAATTGGAACCGTGTAGGAGGCGGTCCGGTTCCGAACCGGAACCGTTGACCACGGTTCCGGGCCCGGAACCGTTGACTCGGTTCCGATTCCGGTTCGGAACCACCGGTTCCGATTCCGTTGAACACCTCTACACTCCGGCACAGCATACAAATTCTCAATCATCCTTGTGGGTACTTACAAGGATACGAATTCAATCATTTCATAAGTGGGAGCTACCCAACAATATGCATCATTCGATCATGGATAGGATACATACATAAAACATAAACATTTTGGGCAGGTAATTAAATAATCATTTCTCATCATTTCTTGCGAATAAAGCATCGTAAATAAATCATTTGATAAGCAATTTATCTTTTTGAGTATAATAAAGCCCACCTGGACTGTAGATCGTCGATAATCAAAATACGTTTCCTTTTCACGTCTCTTGCTTACGTTCACGTCCAACCTTTACGTAAAAACTATTTTAGTACGTCTGTCACATTTTTCGAGAACATCAAAGTTTAAATAACCTTTGATAACTTATAAAGTAATAACTCGAATCCCTTAACTAATTTTAATACGTCGTTTCGATTATAATGATTTAATTTACATCATGCTTAGCTTCCAAATAAATCACTAATATGAAACATATAAATCATGCTCAACATTATTAATGAACAATAGACATGCTTGCATAATACTCTTATTACATAAAATAATCATAGGAATTTAAATATTATAATTCCTTGATCATTAGACTAAATTTTCTAATCGTCTCTAAACGTTGACGTTTGAAACGTCTCAAAACGTTCATGATCGACCCATCTCAAAATGGTCGTAATAAAGTCGTAATGACTTTATTAATTCATTTCATTAATAATGAAATTTAATTCTAAGCTTCGTCACTTAGAAAAATTTACGTAATATTAACTTTCGATATTCAATCGACGTTAAAATATTACTGCCGAAAGAATTATATAACTAAATCACTTGATTCACTAATCGTTTGTGAATGTGATACAATAATTTATTATATCATAAATAATCGAAATCGAGCTTTGATAATTAATTATTTCAATATCGAGATGAAACCCTAATTTACGATTTTTATTATCGTAATTGGGCTTTAAATCTTCGGGATATTACATTCCACATCCCTTAAAAGAAATTTCGTCCCGAAATTTGCATACCTCAAAAAAAACAGTTCGGGGTACCTTTGTCTCATAACATCTTCAATTTTCCACGTGATTCCCTTTTGTCCATGGTTTCTCCATTGGACTTTCATTTAAGACCCAAACTCGATTCTCAATCGTTGAATCGTACGATCAAATAGTCGTAGATTTTCATCACAACTCATATTTGAGTTAAGGATCACGTCATTATGATGGATTACGTGATTTGGGTCATATTCGTATTTCTTTAACTTTGACACGTGGAATATTACGTACATTCCCCAATGTGGTGGAAGTACCAATCTATAGGCTACTGGGCCTATCATTTCTAGGATCTCGTGAGGTCCTATAAAATGTGATCTCAACATTCCCTGCACCTTAAACTTTATAAATTTCCCTTGATGGAGAAATCTTAAGAAACTTTCTTTCCGTATTCAAAATGCAGTTCGGATCTACGCGCATCCGCGTAAGACTTTTGTCTGTCTTGAGCTTTTCTTATTCTTTGCCTCATTTGGCAGATATCGTAATCATTTCATTTACGTTGTCAGGACATTATACTTTCTCTCACCTACTTTATTACAATAAAGTGGTGGTCGATACTTCTTTCCACATAATGTCTCATATAGCTATATTGATCGTTGCTTGACAGCTATGGTGGTACGTGAACTTAACAAGTGGTACAACATGTTCCCACCTGCATTTCGATTTAACATTAATATCCTCATCATATCCTTAAACATCCATATTGTCCTTTTGATCGTCCATCTGTCCGTGAGTGGACATCTACGTTAAGGTTCAATCTCGTGTCTAACTCCTTTTGGTGAGCTAGTTTAAAATCTAGGGGTAAACTTGGAGTCTCTATCTGAAGTGATAGGTTTTGGTACCCCCTGTAAATATACGATTTTCTTTATGTACGACTGAGCTAACTTATCAGATCTCTAAGTCATCTGAAATAGGTGGAGATTAGCGTAATTGGTGAGTCAATTCACTACTACCCATATAGTAGTGTTATTTCAATTGATTTTGGTAAAACCCGTCATAAAATCTATTGCTATGTCATTCCATTTTCATTTGTGTATCTCTAGAGATTTATAACCTCTTATAAGGCCATTGATACAACGCCTTCACTTGTTGGTAACCGAGACCATGCTCGATATTATGGTTATATCTCATTTCATTCCTTTCTATCTAACTTTTCTCGTAAATCATAATATACTTAATGCTGCCTGGGTGGGCGGTATGAGGAATATCATGAGCTTCATTCATGATTTTATTTCTAAGCTTATTATCGCTTGAAATATATATATATCCTTTCCTTAGACAATATGACATTGTCCAATGCTTATTTAAAATCCCTCAGCTATTCATTCCTCTTCTTAGCTCGTGGTCAAGTCTCTTTGCTCGAAGATATATTTCAAACTTTTATAATTTGTGAAGAATCCTCAACTTATTTCATATGAGTGATGTCTCCAAGACTTTGGTACTTATACCACTGCTGCTATTTCAAGTCATGAGTTGGGTCATTCTATTCACGTGGCCTAAGTCATTGTGATGTGTAAGCTATTGTCTTCTCATATTAATATACGGCCTCACATTCATTTGTCCATGTAAGTTTGATTCCTTCGGAAGACACCATGTGTCTAAGGAATATTACTTCTTTAAGACGAAATTCACAATACTAAGCTTGGCAAAATCTGTTTGGCTTCAGATGTCCGTAAGACGGTCCTTCGATGTTCTTTATGTTCTTTCTGTTCTTTCTCGCTCTTCGTATGGATAAGAACATCATTCACAAAGATTTAGATAAAATTGTCTAAATACGTGTGGAACACTCGATTTTTGAGGTTCATGAACAGGTTGGTACATTAGTTAGTCCGAATGGCATAACTATAATCTCATAGTAACCATATCTTATTCGGAACAATTCGTTTTCGTACACCAGATACCATTCTTCAAAAACCATATAATATATATTTCATCAAAATACCTCAATGAGGACTTTCCATACATTAATTTCGAGGGTCGATCTATCAAGGCAACTAATTACATGGCGTCTAGTCCTTTTTACATCCAAAATTTTGACACCACTTCAACATATTCACAAAATATTCCAACTTACGTTTATTTTAAACATTCTAACCATACCATTTATACATGATTCACTATCTACATATAAGTCTCATATTATCAAAGGATTCTATGTCTCTGAGTGGCCTTCGTCAGAATCGTACTCCTCAATTGGAAATTTACCTTTTTCCAGGTACGTTTTTGCCTCAAATCTCCGACGATCTACCTCTTTCACAGAGCCAGGGGTCACACTGCTCCCTGTATCTTCTTTGATACCAGAAGTTTGTGTTATTTTTATCAGAAAGTAAGGTTGAGTTGGTAGCGGTAATTCCCCTAATACTCGAGGGCGATAAGATCCTGTCCTTTTCTCTTCTCGCCTCTTTCTCGGTATAATTGACGCACATGATGTGGGCGGCGCTTGAATATCGTGTACAACCATTCCTTTATACCAGGCCGTGTAACTTGCCGGGGACCAGGACAAGTGCTTGTGGGTGCCGTTCCATACGCATTATATGTATACTTGAGCTTGTTGACAAATCCTTATAAGTCTGCCCAAACTTTTGAATTTTCTACATGGAGAATATATTCTCTTGATACTTCTTTTGCAAAACCATGCCAATCTGTTGGTAAACGACATATAAGTTGTTGGATACTATCCTCATCCGTCACTCCATGGTTACGAGCATCCTTCCAAAGGTGCAAAAATTCCTCCAAAAACTGTCCTAAATCCATGCCCAGTTTATAATAAAATAGCCGATATGCTCGAGTGAGTTCTAAATTTGTAGGCCTTGGGGTTAACTTTTTACCCGTAATACTCCATTTTCCTATCATCTGTAAACATATATTTCTAGATAAGCCAGACTTAAATTTAGGCAATTGAGGATCCAAAAATCCCATCACGTAGAATTTCAAATTGAGAGACTATGTCCATGTTTCTAATCACGTGAGTGACATCCATTTTCGAAACTTCTGTTTCTTGAATTATATCTACGTTTCACATAGACGTTACGATCCAAATCATTTGTTAGAACCTTAGGTGATCCTAGGTCCAATTCTAAGTTTGAGCAACACCTGCGATGGCCATAATTCTCATATAGGTGAAGAAATTTTCATTTCTTGATTCGTTTATTTTGAATTGGGTTTATCGTTTCTACACATACTTGGGCAATGTTAGAATGTGAAACACCTATATCAAACAAGATATTATAGGTATGCTGAGAAATTTTTCTCATACCTATCAGGCCTTCCTGGTTTTTGTTTATTCTGTTTTAGGTGCGAAGTATAGGCTCTGGTCTACGGTGTTCCCGTCTATTCAAGTAAACATCTATTTCATATATCATTGCCCTTGCCTTTTGGGACATTATATTACCTCGCCATGGCCTTCTGTTACCCCGTTCACCATATCCTTCTCGGGTATCAGTATAGTTATGCTTTTATCAATAGCATTCTTGGGTTAGGCCTATATCAACCTATCTTTGATATTGATATCTTGATAAGTTAATCTTATCGTAGAGGTCGTGATGTATCTAACACTATCATTCATTTATACTCCAGTATGAATGATTCAGTTTTCCTTTTTCTCTTTATCGATCTAAGGAATATATCTCTCATATATCCTTACTTTAAACTCTTTTCAAGAGAAAATCCTTATACTGGCATTTAGCGCTATCGTTTGTAATATCCTTTTTAGGATATACGTCATTTCTTCTAAATCTTTATTGATTCATCATGCAATTTCGCATAGGATAAAATCCTTTATCCACTAGGAACGTATCATACTTTTGCCTTGACGTCAACTATCTTTACCATTTTCTCGACATTCAATAAATGTTTCATTCCCATGTCAGAGATACTTAATATCTCATTTTATTGATCGTCACAAAAGTATGAGGGGTAAGCTTTACAATTAGATTCACCTTAAGATCCTTCCATGTGAATCTTTTCATTTGTTCTCTTGGATGCATTTCCTTTGCAAAGTCTATAGGATAAGACACACGAGGCAAGCATTTCGTGTCCATATAACTTAGAGTATTAAGATTCATTTCAAATAATGAATCTATTTCTTAATCCGTGTCTTTACTTCAAAGGAATTGCCTTACTTATCGAAGTCGTAAAGCTTCTGCAGCTTATATCATATCATGGCTAACTCATGATTGTATAGCTTGTAATTCCTCCTACTATTTATGACCTTTGTCCCTTTTCTTGAGCATGGTATCTGAAAGTAATATTACTTTCATTATACTTCGGTTCTCACATTCAGGATTAGAACCGTCATTATTGTCGTATTGCTTGGTAAGGTGGTACATTTGTACACCATAATTTAAATTCCAAGCATCCTATTACCATGTCTCGACTTTGGAGATATTTCCTCCAAACTTGATTTACATGCTAGGGCTATCCTAGCTGTTCATACATCTCAATGATTATGATTCCTCAATCTCATTATCATTGGTTAAACCAAGTCTCAATCACTTGGAATCGATTATGCTCAAGCATAATCTTATTAATTGAGGTATAAAACGAGAGATTGGTTATCTGCGATGCTATCATTTCTTTATATATATATATATCCTTTGAAAAGAATATCGTGCATCTCCATTCTTTAAACATGTCCAACCTACTAATGAGGTTTTAAGGACAAACAATTATCTTTAAGATAAGTTGTAATCTCTCTCGTTATCATATGTTTTTCTTTACTTCTACTCTTGCATTCTATGCTAAAGAGTATCTCATTCATAACTTCCATTATCATAACAATCGCATGAAGATATAACTTCACTATCATCAATACTGGTAAGTCGCTTAAGGGTCATTGCATCAATGTGCATCATAGGGGACAATATATCTCGTCTCATCGAGATCTTGTTCACAACATAACTTCTTGATGATATCACTTTACTAATTCGCACTTAGGTGACAAGGTAAGTCAACCTTCATCATACTTATTGGTTTCAAGAATCAAAGAGAATTCATCATGACAGTTTACAAGAGGTACGGTCTCACAAATCGAAATAACATCTTTTAATGATTGAATCCATATGCTCTTTGAACTGAGTAATTGGGATCTAGGGTCCGAAGACCAGAATGACGACTACTGAGATTTCTTTGGTCATATGGGCTGGCCAGACCCGTCACAAATATTTTCTCAGTCACACAAGGACTTGGTTTCAGAGAACTCTTTATAAATCTTTGGGTTAAAATTTTTCTTCAGAAAAAGTGAGAAACTCAAGTGATTTCTCAATTCGAACTAGGTCATAGAGTTAAACTCAATGACAGAAATTGAGTAATGAAATTGAATTTGAAACCTTATATAACTCGTAATAGATCATCATCAAAGGTTCTCATGTATTTTATAGCTCTACTTGTACTACTGGGAATCTTACCTTCTAGTAACTTTCTAAGATTCTTATCGTACTGTAAAGTTCTCATTCTATAAAACCATAAACTAACTTCAACTGATTCTCGTAAATTCTGGAGAAGGAATCAGGATTTGGTCCTTCTTAAGAAATAAAGTACATCGCGTTAGGAGTACGTAGGTGAAAACCATGCGTAAATTGGAGTTCAAACAAAGGAGAACGGGTCAAAACAAACACACTGCGCAATGCAGAAAAGCCCGCCCCGAATTCATTCTTGTTTTGAAAACTCACATTGTTTTCGTTTAATCTTTGCGTTCGTTCCCGTATCCATCCTTTTGCTTTCGATCTCAAGTCTAACTATACTCACATCATTGAACTAACTCTTCGATTTATCTCATCAAAATTTTTCTACCACATCGTGGTCTCTTCTTTTGTAAAAATTCATAATACTTGAATCAATTTATTCTTCGATCACATTTCTATTTCGTTTCTAACGAAAAGTCATAGTCAACTTGGAGTTCCTTCATGCGTGAACGTCCAAATAAAAAGACTATACTCATGTCACTTATCGCATAGTGGCATTTATTATCTTGACCTCATTTCCATTTCTGCTCGCAAAATTTTCTTCTCATCATTTATTTCGAGATTCTCATTTCTCTCTCGCTTTTGTTCTCGGGATGGAATAAAATTCTCATAATTCACCCTTCTATGTTCTTTCGCAAATGGGATCATGGGTCTTAAACAGTCTACGTTCTTTTGGGATAACATACCTATCATCATAAACAACTTTAGGATTTGAAATAACATTTCAAATATTTACAACATAGCTCATTTGTACTCATGTACTTCTTTGAATTTCAAGAATTCCACATATCATATTTGACATATAAATGTCCATTTTTGAGCATTTTCATACATTAATAACAATAAATCTTTATTGAATTTCATGAATTCAAACATTTCATTTTTGACCTATCTTTGTCAATACTTTCTCGTATGACATCATCATACATTATCATACATTGGTAGCGAACCAACAACATTCCTTATCATCTCAACATCCTCCTCATATACATCATCAAACAATCCTCCTCATAAACATCATCAAACAATCCTCCTCATCAATTTTCAATTCATCTCAACATAAAACTTCATTCGCAACCTTTGCAATAACTTTCACTTCCAATAATTTCTCATAACTTTCATTTCTCTTGAAAAATCATTTCCCACTTTCAAGCTTTTCGCTTTTGAAACTTAGAAAATCATTTATCTTAAACAAATCAAATCCTTTAAGTTTTCCTTAAATATGCGGTCCCATTCCCGCATATTGTTGGAATCCTTGAGCTTTCCTTAAATATGCGGTCCCATACCGCATATTGTGGAATCTCTTTATTTCAAAACTTTTATGAAGAAAATCATTTCCATCCTTTTCACTTTCAAAACTTTTGAAAAGGAATCATTTACCTCATTCTAGTTGAGCTTGATGTGATGGAGTGTTGAGCATTGTCGGCTGATCTCTAGAAGTCTAGTGACTCAATCTAGACTCAACTCTGAAAGGAGGTTTTGTATTCAAAGAGCGAACGGCTCTGATACCACTTTGTAACAACCCTCTAATCCTAACGACGGATTAACGAGGATTAATACTTGGAGCAAGAATTATGGAACATGAAAGATAATTAATCACAGAACTGTGAACTAAATTCAAGTAAACTAAGAAGCTTCAACCATAACATACAAGATATACATAATTTACATATGGAGAGAGACCTACAGAATCTTAACACGGGAATTTCACATGATCTGAAGGTAATCAACTGTCAACATCAAAAGCTAACTTATTGTTCTATTGCAGCGGAAAGATGTGTGAATACACATATGACGATGTGTAATCAAGGTTTCTAACATATCTTTATCAAAAGGGGTCCGACTGCTCAACACACTTCCATCCATCATCTACTCAACCTGCACATTTAAAAACAAACATGCAGGGCTAAGTACAAGAATGCACTCAGTGAACTCATTCCAAAACATTTTATCATCTTTGAATTACACTGCCCCATCGTGGTAAGTCACAAGAGTTTTATTAGAAAGGCCTTGTGCTTACTAAAACATTTCATCATTTTCATAAATCATCGCCTGCGCAGGCATTTTCCTTGTATGTATGATCCGTATCCCTTTCCTTTCATTTCTCATATAACATCATCATTTCTCATCTCATAAAATCATCTCGCACCGTAGAGGAGGCCTCCTCTCACGGACGTCGTGACCGGCCGAGCACCCTTTCAGCACACAGTCACAAAATAGTGCACAAAATCCTTGCCACTCCGGCACAGGATACGAATTCTCAATCATACTTGTGTGTACTTACAAGGATACGAATTCAATCATTTCATAAGTGGGAGCTACCCAACAATATGCATCATTCGATCATGGATAGGATACATACATAAAACATAAATATTTTGGGCAGGTAATTAAATAATCATTTCTCATCATTTCTTGCGAATAAAGCATCGTAAATAAATCATTTGATAAGCAATTTATCTTTTTGAGTATAATAAAGCCCACCTGGACTGTAGATAGTCGATAATCAAAATACGTTTCCTTTTCACGTCTCTTGCTTACGTTCACGTCCAACCTTTACGTAAAAACTATTTTAGTACGTCTGTCACATTTTTCGAGAACATCAAAGTTTAAATAACCTTTGATAACTTATAAAGTAATAACTCGAATCCCTTAACTAATTTTAATACGTCGTTTCAACGCGTATCTTAACTAAATATTTCTCGTACTTCGATAGAGACGTAATATGATCTACGACCTCATATTAACCATTTAGGTTAAACGTTCAACGTTTTCTAACGTCTTTCTGATAAAATGATTTCAATTATTAAATCTTTTCTCACAATTGAGATATTCTTATAAAATTAATCGTTTACACGTATTAGTGTATTTATTCAACGTATTCAATACGTTTAATCTTAAGTCGGGGTTTGACTTTTCTTAACATATTTTATAACCAATTTTATATAAATCGATTTTCAATCGATTTCTTTTCATAAAACCCTAATTCTCGATTTTTCACGCTAATCAATAAACTTGATTAATATTTCCCTTTAATAAAATTAACTTATTCATTTTACATTATTTTTCATTTCTAACGTTATTTAATATAACGTTTCGTCGTAAACATAGTATACTATGTTTCTAGAATTCCATAAATTCTCAATAGGTCTAAAATATATTCTAATCATATAATATGTGATTTTCCTTGAATAAATGAATTCAAAACCCTAAATCTTCAAGAACAACTCTCGGCCCCTTTTACAAATATTTCTCAACTTCTTCCAAAAATTCTTCTAAATTCACATAATGTTCCATATTATCATAGTATCAATAATATGTATTAACATTAGCTATAGAAAAATTGGACTTCATTTTCCTATTCTCTAAAGCTCATGGTTTTCTTCTAAGTATTACCAAAACTTTTCAAAAATTCTAATTAAATTCTACAACACTTAATCATCACTCTATATCATAATTATAACATAATATTCAACATATTCAATCCCTACATCAATGTACCATCCTTCATAGCTTCTCGAAAATTTTAATACTATGAACATACATTTTCCAAAATTTCTAATAAATTCACATATCACTAAATCAATGCTCTATATCAATAATATGTTATAATATCACTTAAATAAAATTTGTACATCAACATATAATTTCCAAGGATTTTCGGAAATTATAAAACTATAGCATATGATTTCTAAAAATTCCCAAATAATCACAATGAGTTCAATTACTAACATATAACATTAATCCATCAACAAATTAAACAAGAAAATTTTCGATTATAATGATTTAATTTACATCATGCTTAGCTTCCAAATAAATCACTAATATGAAACATATAAATCATGCTCTACATTATTAATGAACAATAGACATGCTAGCATAATTATTTCTATTTTTCTCATAAAGGGCATAAGTATATAATTTAAAATCGAACGGTTGGAAATTGAAAATTTTAACGTATAATCGAGGCTAGTTCGATTCCTAACCTCTTTACCGGTTTTGATTTGTTGTGCAAAGGATTTAAATCAAGGATTTTGGCTATTGAAAGGAAGAACTCTCAAAGTTTTCTCACAAGAATGCTCACGGCAATTTGGTTTTGGGAAGGGAATGTGTGATGTTTTGTTTTATCCAATGCTTAAGTACCAAAGCAAAAATGAATTCAAGACTACACACTTAATGCACACTTCTCTACACTCACGGTAATGTGTAGAAATGAAAGAGAGATGTTTTGTTTGATGTACTTATCAATTACTAAATAAACTAAGTGAATAAAATGATTTATAATTAATTCCTCTTGTACTCACGGCACACACACACATTGCAAGACATATTACCATGGTGACTCACTCAACAATACATCATCCTAGGCTCTAGTATGACCATCACCATCAAAATACTTAATACATTTAAAATTAAAGGAATAAACCAAGTATTACACTTAATTCTTCTACACTTCACGGTTCATTCACAATTTTGAATGAAACAAACAAAATAATCCTACTTTTATCACCTAGGGATGTCGGCCATTACTCACATAAATTGGCTAGACTTTCATTTGATGACATATTCACAACATGTCATCTCTTACATTCATTCAATACCATTTACTAAATAAAAAAGATGAAACAAAGTAAATCCTCCTTTTTGTATACATAGATGTTGGCACTTTCTTATTGCACAAAGAAGTGAGTTTTAATTTATTTTGTCTTATACACTATGTAAAGATCTTACACACTTACAAATGCAATCAATCAAGTCTAAGAGTTCACAAAAATCTTCCAACCTAAATTTTCAACAAAATCGGCTATTACTAAAGCCAATACACCCCCCACTTGATTCATCTATTTATTCCTTGTTTATTGTGTACAAAATATATCCTACTACTCAATTACAACTCACATGCATAAGATTAGAAAAGTTTTCGTCCATTTATTCCAAATTTTTACAACTCACGGCACTTTTATATACACAAGTGCCAACTATATCATTTTCATGCTATTTATAGTTATATATCACAATATATGTCTTAGATGATAAATTAAATCATAGGAAAAATTATTAAAAAGATTCATGTGTCAAAACCCTAATTTCGAAAATTAGGGTTTTCGAAATTGCTAACTTTATTCAATAATTATTCCTTAATCCCCTAGCATTGTTTTAATGCTAAATAATACTCTTATTATATAAAATAATTATAGGAATTTAAATATTATAATTCCTTGATCATTAGACTAAATTTTCTAATCGTCTCTAAACGTTGACGTTTGAAACGTCTCAAAACGTTCATAATCGACCCATCTCAAAATGGTCGTAATAAAGTCGTAATGATTTTATTAATTCATTTCATTAATAATGAAATTTAATTCTAAGCTTCGTCTGTAACGCTCCAATTTTTTCTAAGAATAAATTATTGCTATTTAATTTAAACGTGAACAACAAATGAAAAACTTGTAAACTCAACAAATAAATATAAATTTAATTTGAAAACGACTTAATAAAGAAAACTAAACTTATGATTTTAGTCAATATCGAAAATCTCATAACTTAAAATAAAATAAATAAACGACTTCTTATTATACTAGTCATTCTCGACTTCCATGGCTGCTTCGACTCCTCAACTGCAAAACTGAAAGTAAATAGGGGTGAGCATATCATAAATATACTCAGTGAGGAACAATACAATTATCCACATATGTAATACATGTTAATCTTTCATATAAATAGAATTTAAATATCATGAAAAATATAAATATATAACTGTGAGACCTTAATATACTGTGAGGTCTTAAATATAATAATAACATGAGACCTCAATATACTGTGAGGTCTTAAATACAGCAATAACATGGGACCTTAATATACTGTGAGGTCTTAAATATAATAATAACATGAGACCTTTATATACTGTGAGGTCTTAAATATAATAATAACATGAGGCCTTAATATCTTGTGAGGCCTTAAATATAATAATAACATGAGACCTTAATATCTTGAGGTCTTAAATATAATAATAACATGAGACCTTAATATCTGTGAGGTCTTAAATATAATAATAATATGAAGCCTTAATATCTTGTGAGGCTTTAAATATAATAATAACACGAGACCTTAATATCTGTGAGGTCTTAAATATAATAATAACATGAGACCTTAATATATCTTGTGAGGTCTTAAATATAATAATGACATGAGACCTTAATATACTGTGAGGTCTTAAATATAATAATAACATGAGACCTTAATATACTGTGAGGCCTTAGATATAATAATAACATGAGAACATGTATATTAACATAAGCATCATGTAGTCTTTAAAATAAAAACATGTAGTCATATAATCAATATGAATATAAAAACATATAAAACAATAGGGATAACATAACCACAAGCATAAATTTTCCCACCTTATTTTGTCGAGCACAACAAATCAAAAATATGCTTCCGTCAATTGAGCATTGGAGCGAAATATATTGTTTATGTGATGTGTGCATGTTTCTGTGTGTGTTGTGTGTGTTTGGGTGCAGTGTGTGCGTGAATGTGATCTGTGTGTGTGCATGAATGTGTGTGCAATGTGTGCAATAGTGTGTGTGTGTTGTGTGTATATGAATATTGTGTGCGCATGCGTGTGTATCTCCATTGTGTGTGCATATGTTATATATATATATATATATATATATATAGGATGGATCAATGAGAACCACATCTTTTGCGAACTCATGCGAACCATGCATAAGGCGTTGAAGATGATGCACAAAAGCGGTATAAAGTTGTGCATAATCTAAAAGTTTCTAAAATTATTTTGTTGTACAACAATTTTAGAATATTTTCGTTATGCACAACTTTATAGGTTTTATTCATCAACTTTATACGTTTGTGCATAGTTCTCAAGTTCTCATAAAGATGAGTTCTCACCGATCCAACCTATATATATATATATATATATATATATATATATATATATAGGGTTGGGTTCCCGTAGTACCCGGTCCCCAGATAGTATGTAGTACTCAATCTAGACCACACATTTTGAACACGTGGCCGCACCACAAGCTGACACGTGGCAGCTCATTTTTATTTCATTTTCTTTTTAATTTTCGCAAGGGGCAAAATGGGAACAAATCAAATCAACCTTCTTCTTCTCCTCCTTGGTGGCAACGGGCGGCGCCGGAGACGACGGCGGCGGACAATGATTTACGGCGGCGGCGGCGGCGACCGCGAACATCAACAATATAAACAAACAACAACAAACAATAGATTTTGAAAGAAAGAAAAAGAAGAAAAAAAATTTGAGAACAAAATTGATGGATTTTGAGAAAAAATATAAGATAAATTTGATAGATGATTGAAGAATCGAGAAATATGATGGCTATGGCGGTGTTTCACGATGAATTCGTCGGTAATCAACGAAAGAGACGACGGAATTGACATAGAAGGATGAATGAGAGATTTTCTGTCGAAACCATAAAAATGCATTGAACAAAACATGAAACTGCATTGAACAAAACATGACAATGCATTGAACAAAGCATAAAATTGCATTTGCCACAAAACACAAACATGCATTGAACAAAGCATGTCCATGCATTGAACAAAGCACGTCCATGCATTGATCAAAACATGTCAATGCATTTAACAAAACGTAAAAATGCAGGCCAACGGGCGCTCGAGCATGAGCACGGCGCCGCACTGGCGCATCTGCGTTAGCACGCGAGCACACGCCGCCAGTTGGCGGCGCGCTACGGCGGGCGTGAGCTTCGAACAGCATGCATTATTATGTTCAAATGCATGCATTTTTTTATTCATTTGAATGCATTATTATGTTCAAATGCATGCATTTTTTGTTTTCGCAATCACCTAACAAATCAAATTACTAATCTACCCTTAATGAACCGAAAATCAACGAAATTAAGCTTAAAAAGTCCAAAAAAATCTCAGCCATAGGATCTATGAGATGAGTGGATGAGATTGAGTACTACATACTATCTGGGGCTCGGGTACTATTTGATCCCTAATCTATATATATATATATAAAACCCTAATAAAGTTCTAATCCTACTAGAACTTTGTGAATTAAATCTTAATCCTATAAAATAAAACTAGAGCTCAAATAAGTTTTAAAAAAATAAAATATTAGAGTTTGATAAGTATATAGAGTTTGATTTGAAATAGAATAGATATCAATATATATATATCATGATTATCCATAAGATTATTATTATTATTATTACTATAGATTTGATCTTCTAAAATTCGGGATGTTACATCGTCACTTAGAAAAATTTACGTAATATTAACTTTCGTTATTCAATCGATGTTAAAATATTACTGCCGAAAGAATTATATAACTAAATCACTTGATTCACTAATCGTTTGTGAATGTGATACAATAATTTATCAGCCATAATGTTTTTACCATCTATATAACTTATCACAAGTTAAATAATTTCTTATTTTCCTAGTGTACTAAGAATATGTAAGTTCACACTTGAATCATGAAAGCATAAAAAACATAACTCAAATTTCATCAATAATCTTCAATAGACTTGCATAAAACTAAAATATAAAAAAATATTTCATCAATAACATTCAATAGACTTTCATAAAACTAAAACGCATACCTTAGAGTCGATGCAGCGCAGGAGTCTCAAATGACTAGGTTCAAAATTTTCTTTTTCATAAACATATTTAGTTTTATACTTAACATGAGTCTACAGGAACGTATACCCGCTCTGATACCACTTTGTAACGCCCAAAAATTATTCTAAGGATAAATTATTGCTATTTAATTTAAACGTGAACAACAAATGAAAAACTTGTAAACTCAACAAATAAATATAAATTTAATTTGAAAACAACTTAATAAAGAAAACTAAACTTATGATTTTAGTCAATATCGAAAATCTCATAACTTAAACTAAAATAAATAAACGACTTCTTATTATACTAGTCATTCTCGACTTCCATGGTTGCTTCGACTCCTCAACTGCAAAACTGAAAATAAATAGGGGTGAGCATATCATAAATATACTCAGTGAGGAACAATGCAATTATCCACATATGTAATACATGTTAATCTTATGAATAGAATTTAAATATAATGAAAAATATATATATATAACTGTGAGACCTTAATATACTATGAGGTCTTAAATATAATAATAACATGAGACCTTAGTATACTGTGAGGTCTTAAATATAGCAATAATGTAATATCCCGCAGAATTAAATGCCTAATTATTGTATTTAAAACCCGTAAATTAGGGTTTCGCCGAAATGATTCAATCAGAATAATATCGAATATGATTTCGATCGTTTATGAAAGAATGAATTCTTATTTAATATTCACTGGAAAGCGTGAATTAAGGAATAGATGTTTATAAAGTGTATCGACAGTATTATTTTAACGTCGATTGCGTATCGATAGTTAAAATTTCATGAAATTTTCTAAGCAATTAAGCTTAGAATTAAATTCCATTATTAATGGAATAAATTAACAAAGTGATTACGACTTTATTACAACCATTTCGAGATGAGTCGATAACTAACGTTTTGAAACGTTTTCAAGCGTTAACGTTTAGAGGCGAAATGAAGAGCAGTTTAATGATCAAGGAATTATAGGAATTAATTTCCTATGATTATTATGTGTAATTACAGTATTATGTAGCATTAAAACAATGCTAGATCATTAAGAATTGATAGTGATCAATTTTTCAAATTCTCGAAACCCAGTTTGAATATTAGATTGTTATCACATAAAATGATACCATTAATTTATCCTATGATATTATTTAACATCTAAATCATATGCTATGATGTATATATCTATTAATGTCATGAAAATAATTTTTAACCTATAGTTTAGCATAATGGTGAGAGTTCTTGTGTGTGTGTAACAAAATTATGTGTTGACTTTCCCACTATTGCATGTATCTCCTAAGTGTTATATAATTGTTATATTATGTCTTCCATTAGTGGGATATCTAGGCTATTTTCAAGAAAGATTGCATGCAAAATCCTCATGATGTATATACCCATTAGTGATACATTTTATAAAAAAAAATAAAATAAAACTCTTGTATGTATGCTTAGAGAGGGCCGAGAGATACAAGGTATAATGGGGTGGATTTTCAGATTTTATCATTCATTCCACTCAAACACTTGAACACCCAACACTTTGAACATCTCTCATCTCTCTCTCTCAAAGCCATTTTCTCCCAAACTCTCCCAATAGCGAGAGCTTCACCATTGTAAAACATGAATTTTTCTTCTCTTCTTCTATACCAAGCTTGATACCTTAAACATTATTCCATAAATCGAAGCCACTACAAGGTAGGAATCGAACAATGCTTTGATTGTTCTTGAAATTTTACAAAATTTTCGAAGGTTGCTCTTTAGTGTTGAATGTGTTCGAAAATTTTCTAAATGATATGCATGTGTTCTTGATGATTGTTGTTTGTAAAAAAATAGGTTAATGCATGTTAAGTTTGATCTAAGATTAAGTATGTGTTCTTGAGTCCAATATGTTGCTAACACATGAAAAGTTTGATCTATGGTTATGCTTGTGCTTTGATTTCAAAATCTAGCTAAGTTTGTTCAAAATGTTATGCATGTGTGTTTCAATCTCAAAATCTTGTTAATATATGGTTAAGTTGTGTATAAAGAATGTGTAGCATGATGAATAGAGGCATAGATCATGTTTAAAATTTTATTTGAACATGTTATAAAATTTTAGTGATGACCTAAAGCTTGAGAAATTATTTTGAGCATGGATTCTTGATTTATGATGTATTAAGAGTCCATAGTAATTTATTTGGAAATTTTGGAAAATCCTATGTATTTTTTAAAATGACCGGAACAACAAAATTTATATGTTAGTATATGATTTTATTTGATACATGCAATGGGATATTATTGA
This sequence comes from Salvia rosmarinus, assembly GCA_036937905.1. Classification (NCBI taxonomy): domain Eukaryota; kingdom Viridiplantae; phylum Streptophyta; class Magnoliopsida; order Lamiales; family Lamiaceae; genus Salvia; species Salvia rosmarinus. The sequence goes on from CM072821.1 coordinate 30,316,232, forward strand.
CCTAGGACATGAATTATCATCCTATGTTTTATTAGAATTTTGAAACCAATTACTCATTTGTTTCAAAAAAGCCGAAACTACAAGCTCAAAATGGTGATGATTCAAATGGTTTTGATGAATATTATGATGTAGTGTTGTTACACTATAGTGTTTAAGTATGATGAATTTTGTTGGAATTTTTATAAAATGTTTTATGCATGCTTGATGATAACCGAGAGCATGAACATGAATTTCTTGGTGTAGAAATCATTTATGATGGACTATATGATATAAAAATGTCATGGATTAATATTTGGACCTTGTACTAACTAATTGGAATTTTGGGAAAATTGTTGGACAAAATTTTAAAAAAGCCGTGACTATATAAATGAATAAGGTGATGCTCGATTTTATATGGTTAATATTAATACATATTAGTAATACTATGATAAAATAGTACACTATGTGAATTTAGAAAAAAATTTGAGAAATATTTGGTCTTTTAAAAAGGAAATAGCCGTGAGCTATTTCATGAGTAATAAGGATTTTTAAATCCTTAAATAACAATATTAATAATGTATTATATGTTTAAAATTATTTTTAAACATATTAATGAGTTTATAAAAAGAAATCAATTAGAAATTGATTTATGAGAAGATTAGATATTAAAATATGACTTAGTAAAGAAATTACTAAGAAAAGTCAAAATTGTCGACTTTTGAAGTCAACGTCTGAATCGTTCGATAAATACGCTAATGGCGTAAAGCGTATCAGTTTAATGATGAAATCTCGTTGATACGAAAGATTTCATATTTAAAGTCGTTAGATTGAAAAGCGTGAGAAAACGTTGAACGCTTTTACCCAAAAGGGTAAAATGGTAATTGATAAACATATCTCGATTCTATCGAAGAGCGAAAATGTTAGTTTAAGTTACGCGCTTGAACAGCGTCAATTCATTAAGGAATTCAATTTATATCGATATAGAATATCGAAGTTTATTCTGACTTTAAAAGTCTCGAAATACGTGAGCGACGTACTAAACATCGTTTTTACGTAAAGGTGTGACGACGCGACATTTCGGCGTTGACGAGTAATCAAGTTTAAGGCGAACAATAGTTACGGTGGGCTTTCTTTACGGGCGTTGGCGTTGTGTTGGACTTTGCTATACTTTCCAAATGAATTTATTTACGATCTTATTTATTTGTTGAGAAAATGTTTACAAGATTACCCGCCAAAAATGTTTATGTTTTGTGTATGTATCCTATCCGGAATGAATGATATGAATGTGTTGGGTCGCTCCCAACTTATGAATGAAATCGATATCGGATCCTATCTTGGAAGGCTTATACCGCTAGGATTAAAGTATACACCTAAGGTGACTGTGTGTTTGTAAGGACAATTCACGGCGATCACGGCGTCGTAGAGGAGGCCTCGCTTCACGACGTTCGACTATGATGTTATGATGAAAGGATAAGGGATATGGATCATACATACAAGAAAATGCTTGTGGCGACTTTTATGAACGATGTAAATGATTTTAGTAAGCCTGAGCATTTCAAATAAAACCCTCATGTCTTACCATGATGTCGATGTAATTTAAATATGATAAAATATTTTCGGCATGAGTCCACCGAGTGCATTCTTGTACTCGACCGCATGTTTGTTTTTAAATATGCGAGGTTGAGCTCGATGTTGATGATGGAGGTGTTGAGAAGCCCAGTGTTTTGATGTTATAAGACAGTTAATACCTTGAATACATATCTTCATATATGTATTCACACGTTTTCATTTGCAACTCGAATTATTTATTGTTTTGATGATAAGAAGATAAAATCTGTTGAAGTCCTTGGATCAATAGTATTCTTTTGGATCATTGGAGGATAAAATAATATAAGCTGTTGAAGTCCGTCGGATCATTGTTAATCTTTGGATGCATTGGTCACAGCCACTGGTATATCCATTATTAATGTATGTTATGTTCAAAGCATGATAGTTTACATGTGATATGCATCCTCATAATAGCCTTTCATGAACCTTAAATATTGTTCCTAGTATTAGTCCGCTCCCTATCCGGGTTTTCCGGAATGGGGCGTGACAAATAACATGAGACCTTAATATACTGTGAGGTCTTAAATATAATAATAACATGAGACCTTTATATACTGTGAGGTCTTAAATATAATAATAACATGAGGCCTTAATATACTATGAGGCCTTAAATATTATAATAACATGAAACCTTAAAATAATGTGAGGTCTTAAATATAATAATAACATGAAGCCTTAATATACTGTGAGGCTTTAAATATAATAATAACATGAGACCTTAATATACTGTGAGGTCTTAAATATAATAATAACATGAGACCTTAATATACTGTGTGGTCTTAAATATAATAATGACATGAGACCTTAATATACTGTGAGGCCTTAAATATAATAATAACATGAGAACATGTATATTAACATAAGCATCATGTAGTCTTTAAAATAAAAACTTGTAGTCATATAATCAAAATGAATATAAAAACATATAAAACAATAGGGATAACATAACCACAAGCATAAATTTTCCCACCTTATTTTGTCGAGCACAACAAATCAAAAATATGCTTCCGTCAATTGAGCATTGGAGCGAAATATATTGTTTATGTGATGTGTGCGTGTTTGTGTGTGTGCTGTGTGTGTTTGGGTGCAGTGTGTGCGTGAATGTGATCTGTGTGTGTGCGTGAATGTGTGTGCAGTGTGTGTGTGTGTGCCTGAATGTGTGTGCAGTGTGTGTGTGCAATGTGTGCAATAGTGTGTGTGTGTTGTGTGTATATGAATATTGTGTGCGTGCGTGTGTATCTCCATTGTGTGTGTGCGTGTGTTATATATATATATATAACCCTAATAAAGTTCTAATCCTACTAGAACTCTTGTGAATTAAATCTTAATCATATAAAATAAAACTAGAGCTCAAATAAGTTTTAAAAAAATAAAATATTAGAGTTTGATAAGTATATAGAGTTTGATTTGAAATAGAATAGATATCAATATATATATCATGATTATCCATAAGATTATTATTATTATTATTACTATAGATTTGATCTTCTAAAATTCGGTATGTTACATCGTCACTTAGAAAAATTTACGTAATATTAACTTTCGATATTCAATCGACGTTAAAATATTACTGCCGAAAGAATTATATAACTAAATCACTTGATTCACTAATCGTTTGTGAATGTGATACAATAATTTATTATATCATAAATAATCGAAATCGAGCTTTGATAATTAATTATTTCAATTATCGAGATGAAACCCTATTTACGATTTTTATTATCGTAATTGGGCTTTAAATCTTCGGGATATTACATTCCACCCCCCTTAAAAGAAATTTCGTCCTGAAATTTGCATACCTCAAAAAAAAAAGTTCGGGGTACCTTTGTCTCATAACATCTTCAATTTTCCACGTGATTCCCTTTTGTCCATGGTTTCTCCATTGGACTTTCATTTAAGACCCAAACTTGATTCTCAATCGTTGAATCGTACGATCAAATAGTCGTAGATTTTCATCACAACTCATATTTGAGTTAAGGATCACGTCATTATGATGGATTACGTGATTTGGGTCATATTCGTATTTCATTAACTTTGACACGTGGAATATTACGTACATTCCCCAATGTGGTGGAAGTACCAATCTATAGGCTACTGGGCTGTCACGACCCCACTCCGGATAACCCGGACTGGAGCGACAAAAACTAGGAATAGTATTTAGGGATCATGAAAGACTGTTATAAGGGTGCATATCATATGTAAACTAACATGCTTGAACATAACATACATTGATAACATATCACATCAGGTGGGTTAGACCATCGGACCCAAAGATCAACAATGATCGGCGGACTTCAACGATGTATATCATCTTATCATCGTACATAACATAAAATAAATTGAGTTGCGGCGGAAAGTGTGTGAATACATATATGACGATATGTATTCAGGTTAACATGTCTTATCAAAACATTATGGACATTGGACTTCTCAACACTCCTCCATCATCAACATCAGAGCTCAACCTGCACATTTAAAAACAAACATGCGGTGAGTACGAGAATACACTCGGTGGACTCATGTCGAAAATGTTTTATCATAATTGAATTACATTTGCCATCATGGTAAGACCACGAGGTTTTATTTGAAATGCGCAGGCTTACTAAAATATTTTCATCGATTCATAAAAGTCGCCGCCGAGCATTTTTCTTGGTGTGTATGATCCATATCCTTATCATCATTTCATCATAACATCATAGTCGAGCGTCGTGAAGGAGGCCTCCTCTACTGCGCCGTGACCGGCCGTGGTGTCCTTACAACACACAATCACCCTCAGGTGTACACGTTAATCCTAGCCAGGTATAGGCCTTCCGGCATAGGATCCGATATCGATTTCATTCTTAAGTTGGGAGCGACCCAAACAACATTCATATCATTCTCATGGATAGGATACAATACACAAAACGTAAACATTTTTGGCAGGTAATCTTGTAAACATTTTATCAACAGTTGAAATAAGCATCGTAAATAAATTCATTTGAAAGAATAGCAAAGTCACGTTTTGTTTGAAAAGAAAGCCCACCTGACTATTGGATCGTCTTAAACTTTGATTATGCGTCAAGGTCCTGTCGTTGTGTCAACGTCCACACCTTTACGTAAAAGCGATGTTTTAGTACGTCGTTCACGTATTTCGAGACTTACAAAGTCTAGAATAAGCTTCGATATTCTATATCGATATAAATGGAATTCATAACGAATTCAATACGATGTTTTAGCGTGTACTAATTTAACATTTCTCGTTCTTTGATAGAGACGAGATATGTTCAAAATTACCATTTTACCCTTTTGGGTAAAATGTTCAACGTTTTCTCACGTTTCTCAAACTAACGACTTCAAAATGAAATCTTTTCATATCAGCGAGATTTCATTACTAAACTGATCGTTATGCAGCGTGTTAGCGTGCTTATCGAGCGTATTTAAATGCGTTGATTTCAAAGTCGACAATTTTGACTTTTCTTAGTAATTTAATTACTAAGTCGTATTTTAATATCTAAATTTCACATAAATCAATTTCTAATTGATTTCTTTTTATAAACTCATTAATATGTTTAAAAATAAATTTTAAACATATAACACATTAAAATGCTTTTATTTAAGGATTTAAAATCCTTATTCCATTTAATAAAGCTCACGACTTTTAGCTTATTAATACACAAACATTTTCAAAATTTCTTATAAATTCACATAGTGTATTATATTATCATAGTATCACTAATATGTATTAATATCAATCATATAAAAATCGAACATCACCTATTTTATTTTGTAAGCTCACGGTATTTTTAGAAAATTGTCCAACAATTTTCCAAAATTTACAATAAATTAATACAAGGTCCAAACATTAGTCCATGACATATTTATGTCATATAAACCATGATATAACATTTCTATACCATATAAATCCATGAGGGTGCTCTCGGTCCTTTCTCAAACATGTACCAACATTTTATAAAAATCCAACAATCATACAACATGCTTATATACTATAGTGTAACAACACTACATCATAATATACATCGAAAACCATTTGAATCATCACCATTTGAGCTTGAAGCTTTCGGTTTATTTGATTTAAATGTGTAATTGATTTTCAAAAAATTCAACTAAAAACATATAGTACATGATTTACATCCTAGATTAATAATACACCATTGCATGTCTTAAATAAAAATCATATATCAACATACACATAATCATATGTCTCGGTTCCTTTTTCAAAAATAGGTAGGATTTTCTAAAAATTCCCAATAAATCACTATGGACTTATATAACATCATAGATTAATTATATGTCATTGCATGTCCAAAATAAAAATCATACATCAACATATACACATCTATCATTCTCGGTTATTTTTCAAAAATGGCATAAGCTTTCTAAAAATTTTCAAATAAATTGCTATGCACTCTCAATAAATCATAAATCAAGAATCCAAGCTCAAATAATTTTCTTAAACTTTCGGTCATTTTCAATAATGCATAACATGTTTAAATAAATTTTAAAACATGATCTAAGCTTCGAAACATCATGCTACTCATTCTTAGCACACAACATAGCCATAGATTCGAAAGGTTTTGAAATAAAAACTCACATGCAACACATTTTAAAAACAAGAGCACATATCATTCTTATTCCTATCATCAACACACATGCAATAGCAAAGAATTACCAACAAAGATCATCAAAAACACATGCAATGGACTAGTAAAACTTTCAAAAAATTTATACGAACACAAGAATAATCGAAGCTCTTGTTCGACACCTACCTTTGTGGTATGGTTTAATGGAACAATGTTCAAGGTGTTACACTTGGTATGGAAGAAGAGAAGAAGAAAATCAAAGCTTTGTATGGTGAGGGAGGTCTCGGCTGTTTTCAGAATTTGGTGAGAGAAGATAGAGTTTGAGAGAGAGAGAAAATGGAGAGGTTGAGAGAGAATGATAGGTTGGAGTGTATAAGTGTTTGAGTGAGTGAGAGGAGTGAATAAAATCTGAAATCCCACTCCTTATCTCCTCCTATACTCTCGGCTCTCTCACTTGCACACCTGAGGAGACCCTTGACTTTAGTATTATTTTATCCCACTAGTGGATGCTAATCATGAGTGTCTTACACATAAAATATATCTTGAAAATAGATAATATCCCACTAATGGCTGAGTTAATATAAAATATATAATTCACATAGGAGATACATGGAATAGTGGTGAAATAAAACAACTAAAATTTGTTACACACTTATAGGGCTCTCGGCCATTTCACCAAACCATAAGTAAATTTTTTTTTTATTTCATGTCATTAATAGGTATATACATCATGGCATATGATTTAGATGATAAATAATATCATAGGATAAATTATTGGCATGATTTTAGGTGAAAAACCCTAGTTTGGAAAAATTAGGGTTTTCGAGAATTGAACATTGTTCAATAATTGATCCTTAATGCTCAAGCATTGATTTAATGCTAAATAATACTGTAATTCCATAAAATAATTATAGGAAATTAATTCCTATAATTTCTTGATCATTAAAACCATCTTTGGTTTCATCTCTAAACGTTAACGTTTGAAAACGTTTCAAAACGTTAATAATCGACTCATCTCGAAATGGTAGTAATAAAGTCATAATCACTTTATTAAAATATTCCATTAATAATGGAATTTAATTCTAAGCTTGATTGTTTAGAAAATTTCATGAAATTTCAATTGTCGATCTGTGTTCGACGTTAAAATATCTTTAGATAGACTTTATAAGCTTGATTCTCTAATTCACAATTTTCAATGAATATATAACAGGAATTCATTCCTTCGTAGATAATCAAAATCATATTCGATATCATTCTGATTGAATAATCTCGGCGAAACCCTAATTTACGGGTTTTAAATTCCGTAATTAGGCTTTTAATACAGCTAGATATTACATGGGCCTATCATTTCTAGGATCTCGTGAGGTCCTATAAAATGTGATCTCAACATTCCCTGCACCTTAAACTTTATAAATTTCACTTGATGGAGAAATCTTAAGAAACTTTCTTTCCGTATTCAAAATGCAGTTCGGATCTACTCGCATCCGCGTTAGACTTTTGTCTGTCCTGAGCTTTTCTTATTCTTTACCTCATAATGCAGATATCTTAATCATTTCATTTACGTTGTCAGGACCTTATACTTTCTCTCACCTACTTTATTACAATAAAGTGGTGGTCGATACTTCTTTCCACATAATGTCTCATATAGCTATATTGATCATTGCTTGACAGCTATGGTCGTATGTGAACTTAACAAGTGGTACAACATGTTCCCACTTGCATTTGGATTTAACATTAATATCCTCATCATATCCTTAAACATCCATATTGTCCTTTTGATCGTCCATCTGTCAGTGAGTGGACATCAACGTTAAGGTTCAATCTCGTGTCTAACTCCCTTTTTGGTGAGCTAGTTTAAAATCTAGGGGTAAACTTGGAGTCTCTATCGGAAGTGATAGGTTTTGGTACCCCACAGTAAATATATGATTTTCTTTATGTCGGTGAGCTAACTTATCGGATCTCTAAGTCATACGAAATAGCGAGATTAGGCGTAATTGGTGAGTCGATCCACTACTACCCATATAGTAGTGTTATTTCAATTGATTTTGGTAAAACCCGTCATAAAATCCATTGCTATGTCATTCCATTTTCATTTGTGTATCTCTAGAGATTTATAACCTCTTATAAGGCCATTGATACAACGCCTTCACTTGTTGGTAACCGAGACCATGCTCGACAATGTGGTTATATCTCATTTCATTCCTTTCTATCTAACTTTTCTCGTAAATCATAATATACTTAATGCTGCCTGGGTGGGCGGTATGAGGAATATCATGAGCTTCATTCATGATTTTATTTCTAAGCTTATTATCGCTTGAAATATATATATCATTTCCTTAGACAATATGACATTGTCCAACGCTTATTTAAAATCCCTCAGCTCTTCATTCCTCTTCTTAGCTCGTGTTCAAGTCTCTTTGCTCGAAGATATATTTCAAACTTTTATAATTTGTGAAGAATCCTCAACTTATTTCATATGAGTGATATCTCCAAGACTTTGGTACTTATACCACTGCTGCTATTTCAAGTCATGAGTTGGGTCATTCTATTCATGTGGCCTAAGTCATTGTGATGCGTAAGCTATTGTCTTCTCATATTAATATACGGCCTTACATTCATTTGTCCATGTAAGTTTGATTCCTTCGGAAGACACCATGAGTCCAAGGAATATTACTTCTTTAAGCCGAAATTCACAATACTAAGCTTGGCAAAATCTGTTTGGCTTCAGATGTCCGTAAGACGGTTCTTCCATGTTCTTTATGTTCTTTCTCGCTCTTCGTATGGATAAGAACATCATTCACAAAGATTTAGACAAAATTGTCTAAATCGTGTGGAACACTCGATTTTGAGGTTCATGAGCAGGGGTTGGTACATTAGTTAGTCCGAATGGCATAACTATAATCTCATAGTAACCATATCTTATTCTGAACAATTCGTTTTCGTGCACGAGATACCATTCTTCAAAAACCATATAATATATATTTCATCAAAATACCTCAATGAGGACTTTCCATACATTAATTTGAGGTCGATCTATCAAGCCGACTAATTATATGAATCTAGTCCTTTTACATCCAAAATTTTGACACCACTTCAACATATTCACAAAATATTCAAACTTACGTTTATTTTACACATTCTAACCATACCATTTATACATGATTCACTATCTACATATAAGTTTCATATTATCATAGGATTCTATGTCTCTGAGTGGCCTTCGTCGGAACCGTACTCCTCAATTGTAAATTTGCCTTTTTCCAGGTATGTTTTTGCCTCAAATCTCCGACGATCTACCTCTTTCACAGAGCCAGGGGTCACACTGCTCCCTGTATCTTCTTTGATGCTAGAAGTTTGTGTTATTTTTATCAGAAAGTAAGGTTGAGTTGGTAGCGATAATTCCCCTAATCCTCGAGGGCGATAAGATCCTGTCCTTTTTCCCTTCTCGTCTCTTTCTGGTATAATTGACGGCACAGGACGTGGGGCGGCGTTTGGAACATCAGGGTACAACCATTCCTTTATACCATGCCGTGTAACTTACCGGGGACCAGGACAAGTGCTTGTGGGTGCCGTTCCATACGCATTATATGTATACTTGAGCACATTGACAAATCGCTTGTAAGTCTGCCCAAACTTTGGAATTTTCTACATGAAGAATATATTCTCTTGATCTTCTTTTGCAAAACCACCAATCTGTTGGTAAGCGACACATAAGTTGTTGGATACTATCCTCATCCGTCACTCCATGGTTACGAGTGCCACGCCCGATTCAGGAAGGCACGGATGCCGGGGTGATTAGGGGTGAGGGTTAAGAAGCGGGGAAGAAGGGGATACATGATGATATACGATGAAAGGCGTGACCATGAAATCGAAAGATCTCCTCTATGACTAGGACATATCACGAAGGGAGGGTGCAAACAATCCACCAATGAATAATATCGATATCATAACTTCATAGGCGTGATCTTGATTTATTATAAGTAATGCAAGAAAGCAAAATAGCATTACATCCATTGACTAGACCATCGACCATATAGCATGCTCGTATCGAGACTCGCGACATAATATAACATAACAAATCTTGTTCCCAATCGAGAAAGCAAAATGAGGACAAGGATACATCAACATCGAGTGCGTATACATATATGTGTATCACCACATCGCGGAAGCATAGCATGAAGGAAACCGCAGCTCAACCCCTCGCCGTCGCGTCCGGCCCTCCTCCATCGTGAAAGATTTTGAAAAGAGTTTGGGGTGAGTACTAGCACACTCGGTGGGGTTTATCGAAATCAAAATTCATGATGCCGTGTTCGAGCACTTACCTTAGAAGGTTTTAAAACGTAAATCCACTTCTAAGTAGCAAAATAGATTTTCATTTTCGATACGATCCGTTATTCTTGTTACTCCCATCATAGAACCATGAACCACGGCTCGGGCGTATCCCGCCAGACCCATCACATCTCATTCATTCGGCCGGAACATATCCGATTGGCCCACGCCCGCGTATCCAAAGGCTAACTCGGTGTGGACTTGAGGGTGAATCCGTCGAACCATAACCACCTCATTACCATTTCCGTGTGGACTTCCGGGTCTATCCCCTTCGAACCATAACCACGTGTTCGGGTCTATCCTTCGATCAATACTCAAGATGGTGATCAACCCACCGAATAGAGATCCGTGCACAACCATGATAGAACCATATCTTGGATCGTAGAGCGATAATAATTTCACAAAAACATTTTACGGCGTACATGTTTTATTTTGAAATATCGAGTAAATAACTCAAAATAAGCATATATAACCCAACCTCGAGCAGACGAAACGTTAGCAGGGAGATATCTACGGATCCGATGACTTCACCGATCGCTTTGGTAGGTACACAGTAACAAGACGGAACAACTTTTGGGGTCACATCCCACAAAGCAAAGCAACATTGTGATCCAAACGAAGATCGAAGCAAAACTAGGGTTTTCGACTTTCTGAACCCACATTTGGCACCCTCGGGTTTTGAAACAACTCGATGCGTAAGGAAATATATTCAGGCATCAAGACCTATAATAGGGTACTTTCAAAATATGCATGCATGCAAGTTGACTCAAATCTTAGCGTGAAGAAGCTTCAAAATCGATGCTATCCTCGGATCTAGGATAAACCATCCAAAATCAATGCATGAAAATGGAAACATAAGCAATATGCATAACGCGAATATGGAATGACAAACCATGTTGAAAATGGATAACCGGGCATGTACTTCCTTTAGAAAACTCGACACAACGAAAACATCCCGACATGCGTAAACGCGAAAATGTAAAATCGGAATCGGTACTTTAGTAGAATGCATAGCCCTAACTCAAAACCTAAAGGACCCATAGCAAGGTGGCTCGTCGGCCACAAACAGCGACCAACAACTCGCGGCGGTAGATGGCGGCGGCGGTTTGGCGAAATAGCCGACCTCGGTCGTTTCTCGCCTCGTCCTTTAGAATTCCGAGTTCTATGCTACGATCTACTAAAAGGCGGAATCAAAACAAGAAAAGGACAAAAAGCAAAGCGGGCTGCGGGGGTGGTTGATCGGCGGTGGTGGCTCGACAATAGCCATAATGGCGCCGCGTGAGCCTCCCGCCGATCCCCACTCCTCCAGGCTTCAGCGGCGTACACGGAGCTGCTCGGCTCTTCCGTAAACACAGAGAGCGAAGGAAATGAGCGTTGAAACGAAGGCCCTAGCTCTCTGTTTATAGGAAAATTCGGTGTGTCACATTTCTTGTTGTAGCGCCCTTTTTGAAAATCTGGCGACACAACTTTTGCAAACGGACTCCAAATTTAGCAAACTTAGTACCCATGGACACGAAATAAAATACGGACACAACGACTATAAACAAGATATGCTTTTAAAGATCCATGAAAAGTCCGGTTTTCGATAACTTCCCGGAGTGCCAAACCGTGAAAACTCGCATACTTAGTGTCTATGAATTCGTCATAAGACACTCTTCACAACGCCTAAGGTTTCGTGACGGTCGCATCACCGAAATAAAAAGTCAACCTTTTGACATTTTCTCGAAAATCGTGCCATGCAAACCTGAAGCTTAAAAAGGACGGGGTATCACAACGAGCATCCTTCCAAAGGTGCAAAAATTTCTCCAAAAACTGTCCTAAATCCATGCCCAGTTTATAATAAAAGAGCCTATATGCTCGTGTGAGTTCTAAATTTGTAGGCCTTGGGGTTAACTTTTTAACCCGTAATACTCCATTTCCTATCATCTCGTAAGCGAGATATTTCTAGATAAGCCAGACTTAAATTTAGGCAATTGAGGATCCAAAAATCCCGTCGCGTAGAATTTCAAATTGAGAGACTATGTCCATGTTTCTAATCACGTGAGTGACATCCATTTTCGAAACTTTTGTTTCTTGAATTATATATACGTTTTCACATAGACGTTATGATCCAAATCATTTGTTAGAACCTTAGGTGATCCTAGGTCCAATTCTAAGTTTGAGCAACACCTGCGATGGCCATAATTCTCATATAGGTGAAGAAATTTTCATTTCTTGATTCGTTTATTCTGAATTGGGTTTATCGTTTCTACACATACTTGTGCAATGTTAGAATGTGAAACATCTATATCGAACAAGATATTATAGGTATGCTGAGAAATTTTTCTCATATCTATCAGGCCTTCCTAGTTTTTGTTCGTTCTGTTTTATGTGCGAAGTATAGGCTCTGGTCTACGGTGTTCCCGTCTATTCAAGGAAACATCTATTTCATATATCATTGCCCTTGCCTTTTGGGACATTATGTTCCCTCGCCATGGCCTTCTGTTACCCCGTTCACCATATCATTCTCGGGTATCAGTACAGTTATGCTTTTATCAATAGCATTCTTGGGTTAGGCCTATATCAACCTATCTTTGATATCGATATCTTGATAAGTTAATCTTATCGTAGAGGTCGTGATGTATCTAACACTATCATTCATTTCTACTCCAGTATGAATGATTCAGTTTTCCTTTTTCTCTTTATCGATCTTAGGAATATATCTCTCATATATCCTTACTTTAAACTCTTTCCAAGAGAAAATCCTTATACTGGCATTTAGCGCTATCGTTTGTAATATCCTTTTTAGGATATACGTCATTTCTTCTAAATCTTTATTGATTCATCATGCAATTTCGCATAGGATAAAATCCTTTATCCACTAGGAACGTATCATACTTTTGCCTTGACGTCAACTATCTTTACCATTTTCTCGACATTCAATGAATGTTTCATTCCCATGTCAGAGATACTTAATATCTCATTTTATTGATCGTCACAAAAGTATGAGGGGTAAGCTTTACAATTAGATTCACCTTAAGATCCTTCCATGTGAATATTTTCATTTGTTCTCTTGGATGCATTTCCTTTGCAAAGTCTATAGGAGCTATCTTGTTTGTTAGTTACTAAGACACACGAGACAAACATTTTGTGTCCATATAACTTAGAGTATTAAGATTCATTTCAAAGAATGAATCTATTTCTTAATCCATGTCTTTACTTCAAAGGAATTGCCTTACTTATCGAAGTCGTAAAGCTTCTGCAGCTTATATCATATCATGGCTATCTCATGATTGTATAGCTTGTAATTCCTCCTACTATTTATGACCTTTGTCCCTTTTTCTTGAGCATGGTATCAAAGTAATATTACTTTCATTATACTTGATTCTCACATTCGAGATTAGAACCGTCATTATTGTCGTGTTGCTTGGTAAGGTGGTACATTTGTACACCATAATTTAAATTCAAGCATCTTATTACCATGTCTCGACTTTGGAGATATTTTCTCCAAACTTGATTTACATGCTAGGGCTATCCTAGTTGTTCATACATCTCAATGATTATGATTCCTCAATCTCATTATCATTGGTTAAACCAAGTCTCAATCACTTGGAATCGATTATGCTCAAGCATAATCTTATTAATTGAGGTATAAAACGAGAGATTGGTTATCTGAGATGCTATCATTTCTTTATATATATATATATATATATATATATATATATTTATATCCTATCCTGAAAAGAATATCGTGCATCTCCATTCTTTAAACATGTCCAACCTACTAATGAGGTTTTAAGGACAAACAATTATCTTTAAGATAAGTTGTAATCTCTCTCGTTATGACATAATAAGGGGAAATTATATCCCACGGATATCATATGTTTTTCTTTACTTCTACTCTTGCATTCTATGCTAAAGAGTATCTCATTCATTACTTCCATTATCATAACAATCGCATGAAGATATAACTTCACTATCATCAATACTGGTAAGCCCCTTAAGGGTCATTGCATCAATGTGCATCATAGGGGACAATATATCTCGTCTCATCGAGATCTTGTTCACAGCATAACTTCTTGATGATATCACTTTACTAATTCGCTCTTAGGTGACAAGGTAAGTCAACTTTCATCATACTTATTGGTTTCAAGAATCAAAGAGAATTCATCATGACAGTTTACAAGAGGTACGATTTCACAAATCGAAATAAGATCTTTTAATGATTGAATCCATATGCTCTTTGAACTGAATAATTGGGATCTAGGGTCCGAAGACCAGAATGACGACTACTGAGATTTCTTTGGTCATATGGGCTGGCCAGACCCGTCACAAATATTTTCTCAGTCACACAAGGACTTGGTTTCAGAGAACTCTTTATAAATCTTTGGGTTAAAATTTTTCTTCCGAAAAAGTGAGAAACTCAAGTGATTTCTCAATTCGAACTAGGTCATAGAGTTAAACTCAATGACATAAATTGGGTAATGAAATTGAATTTGAAACCTTATATAACTCGTAATAGATCATCATCAAAGGTTCTCATGTATATTATTGCTCTACTTGTACTACTGAGAATCTTACCTTCTAGTAACTTTCTAAGATTCTTATCGTACTGTAAAGTTCTCATTCTATAAAACCATAAACTAACTTCAACTGATTCTCGTAAATTCTGGAGAAGGAATCAGGGATTTAGTCCTTCTTAAGAAATAAATTACATCGTGTTAGGAGTACGTAGGTGAAAACCATGCGTAAATCGGAGTTTAAACGAAGGAGAACGGGTCAAAAAAAAACACTGCGTAGTGCAGAAAAGCCCGCGCCGAATTCATTCTTGTTTTGAAAACTCACATTGTTTTCATTTAATCTTTGCGTTCGTTCCCGTATCCATCCTTTTGCTTTCGATCTCAAGTCTAACTATACTCACATCATTGAACTAACTCTTCGATTTATCTCATCAAAATTTTTCTACCATATCGTGGTCTCTTCTTTTGTAAAAATTCACAACACTTGAATCAATTTATTCTTCGATCACATTTCTATTTCGTTTCTAACGAAAAGTCATAGTCAACTTGGAGTTCCGTCATGCGTGAACGTCCAAATAAAAAGACTATACTCATGTCACTTATCGCATAGTGACATTTATTATCTTGACCTCGTTTCCATTTCTGCTCGCAAAATTTTCTTCTCATCATTCATTTTGAGATTCTCATTTCGCTCTCGCTTTTGTTCTCGGGATGGAATAAAATTCTCATAATTCACCCTTCTATGTTCTTTCGCAAATGGGTTATGCGTCTTAAACAGTCTATGTTCTTTTGGGATAACATACCCATCATCATAAACAACATTAAGATTTGAAATAACATTTCAAATATTTACAACATAACTCATTTGTACTCATGTACTTCTTTGAATTTCAAGAATTCCACATATCATATTTGACATATAAATGTCCATTTTTGAGCATTTTCATACATTAATAACAATAAATCTTTATTGAATTTCATGAATTCAAACATTTCATTTTTGACATATCTTTGTCAATACTTTCTCGTATGACATCATCATACATTATCATACGTTGGTAGCGAACCAACAACATTCCTTATCATTTCAACATCCTCCTCATATACATCATCAAACAATCATCCTCATAAACATCATCAAACAATCCTCCTCATCAATTTTCAACTCATCTCAACATAAAACTTCATTCAACCTTTGCAATAACTTTCACTTCAACAATTTCTCATAACTTTCATTTCTCTTGAAAATCATTTCCCACTTTCAAGCTTTTAAGCTTTCGAAACTTAGAAAATCATTTATCTAACACAAATCAAACCCTTTAAGTTTTCCTTAAATATGCGGTCCCATTCACGCATATTGTTGGAATCTTTGAGCTTTCCTTAAATATGCGATCACATACACGCATATTGTGGAAATCTCTTTTATTCAAAACTTTTGCGAAGAAAATCATTTCCATCCTTTTCACTTTCAAAACTTTTGAAAATGAATCATTTACCTCATTCGAGTTGAGCTTGATGTGATGGAGTGTTGAGCATTGTCGGTGATCTCTAGATGTCTAGTGACTCGATCTAGACTCAACTACGAAAGGAGGTTTTGGATTGAAAGAGCGAGCGACTACGATATCACTTTATATGACCCTCTAATCTAACGACGGATTAACGAGGACTAATACTTGGAGCAGTAATTATGGAACATGAAAGATAATTAATCACAAAGCGTGAACTAAATTCAAGTAAACTAAGTTTCAACCATAACATCTGAGATATACATAATTTACATATGTAGAGACCTATGAGAATCTTAACACGGGAATTTCACATGATCGAAGGTAATCAATGTCAACATCAAAAGCTAACTTATTGTTCTATTGCAGCGGAAGGCGTGTGAATACACATATGACGATGTGTAGTCGAGTTTCTAACATATCTTTATCAAAAGGGTCCATTGCTCAACACACCTCCATCCATCATCCGCTCAACTGCACGTTTAAAACAAACATGCGGTGAGTACAAGAATACACTCGGTGAACTCATGCTAAAACATTTTATCATCTTTGAATTACCTTCGCCCCATCGTGGTAAGTCACAAGGGTTTTATTAGAAAGGCCTCAGTGCTTACTAAAACATTCATCATTTTCATAAATCATCGCTCTGTGAGCATTTTCCTTGTATGTATGATCCGTATCCCTTTCCTTTCATTTCTCATATAACATCATCATTTCTCATCTCATAAAATCATCTCGCGCCATAGAGGAGGCCTCCTCTCACGGACGTCGTGACCGGCCGAGCACCCTTTCGGCCTACAAATACAAAATAGTGCACAAAATCCTTGCCACTCACAAGACGGGATACAATTCTCAATCATCCTTGTGGGTACTTACAGGATATAAATTCAATCATTTCATAAGTGAGAGCTACCCAACAATATGCATCATTCGATCATGGATATGATACATACATAAAACATAAATATTTTGGGCAGGTAATTAAATAATCATTTCTCATCATTTCCTGCGAATAAAGCATCGTAAATAAATCATTTGATAAGCAATTTATCTTTTTGAGTATAATAAAGCCCACCTGGACTGTAGATCGTCGATAATCAAAATACGTTTCCTTTTCACGTCTCTTGCTTACGTTCACGTCCAACCTTCACGTAAAAATTATTTTAGTACGTCGGTCACGTTTTTCGAGAACATCAAAGTTTAAATAACCTTTGATAACTTATAAAGTAATAACTCGAACCCCTTAACTAATTTTAATACATCGTTTCAACGCGTATCTTAACTAAATTTTTCTCTTACTTCGATAGAGACGTAATATGATCTACGACCTCATATTAACCATTTAGGTTAAACGTTCAACGTATTCTAACGTCTTCTGATAAAATGATTTCAATTATGAAATCTTTTCTCACAATTGAGACATTCTTATAAAATTAATACGTTTTACACGTATTAGTGTATTTATTCAACGTATTCAATACTTTTAATCTTAAGTCAACGTTTTGACTTTTCTTAACATATTTTATAACCAATTTTTATATAAATCGATTTTCAAGCGATTTCTTTTCATAAAACCCTAATTCTCGATTTTTCACGCTAATCAATAAACTTGATTAATATTTCCCTTTAATAAGAATTAACTTATAAATTTTACATTATTTTTCATTTCTAACGTTATTTAATATAACGTTTCGCCGTAAACATAGTATACTATGTTTCTAGAATTCCATAAATTCTCAATAGGTCTAAAATATATTCTAATCATATAATATGTGATTTTCCTTGAATAAATGAATTCAAATGTAATATCCCGAAGATTTAAAGCCTACTTATGATAATTAAAAATCTTAAATTAGGGTTTCGACTCGATAATTGAAATAGTAACTTATCGAATATTGATTTCGATTATTTATGATATAATGAATTCTTGTATCATATTCACTAACGATTAGTGAATCAAGTAATATAGTTATATAATTCTTTCGGCAGTAATATTTTAACGTCGATTGAATATCGAAAGTTAATATTACGTGAATTTTTCTAAGTGACGAAGCTTAGAATTACATTTCATTATTAATGAAATGAATTAATAAAGTCATTACGACTTTATTTTGAACTTTTTGAGATGGTTCGATTGTGAACGCTTTGAGACGTTTCAAACGTCAACGTTTTGAGACGAATTGAAAA
The DNA here is from genome assembly GCA_036937905.1 of Salvia rosmarinus. Classification (NCBI taxonomy): domain Eukaryota; kingdom Viridiplantae; phylum Streptophyta; class Magnoliopsida; order Lamiales; family Lamiaceae; genus Salvia; species Salvia rosmarinus. The sequence continues at coordinate 30,334,919 of CM072821.1, forward strand.
ATGAGTCTAATGATCAAGGAATTATAATATTTAAATTCCTATGATTATTTTATGTAATAAGAGTATTATTTAGCATTAAAATAATTCTATGGAATTAAGGATTAGTTAAGGAATAAAGTGTGTAATTTTCGAAACCCTAATTTTGAAAATTAGGGTTTTCACACATGAAATAATTCTAATAATTTTTTCTATGATATAATTTATCATCTAAGACATATATTATGTCATATAGCTATTAATAGCATGAAAATAAATTACTTAGCACTTTGACTACAAAAGTGCCGTGTGTTTTAGTGTTAATTGAAGAAATTGAAAACCTTTTGGTCATGTATTATGTGCGCATTTGTAATTGTAATATCATGATATATTTGCACATAAACCAAGGAAATAAATTGATGAACCAAGTGGATGTGTGTTGCTTTGGTAATAGCCGTGTACTTTGATTTAATTGAGGTGAGAAAGATTTTTGGAACTCTTGTGATGACTTCGCTTGCATTTGGCTTTGTGTAGGACTTTTGTATATAGTATAAGACAAGAATTAGTAACTCTTCCCTTTGTGCAAGTGATGGTCGGCGTCCCTAAGTGATATAAAGTAGGAATTGAATTGTTTTGATCTATCTTGTGTAAGATGCATTTAATAGCTAAGTGATGACATGTTAAGAGTGTGTCACCAAGTAAAATAAAAAGGCTTGCAAATTAATTGTGTGAGAGAGAGCCGAGAGTATAGGGAATAAGTATTAAGTGTTGTATTCTTTTTACTTTAGTACTTAAGCATTTTGATAAGACAAAACAACACATTTCATTCTCTTTCCCAAACAAGAAACTGCCGTGAGTTCTTGAAGAGAAAAACTTGAGTGTTCTTCATTTTACTAGCCAAAAACCTTGATGTTAAATCCTTATACCAAAAATCGACAACGGTTAAAAGGTTAGGAATTTAACGAGCTTAATCTATACATTAAAATTTTCAAATTCCAACCGTTCGATTTTAATATATATGCTTATGTTCTTATGTAAATAATATGAGGAATAATGTTCTAATGCTTAGTTGTTTGTTAATATTGTTTTGTATGCTAAAATTGAGCATATGTATTGTTTAATTAAAAGCCTAAGCATGCTATAAATTTATGGTAGTGATCGAAATTTATTAAGGAGAAATTGTTAATGGATTAATGATCTATGTTAAGGAAGGAACCCATAGTGATTATTTGGAAAATTTTGGAAATCATATACAATAATTTTGTAATTACCAAAAATTTGTTGGAGGATTATGTTAATGTACAAATCATATCTATATGATATTATAGCATATTCATGTTGTATGGCCTTAAATAGATGTTATGGGATTTTATTAGAAATTTTAGAAAACATGTGCTCATATATTGAGAATGGCCGAGACCTATTAGGTTGGTAGGTTGATGGATAAATTATGATGAATTATTGTTATATGATAATGTTTAGGCATTGTGGAATTTAATTAGAATTTTAGAAAGATGTATGCTATAGTGATGATGGCCGAAGGCTATAGTGATGGAATAATGATGTCCAATTTTCTATAGCTAATGTTAATACATATTATTGATCCTATGATAATATAGTATACTATATGAATTTAGAAGAATTTTTGGAAGAAATTTGGAAAATTTAGCCATAAGGGCCGTGAGCTATAGTTGAGAGATTAAAGGTTTTAATTTCTTGTCACGACCCCAATCCGGACCAACCGGATTGGAGGCGACTATCTAGGAGTAGTATTTTAGGGATTACATGGGTAAAATAAAGATAAAATAAACTAACATGCTTGAATAGAATATGAGGTGATGTTATAATGTTTTGAAAAGGTTTAGCCATCGGACCCCAAAACTTGGCACGATCCGATGGACCTCGATAGTTTGTAACATAAAGCATAAATAAAGGAGTTCGAGTATAGCGGTGTGTGTGAATACATATATGACAATATGCATTGATATAACCCGCAAATTGATAAATCGGTCGAGGACCTTTGGACTCTCCAACATCATCATCATCACCATCGAGCTCAACCGCACATTTAAAACAAACATGCGGGGCTAAGTACAAGAAATTGCACTCGGTGGACTTATGCGAAAACATTTGATAAAGATTGGATTCTGTTGCCAATATCGAGTAAGTCACGAGGTTTTAGTTAAAATGCCTTGTGCTTACCAAATCATTCGCTTAGAACATAGCTCGACCGAGCATTTTCTTGGTGTGTATGGTCCGTATCTCATAGTCACAATACATAAAATAAATAAATAAGCGTCGAGAGGAGGCCTCCCATCTACGACGCCGTGGCCGTAGTAATCCGTCTGCATCCCCACAGTCGGTCTCTGCAAGCATATGTTAACACGGTATAGGTTCCAACCTTCACGCCAATCCTAGCTGGCATTTATCATCGAAGCACAGACCCGACATTAAAGGTTGGGTGCTACCACAACAAATGATATAATAGTTCAACCATCTCCACGCCCTACCCGGCATAACAGAGATAGGATCCGTACAAAACGAAATATTTTTTGGCGGTAACGCAAGAAAACATTTGATAACAGCCAGAATAAGCATCGTAAATAAACTCATTTGGTATGACGATGAAGTCACATTTTGAAGATAAAAGCCCACATTCGTGAGGTGAAAGAGCCCACCGACTATGGTTCGTTGTAAAAGTCCTAAAGTTCGATCGTTCGTCAAAATCCGTCAACTGCGTTTGCGTCCACACCTTACTGGCGAGGTTTTAATCGTCGCTCAAGTCTCTCGAGACTTTTGAAAACTAAGATAAAACGATATTTCATATCGAAGTAGATTAATTCATTAGTGGATTCAACACGCCTCAACTACGTATAACATTGAATTTTCTAGTTCCTCGAGATCGTTCAACGATATAAATGCGTTTTTCGATATATGGATTTCATTTGTGAAATCCTTTCTTACAATGAGGTATCATACTCAATTAGTATATCTTACGCCGTCTTGACGATTTATAAGCGTATAATCGTCGCTTGACTTTGAAAAGTCAACGAAAGTCGACACCGAGTCAACAAAATCAATGATTTTGACTTTTAAATAGTAGCTCTTACTATTTTGTTTCATAAATCGAATTTGATCGATTTGAAAACGTAAAATCCTATTTCTTGATTTAGCATGTAAATCAAGGACTTATAATTGATTTCACATTAAATAAACCCTTTTTATAAATAAAAAGCGTATTTTGGTTTTTAAACGTTATAAAATGAACGTTCGTCTCAAACGTAGCAATCTATGTTTATAAAATTTTGTAAAATTTAAAAACTGTCCAGAATATTATTTTACCAAATATCTTATTAATAAACTGTTTTTAAAAAGGATTTAAAATCTTTAATAATTATCGAAATTTTCGATAATTGGCTTAAAAATATCAAATGACTTTTGAAATTTTTTCTAAATTAATATAGTGTATTATTATACACTATGGTCCAGAATATGAATTTATAAAATCCATATAATACTGTTTGCTATTTATTTATATATATATATACATATATATATTTACGGTAATTCCATATAAATAGGGAATAATTATCCAAAAATTCCCAAAATTGATATACACCTAGTATAATATCCCAACATCAATATACATCATAATTATAACCTATGGTTCACCATAACCATTCATTCAACCATATAAAGATTTATATAATAATCGGTAATTATAAGATAATTACCAAACAATTAGCGAACAATTTCTAAAAATTCTAAATAAATTGCAACATCAATAAACATTATATTATAACATTGTAAAATCATAACATCAACCAAAACCATTTGAATCATCACCATATGGAGCTACAAGCTCTCGGCTTTTTTGACTAAAAATGGCATTTGATTTTCAAAAATTCCAACAATTATATACTATGTTTATACACTATAGTATAGTAATATAACATCATAATATTTATCAAAACTAATTAAATCATCACCTTCAAGAGCACAAAGCTCACGGCTTATTTGATTTAAAATAGTAATTGATTTCCAAAAATTCTAATTAATTCACACAATGCATAAACAATATACTAAAGTATTAATACACCATTGCATGTCCAAAAATATGTAATATTCCAAAGAAACGAATATACGACATACGGTATTCTGAACCCGTAATTATGGTTTTACCGTATATTATCTTTTTACGACATCGAATCTTGTGTTTTCGATGCGATATCGTTATAACGAATTCCTTTCATGATTCACTAAGGATTGTGAATTAAAGGATTGAAATATTACGAAATGATTCGTCAATATTTTTTAACGCCAAACGCGTGTCGAACGCCGCCTTTTCATGAAATTTTCGACGGCGGTGTAGCTTGGAATTAATTTCATCTTAATTCCTTTATTGAATAGAATATATTTATTTAGTAAGTATGAACTTATCACACCATTTGAGATGAGTCGATTTGAACGCTTTGAGACGTTAACGTTAACGCCTGAGACGTTTTGAAAATGAGTTTAATGCTCGGAAATTATAATAATTAATTTCCTATTATTATTTTATATAATTACAGTATTAATGATTATTAAAATCAATAATTGAGTTATTAAACTCGATTATTTCGAATCAAGTTTCAAAACCCTAATCTTATAAATAAGGGTTTTATCACATGAAAGATACCATTAAATTATCCTATGGTATCTAAACCTTATAATATGATATATATGAATAATATTAAGCATTAAATCAGATTTTCAGCCATAAAAATCGAAGGATTCAGTTTCTATAAAATTTAAACCCAAACTTTCGAAATTAGGGTTTTTACTTCTCAAAATGTATAATAATTTTATCCTATGCTATTATTTAATATCTAAATCATATATTATGATATATATGTGTATATTTGGGACGAAAATTACATGAGTATCAATAATAGGTGTAATTTATATTTTTATCCTATTTTTCCTAATTTTCGATCAGTAATATCAATTTGTGCATATATTATGTTTTAATTATTTTTATGGCATGTATTATATATCTATGATCTATACTATGATTAATACATGTATTATGTACAAAATTGAAATAAAATCAGCCCCCTAAACCTCTCCTATGCGACGCCATTATTACCCCAACAAGCATGGGAGCCTTTTTAATTTGGACCAATGCATGGCTTAGCTTTTGCTCTAGCCTAATAATCATCTCTCACTCCCCAATGTGCTGCAGATTTTATCCCATTTTTGGGCTAAAAATCGAGAGAGAGAGAAGGGATATGATAGGGAGAGACTCTTCCTCTTCACCCCTTTGTTGATGTATCTCTTCCCCCTCATTTCAAATCATTTTGAACATCAAAACACCTAACTCTCTCCCATTTTCTGCTCCAAGAAAACCGAGAGCTTCTCTCTCTCATTTACAAATTTTTCTTCTTCTTCTCCATCTCTATTTCACAAGCTTGATACCATATCTTTGTTCTTGTGAACCTATACCATATCAAAGGTAAATATGAGTCATAGCTTCGATTATTCACCTCTTCTAAACTGAAATTTTCGAACTTGTTCATGTGTATGTATGTGTTTCAAAATATTATATATGTATCTATGTATGTGTTAAATATTCTTGAGCATGAGCCATTGTTTATTTATATGTTCTTGAGGATTTTATTTTGAAAATGCTTGTGAATATATGTTAAATGAGCATAGGAGTTGTATATTAAGATTTTGGAATGGCCTAGCATGTTTATGACATTTTCGAACCATAGAGTATATTGATATAAATTTTTGAAAATGCTATAAAATGTTAAATGATGACCGAATACTTCTTGATATATTCTAAGCATGTATTATTGATCTATGTTATGATTTAAGACTATAGTATTGATTGGAAATTTTTAGAAAACCCTAGGTATATTTTTTTTATAAATACCGTGAGTTTTAAAAACATATACCTTGGTGTATAATTTTTATTTCAAGCATGCAATGGTGTATTAATGCTTTAGTATATTGTTTATACATTGTGTGAATTAATTAGAATTTTTAGAAATCAAATACTAAATTAAATCAAATAAACCGTGAGTGATATGCTCTTGAAGGTGATGATTTAATTAGTTTTGATAAATATTATGATGTTACATTACTATACTATAGTGTATAAACATAGTATATAATTGTTGGAATTTTTGAAAACCATATACTAAATAAATCGAAAAGTTTAGAGCATCTCAAGCTCATATGGTGACGATTTAAATTAGTTTGGTTGATGTTATGATGTTACAATGTTATAATATAATGTTTATTGATGTTGGAATTTATTTAGAATTTTTAGAAATTGTTTGCTATTTATTTGGTAATTATCTTATAATTACCGTGAAATATTGTTATATATTGAAATAAATAGTTATGATGAACTATGGGTTATGAAAATATTATATACTGATGTTGGGATATTATAATAGGTATATACCAATTTTGGGAATTTTTGGATGATTATTCCCTATTTATTGGAATTACCGTGAATATTTATATATGTATATATATAAATAAATAGCAAACAGTACTATATGAATTTAATAAATTCATATTCTGGACCATAGTGTATAATAATACACTATATTAATTTAGAAAATTTTTCAAGGGTCGTTTGCTATTTTTAGGACAATTATCGAAAATTTCGATAATTAGTAAGGATTTTAAATCCTTTTTAAAACTGTTTAATTATAAATTTTTGGTAAAATAATATTCTGGACAGTTTTCAAATGTTACAAAATTTTATAAACATAGGTTGCTATGTTTGAGACGAACGTTCACTTTGTAACGTTTCAAAAACCAAAATACGCTTTTTAATTATAAAAAGAATTATTAAAAATGCGAAAATAATTATAAGTCCTTGATTTACAAGATAAATCGAGAAATAGGACTTTACATTTTCAAATCGATCAAATTCGATTTATAAAACAAAATAGTAAGAAATTACTATTTAAAAGTCAAAATCATTGACTTTGTTGACCAAAATGTTGACTTCGCCGACTTTTTAAAGTCAAACGACGATTATACGCTTATAAATACGTCAAGACGCGTAAGATATACTAATTGAGTATGATACCTTATTAGTAAGAAAGGATTTCACAAATGAAACCATATATCGAAAACGTGCTTATACGTTGAACGATCTCGGCGAACCAGAAAAGTCAATCGTATAATGTTAGAGACGATCAATTCACTAAGGAATTCAGTCTCACATCGATATGAAATGTCAAAGCTATCTTAAGTTTTCGAAAGTCTCGATAGACTTGAGCAACGATTAAAGCCTCGCCAGAAAGGTGGACGCAAACGCAATGACGGATTTTGACGAACGATCGAACCTAGTACTTTTACAACGAACCGTAGTCCGTGTGGGCTCCTTTTCTTACCTCACGAATGTGGGCTTTTATCTTCAAAATGTGGGCCTTTTCACCCCACTAAAACGTGACTTCATTGTTATATCAAATGAGTTTATTTACAAAGACTTATCCTACAACCGCTTAACAAATGTTTTACTACATTACACCGCCAAAAATATTTCGCTTTGTGTACGGATCCTATCTCGCATGCCGGGTAGGGCCGTGGAGATGGTTGGAACTATTATATCAATTGTTGTGGTAGCACCCAACCTTTTAATGTCGGGTCCCGTCTTGGATGATAAATGCCCCGCTAGATTGGCGTGAAGGTTGAACTATACCGTGTTAACATATGCTTGCAGAGAGTGACCGTGGTGCGGATTACGGCCGGTCACGGGCGTCGTAGATGGGAGGCCTCCTCTCGACGCTTATTTAATTATTATTATTATGTATTGTGACTATGAGATACGGACCATACACACCAAGAAAATGCTCGCGAGTGCTATGTTTACTGAACCGAATGATTTGGTAAGCCTGAAGGCATTTTAACTAAAACCTCGCGACTTACTCAATATTGCAACAGTAATCCAAATATCATCAAATGTTTTCGCATAAGTCCACCGAGTGCAATTTCTTGTACTTAGCCCCGCATGTTTGTTTTAAATGTGCGGTTGAGCTCGATGGTGATGATGGGGATGTGTTGAGAGTCTAGTGTCCTCGGCCGATTTACTCAATGTTTGGGTTATACCTTGAATGCATATCGTCATATATGTATTCACACACTTTCCGCTATACTCGAACTCCTTTATTTATGTTTTGTGTTATGAACTATCAAGGCCCATCGGATCGTGCCAAGTTTTGGGGTCCGATGGCCTAAACCTTTTCAAAAACATTATAACATCACCTATATTCGCTCAAGCATGTTAGTTTATTCTTACGCATTTTATTTTACCCATGTAACCCCTAAAATACTACTCCTAGTATTAGTCGCCTCCGCCTCGGGTTGGTCCGGAATGGGTCGCGATGTAAGTGGTATCGTAGCGCTTTTGCTCTTTGAAAACCCAAGACCTTTTATTCTAAGTCTAGATCGAGTCACCGGACTTCTAGAAACCTCTCGACTCTCTCAACACTCCATCACATCGAGCTCAACCGAAAAAGGTAATCGCATTTCTTTCTCAAACTCATGAAATGGAAAACTTCGCATGATGAGCAAGTTAGAGGAACTTTGAGAAATATTATTATTATGAAAATTTTTGAAGTTGAGAAGGAAAATTTTTCCAAATTTTTTCAATCGAGCCAATACAATTGCTCAAGTATCGAGATGGAAGTGTATGGTAGTATCAAGTCGAACGATCAACATGAAACGAACGAATTCATTTTAATATGTATATGAGTTGGTCATGACTGCTTTTGAAATCATGCTTCCAAATTTGCAAATAAAACTTTACTTTCCGACTTTCAAAATCTTATTTATGATGAATGATATGTTATCACGAGGCGAACTTAGACTCTAAGGAGCATGCTCACGACATGAAAGAACATAGAAGTACGAACTTTTTTTCCTTATGCGAACAAAAGAACGATAGGAAGAATGAAAGTGATGATACCCTTGAGCACGGACAACGAAAGACGAGCGAGAAGGACGAACGAGGACGACCCCAACCTTTAAGCTGAATGACGTCGGCACTCCATCATCACTTCGACACGAGTGACCAGCAACACGAATCACGACATGGACGTCACTACGGCTTCAGGATGTTCAGCCTCGACTTAAGAACCCGAAGATGATAGACGACACGTCGACATACACCTTGATTGATATTTTGCACAATCGCGCAAATTTCCTGCACTGCGCAGTAGATTTGTTTTAGCTAGATCTCCTCGTTAGACTCCGATTTACGCATGGTTTGCACCCACGTACTCCTAACGCACTGATATTCATTTGTTATGAAGAACAGAATCCCTAATTCTGTCTCCAGAATACGATAGAGTCTGTTGAACTCTAGCTTAAATGTTTGATATAAGACAAGGGTCTCATAGCGTATATCGAGATACCATTAGCTTATATGTATATGTTTGGGTAAGACTAAGAAAGTAAGTTGTGATATATACTGTACATTATGATGTAGCCTACCTTATAGAATGGTTAGTTCTAGCCTAGTTGCTTCTCGTTATGCTATCCTTGCTGTTTTGAGATAACAATAGTCGACTTTACGCTAGTCTTTTTTTCCTTTACCGTGGCGGATGGAGGAGATGCGCTATATCGCTAGGAGGAGGGTAGGACCTCATGCCCCACCCGAGGAGCTGATGCGCACCTATAGGGAATGTTGGATGTGCCGGGAAGACCTAGGTGAGTTTCATGACTACCTTCTATGTGGAGGAACGCCTGCCTATGGCGCAACCGACTACGATGGCATCAAGAGACTCCTAGCTATACTCCCTTGTACTGGATGGTTATGCCCGAGAGGTATCGGAGACTACATCTATCGCATCCCCGAGGTTATGATTTGATTGGGGATCCGCCTGGTTCGTGAGTCACCGACTTACGGTACAAGATTCATGGAGCCGCACCGATGGGACCCTATCTCCTCCACGGAGTACACTTGGCGTGACGAGTCGCCAGAGTGGCTGTACCTTGAGGTTCCGAGACAGGTTGATCCAGTGATACCCCTGTACCGAGTGGACGAGGGTAGGATGTACGAGGTGGATAGGGCAGCACGCCCTAGAGCCTTGGGAGAGCCCGTGTTGCCCGGCGCGCTTTGGACACCCAAGACGTCCGCCACTACCGCCTTCTACCACCGCATCCGATCCACCACCACCCGAAGACGAAGAGCCCTTCCGCCGGACAGCGCGGATGAGAGTATTAGATACCTTCCCTGGATATGACCCGACCCGAGTATGCTACAGTCCGATCCGCCACAACTACGACTTATACGGCGCGGATAACTTTGGACCCCGCGCGACATACCGATGATGGAAAACAAGGTGCAGACCATCCGTAGTACGACCTCGTGAGGACGATTCGGATGAGAAGACGACTCAAGAGGAGGAAGACCCTGAGGAAGACGCGAGTAGAAGGAAACTCGTGAAGACCTTAAGCGATGTTTTAATTAGAATCTGTTTCGTTATGACTAGCATGTGTGCTAGCTTTTTCCTTTTTATTTCAATGCCATGGTTCTAAGACTTGGATTTTCTTTTGGCCGTGTGGGCCCGAAAACATGTTATTTCTATTTCCTATGATTCTCGATGTTGGACATCTTGTTTTTGACAAACCTTGGTTATCTATCCACATATATTTTTGACCCAAGTGGGGCCTTTTTGGTGGCAGTTGTCTATGCTATGGATGAATTGTTTTACTTTTATATCGCTTTAAGAAGAAGCCATGAAAACCTTATTTTGTTAAGTTGTAAGCGTTTAATAATTAACGATGGTATGTTTTATATAGCAGAATGCCTCCGAGAAGAAACCCAGAAAGAGAACCCAGAGGTCGAGGAAGACCTAGAGGAAGGGGTAGAATTCCCGAACAAGAACCAGAAGATAATCCCCAACCACCGCCTCCACCTCAACCCGATCGCAGGATCGAAGAACTATTCTTGAGGCAAAACCCTCCTGTTTTTAACGGAAAGGGGAGCCCGGAAGAAGCCGAACAATGGGTTAGGGCCATTGAACGGATTTTCACTTTCTTAAGGTGCACGGCGCAGGAGAGGATGTCGTGTGTTACCTTCCAGCTTATCGGACCAGCTGACTTCTGGTGGGAGGCCAGGAAGAAGACTTTTACAAAGCAACTAGAGAGTTCTCGTGGAGGATTTCAAGAGAGTCAGACGAAAAGTATATCCCCAAAAGCTATAGGGGAAAAGAGGCGTGAGTTTTCCCGCTAAAACAAGAAAAATTATCCGCGACCGACTATGATCGCACTTCGCGAGATGTCGAGATATGCGCCAGATCCGTGGACACCGACGTGAAAATGTCGGAAAAGTTCGTGTCGTACGAGAATGGAGATACGCATGTCTCTTGCCACCACGGAGACCTATCTTACATCAAGCTCTCGCACGAGCTTGATATCGAGGCGACTATGAGCGAGAATAAGACAATGTCGCCTCGCACACGGAAATTGGATAAGGAAAAGGAATCAGAGCCCAACCGCTGAAATAACAACCATGGAAACTACGGAGAAGCAAGTCACAAGCGCCGTGGCAAGGAAACCCGCGCAGAGGGACAAAGCTGAAGAGAGCAGCTCATGCTCCACCCAAAGGGACCACAGACCGATCGGGCACCTCAATGCCCTAGATGCCATAGAGCACACAAGGGTGTGTGCACGGCAAACGTGGTAAGTCGTTACAAATGTGGGATGAACGGCATTACGCCAACAATTGCCCGATGTCACGCTCGGATGGGAGGCCGAACCAACCGGCAATGCTCACCATTGAGGGCTATACAACAAATTTCCCACCACCGCAGTTAGCCCAACCCCAACCCCAAGAACTCCAAAGGCAAACACCCCACCAACAACAACAACTCCAAGAATAAGAACAATGGCAGGCCGCACAACAACAAATCCCGAAGCAAAGAAGGTGGCGCCACCGCCACAACAACAGAGGCGATAACCACCACATCAACGCCAAGAATAAGCAAGAATAAAGCCGTGCAACAACCGCCGAATCAGCCAGACCGGCTGTCACCTCACCGGCTCAGCAGAGCCTACGCCTGCCGAGGAGGCGAATCTAACGAAACCAAGGAAACTTGGCGGTATGGGAGTTCTTCTCAACCCACCGTTATAGTATTGTTCGACACGGGTGCAAGCATTCTTTCATTGCAAAATCATGCGTAGAAATGCCGAGCCTTAGGTCCGAAAAATCAAGCCAGATATGAGAATCTCATCGCCTATAGAGGGATTATGATCATACCACTTTTGCTCGAACCTAGAATCGACATTAGATCACTTAAGGTTCGCTAACGATCTAAACATAATACCCATGGACGATGTAGACATAATCCTAGGAATGGATCGTTAGCTAGGAATCATTCCACGATTCTCTGTAAGGAAAGGAAAATTTCGCTTTCACTTTCTCGACAAGAAGCTACGATTTTCACCCGGATCGCATGGGAAGGAGAATCCCGATAGTATCCGCACTACAAGCTGGGAGGATGATGAACCGTAAGGATGCCATGCATTCCTTGTTTATTTAAACGATGAAGATAAACCCGAGCGCGGTAGAAGACATTGAAGTTGTCCGAGAATTTCCTGACGATTTCCAAAATCTGCCAGACTACCTCCTAATAGACAACTCGAGTTTACCATCGACTTGGAGCCGTGATCAGCCCCAAAGGTCGGCGCCCTATAGGATGGCCCCAAAGGAGCTAGAAGAGTCAAGATCCAAATCCAAGAGCTTTGGATCCGGGATTCATTAGCCGAGTGTTTCACCTTGGGAGCGCTGCTTTGTTTGTTAAGAAGAAGGATGGTTCTTTGAGGACGTGCATCGATTATAGAGAACTAAATAAGATGACACTAAAGAACAAATACCCTTTACCCGTAATTGATGACTGTTTGATCAATTGCGAGAGCGTGTATTCTCGAAAATTGATCTTAAGTCGATACCACCACCTAAAAATACGGCCCAAGACGTACATCAAGACTCGCATTCGAACCGATATGGCCACTATGAATTCATAGTTATGCCATTCGGGTTAACCAATGCACCACCGTGTTCATGGACCTCATGAATGTAGTATTTCATCCATTTTGGATAAGTTTGTTTTGGTCTTCATAGATGACATCCTTATTTATTCAAAGAATGAAGAGGATCATAAGAACATCTACGAACGGTTTTGCAAACCTTGAGAAATGAAAGACTCTTTGCTAAGTTTAGCAAATGCGAGTTTTAGGCCAAGGAAGTTATGTTCCTCGACACATTGTGTCTCGCCAAGGTATAAAAGTAGATCCACCAAAGTAGAGGCGTGCAAGAATGGAAATCACCAAAAACACAAAGACGAAATTAGAAGCTTCCTAGATTAGCTGGCTACTATAGGAGATTCATCTGAGGATTCTCCAAGATTGCAAGGCCAATAACCCAGCCTACTCCTAAGGGAATCAAGTTCAATTGACGATGAGTGCGAGATGAGTTTCCAAATACTCAAAGAAAAATTGACCAATGGCACCGCCTAGCATCCCGTAAGCGCATAAGGGTATGTGGTCTATACCGACGCATCTAAGACCGGACTGGTTGTGTTTTTGATGCAAGAAGGAAAAGTGATAGCTACGCATCTCGACAACTCGTACCCCACGAGCTGAACTACCCAACCCACGATTTGGAATTAGCAACATGTAGTTCATGCCCTAAAATTTGGAGACACCATCTCTATGGTGTGAGATGTGAGATCTTCACGGATCATAAAAGTTTGAAGTATTTCTTCAACAAAGAGATCTGAATATGAGACAAAGAAGATGGCTAGAATTAGTAAAGGATTACGACCGTGGTATTAACTATCACCCGCAAGGCGAATGTAGTAGTCGACGCCTGAGTCGTAAAGAGCCATACCAAGTTAGGATGTCTCTTTGTACAAGAGGAAAAACTCGTCGAAGAGTTTGGCAGGATGAAGATTGAACTGGTGGAACCACCTGAGACAATTGTGAGCTGTATCGCTACACTCACACTGACATCTGATCTAAGAAAAAGAATTATCGAGAGACAAAGGATTGAGGAAAAGTTGGAAAGGATCCGAGAAAGACTAAGGTCTGAAGGATTCAAGAATTTTCAAGAGGCACCGGATAACGCCTTATTGTTTGAAGGTAGGATATGCGTTCCTGATGACGCAGAGCTTCAGAACGAAATCATGAGTGAGGCTCACGATACACCCTACACCGCCCACCCAGCAAGACTAAGATGTACTGTGACCCGAAAGAAAATTTTGGTGGAAGGCATGAAACGAGACATAGCTTCTTTCAGAGAACGCTGCCTTGTTTGCCAACAAGTGAAGGCTTTACACCAACGACCCTATGGGAAGTTACAACCGCTGAAATCCCGAGTGGAAGTGGGACGATATAACAATGGATTTCGTTACAAGCTTACCCAAATCGAGAAGAGGAAACACGTACCATATGGGTAGTTGTGGATAGACTTACTAAAAGTGCTCACTTTCTACCTATTCAAAGCACTTATGGATCCGATAAGTCGCCCAACAGACGTTAAGGAAATTGTACGACTACATGGAGTGCCAAAATCTATTACCTCGATCGAGACTCCAAGTTCACATCCAGATTTTGGATTAGCTTGCAGAGAATCTGGTACAAGATTAAACTTCAAGACAAAGATTCCACCCACAAACCGATGGACAATCGAGAGAACGATCCAAACGCTAGAGGATATGCTTAGAACTGTAATTTTGGATAGCGGTACAAATGGGAAGATATTTTACCTCCGATTGAATTTGCTTACAACAACAGCTATCAAGCGACGATCGGCATGGCCCCATACGGCCTCAGATGGCAAAAGTGTAGATCACCACTTTATCGATGAAGTCGGTGAGAGAAAAGTCATAGGGCCCGATGCGGAGTGAAATGATCAAATCGCTCGACAAATTAGGATGAGGATAAAAGAGGCTCAGACGTGACAGAAATCTTACCGACACGCTGTAGATCCGAGCTACGCTTGAGGATGGAGACAAAGTATTTCTTAAGGTCTCTCCATCAAAAGGATTGTCGCTTGGCCGAAAGGAAAGCTTAGACCCCGCTTCATAGGACCTTATGAGATCCTAGAAAGGATAGGTCCAAGAGCTTATAGGTTGGCTCTTCCGCCAAACCTAGGAAATGTCCATAATGTTTTCCACGCCTCACAATTACGAAAATACGCTCACGACCCAAAGCACGTGATTCACCAAGACGACGTGATCCTCGAGCCGACATGAGCTATAAGGAAGAACCCGCAGCCATACTTGACCACAAAGTTCAAAGAACTATAGGTCAATCCTAAGTACGGATTAACAGGATTGTAACTCTAAACATGGATAATTATACAGGAGATTCCTTTAACAATAAATTGTAAAACATATGTCAAGTATATTCTCGACTTTAATACATAAATTTAGGTTCTTGCAATGAAGACATGTGATAAGTACATATGACGATGTACTATCAAGGTATAAACTTTTCAAATGACAATAATCCTATTGCTCAACACCGCCCATCCATCATCTCGCTCAACCCGCACATTTAAAACAAACATGCAGGTCGAGTACAAGAATGCACTCAAGGGACTCATGCCAAAACATTTTATTTTCTTTGAATTACATCGCTAACATCATGGTAAGACACAAGGGTTTTAGTTGAAAATGCCTTGTGCTTACTAAAATATTTTCATCGCTCATAAAATCATCGCCGCCGCATTTTTCTCGTGTATGATCCATATCCCTTATCATCATTCATCATATCATCATAGTCGAAAGTCGTGAAGGAGGCCTCCTCTACGACCCCGTGACCGCCGTGAATTGTCCTTACAAAGACGCAATACCATCAAGTACACGCTTAATCCTAGCTGTATAAGTTCTTCCCAAGATAGATCCGATATCGATTTCATTCATAAGTCGGGAGTGACCCAACACATTCATATCATTCATGTCATTCATATCAATCTCATGGATAGGATACATACACAAAACATAAACATTTTTGGTGTAATCATGTAAATATTTTATCAACAAATGAAATAAGCATCGAAATAAATATTTCAAAAGCATTTTATTTTTGAGTAGAGTAAAGCCCACCGGACCGTAGATCGCTTTAATCCCATTTCGATCAGAAGTCCTGTGCTTAGCCTATCTATTCTCGCCTTGAGGTTTTGGAGCTGAAAATCCATTGGGTCTTAGAACCCATATTTCTACTTTAGTGTATATCATGGTATGATATACACTCAATCGACCACGCAGAAGACTTAGTCAAATATTTCACGTTAAGGTATGCTGTGAAAATATCGTATCATGATGTTTTATCATAATTGCACATCTTATAATGCTCTATCGCACTTTGCGACATAACATAATGAATGCATCGATTAATAGCATGTTAGTCACATAAGGCATACTTCACATAGGGTTTCCAACACTTAGTCAAATTTCAAGTGTTTTAATTTCAGCAAAACAGCTTGAAACAACCCAAGTGACGTACTTTGACGACCCATAACTCTCGATTCAGAATACGTATGGTCGCACAAAGATACATTCTGGAAACCTCTAAACATGTACTACAAGTTCTAAGAAGGAATTAAATCCAAAAGAGTCGTGGTTCTGAAGATATAGGGTCTCAAAGTGGGCAACTCAAACTGACTTCTATACTTAGAAAATTTTTCAGAATTTTCAGTTTTAGCTTAACGACGAGGGGTTTTACGAGGCTCGTAACTTTTGACTCACAATGCCAAAATGGCTGCAGGCTACCAATTTAGAAACCTTGTAACAAGTACTACATATGTCATGAAGACCATACTGGAAAATATCTAACTCATCGAGAAATACATAAGTCCAAAGTTGACTAGTTGGAAATGAACAGTTTCCAGTAGGTGACTTTGGGTCGATGAAAGGTATATCTATAAAACTTGGTTTGGGATCAAACTTTCCAGATCATAACTAGACATGGTGGGGAACATTTCTTATGAAGAAACCCAAGTCCAAATCGGACAACAAATGGCTTGAACACCTCACGTAAAAGTCATACTCGAACAGCCTATTAACATAGAAATTTTCTAAGGCAGTTTGTCCAAAACAACTTACTGTAATGTATCAACTTCAAAATTCACCGTGAGTTCATTATAATGAATCTGGAAATGAAACCAATCATATTGAAAAGCCACTTAAGTCTAGTTTTATCCAGAAAAGCCTCACTCAATTATTCACCATAGATTGGGAGATAAAAATGTTTTACCACAAGCTATCACTCCCGTGACAGTTTTGTGCAGTTAACTTGTAAAATCTGAAATAAATAGTAAAGATTTTTAGAAAATTCTGAAAATTTACAGGAATCTTCCAGACATGCTGAATTATGTTTCTGCCAAATTTTAGAGTTTTATCATTATCCAAACTTAAAACGAAAGCCACGCACTATGGGTGATAAACACGGCGATTTCGCAGATTTGTGCAGTGTTTTTGATAAATACAATTAAAATAGCAAATCAAGTTGGATGGACTTGAAATTTTACAGAGGCATACTAGACACATATAATTTCAACATATCAAAAATTCACAATCATCGGACCACTGAAACTTAATCAAATAAATTCGTGAAGTTTCTGTTCGTCCAGGAAATCAACATGCAATGATCAAAAGTATTGAATCTACCTATTAAATCAACATGCAATCACTTTCAAGCATAGACCCAACACATTCAAGCATATTGATGAACATGCATGTGTATATCTTGATCATCCCTAGGATCTAAGGAGATGGAATTTACCTCAGCCATGAAATCGAGAGGGATGAAGAAGAAGAGGATGGCTGTCCATCTTGAGCTAGGAGCTTGTCCACTTTTTTTTTGATGGTGTAGTGGCTGATTCTTGGAGCTGTTCTTGGAGGGGGAAATGGATGAAAATGGGGGAAAGAGAGAGAGGAGGGGGACGGCAGAAATGAGGGAGAGAGTGGCTGAAATGGTGTAGGTGGTGGGGTGTTTATGGTGGTGACACCTAAGGGGCATGTGTCTCTCTACACATATGCACACCTACACTACACACTACACTCACATTACATGCACTAAATTGTACCTATATATATATATATATCAGATTTTAATAGTGTAATTAGGATATAATTAATCCAATGTCACTTAGATACATGTAATAGGTAAATCAACAAATAAGTGTTTAGTATATATGTGTATATAGCTATCGGCTATTACACTATACCAAAGGGTCCAAATTTTATTTTCCATGCCAAACATTGATATATGTTATGACATATAGTTTAGATGATAAATAATATCATAGGATAAATTAATGGCATCATTTTATGCGATAAAACCGAGTTCGAAAATTAGGGTTTTCAAACGCTTGAAAAATTGGTCACTCTCAATTCTTGTTGATCTAGCATTGATTTAATGCTTAATAATACTGTAATTACATATACTAATCATAGGAAATTAATTCCTATAATTTCTTGATCGATTAAAACGCTGCTTCATCTCAAAACGTTAACGCTTGAAAACGCTGCAAACGCTCATTATCGACTCATCTCGAAATGGTCGCCATTACTTTATTACATTATTCCATTAATAATGGAATTTAATTCTAAGCTTAATTGCTTAGAAAATATCATGAATTTTAACTATCGATATGTGATCGACGTTAAAATAATACCGCCGATATACTTCATATACTTTTATTTCTTAATTCACAATTCTCCGTGAATATAAAATAGAATTCATTCCTTCGTAAGTAATCGAAATCATTATTCGATATCTTATGGATTGAATCATCTCAATAATTTCTAATTTACGGTTTTAAATACCGTAATCAAGATCTAATTCATGGGTATTACATCCTACCCCTTAAAAGAAATTTCGTCCCAAATTTGCATACCTCATAAAGTATGGGTATCTTAATATCATAACATCATAACTTTCTATGTGCTTTTCTTTCGTCCATGGTTCTTCCATCGACTTTTATTATAAGACCCAAACTTGCTTCTTTAATCGCCAATCGCACGATCAAATTAGTCGAGATTTTCATCATAACCCATCCGAGTCAAAGGTCACATCATCATATCGGTTTACGTGAATTGGGTCATTTTCGTATTTCCTTAATCGCGACACGAGGAAAACATTTCGCACTTTCCCCAAATGTGGTGGAAGTACCAAGCTATAAAGCTACTAGCCTATCATTTCTGTGAGCTCGTAAGGTCCTATAAAACGTGATCTCAACATTCTCAGATCTAAACTTATAATTCCTCTAGATGGAGAAATCTTAAGAAACTTTAATTCCGCATTCAAGAATGCAGCTCGGTTTACGCATCAAACAGAAGACTTTTGTCCGTCCTAAGCTTTTCTTATTCCTCGCCTCGCTGGTAGATATCTTAATCGTTTATTTACAATGTCACGACATTATACCTTTTCTCACCTACTTTATTACAATAAAGTGGTGGTCGATACTTTTTAGTACAATGCCTCATAAGGCTATATTGATCGTTATTTTGTAGCTATGGTCGTACGTAAACTTACCAAGTGGTACAATAAGTTCCCACCGATACCTTGGTTTATCACTTGTTCTATCGTATCCTTAAACATTCATACTGTCCTTTTGATTGTCCTTCCGCCTGTGTGTGACATCTATGTTAAGGCTCAATCTCGTGTCTAACTCCTTTGGGAGTTAGTTAAAATCTAGGGTACTCTCAAGTCTCTATCCAAGCGATAGGTTCTAGTACTCCTTGTAAATATAAGATTTCCTTTATGTGCGATCGAGCTAACTTATCGGATCTATGAGTCATCCGAATAGGCGTAGACAAAACATAATTGGCGTAGTTAATCCACTACTAGTCATATAGTAGTGCAACTTTTTACGACTTTGGTAAAATTTGTCATAAGATCTATTTCTATATCATTCTATTTTTATTCGTAGTTCTAGAGATTATACTCTTATAAGGCCTTTGATACAATGCCTTTACTTATTGGTAACCGAGACACCGTCATCAATATGGTTATATCTCATTTCATTCCTTGCTATCTAACTTTTCTCGTAAATCATAATACATCTTAATAATGCCTCGGTTGGGCGGTATGAGTAGATCATGCACTTTATTCACGATTTCATTTCTAAGCTTATTATTGCTTGAAATATATGTATATCTCTTCCTTAGACAATATAACACCGCCCAGCCCTTAGAATATCCTTTAGCTCTTCATTCCTTATCTTAATTGTATTCTATTCCCATCTTCATTCTCTTTTAGTCATATTTCACCTTGGTTGTGGGAATACTACTTACATTCGCCCTCGATTTCCGACTATTTCGCTCTCGCTTTCTTAACTTTTCTCGATGAGTTTTCTTTTCTATAAGGACATACCATAATTTAGACTGAATTTTATATCTTAGGCATTAAATTCTACATTAACCGCTCATAGGTGATCATTTATCACATTTATAATCTTTACCGATTCGTGCCATCTTTCCTATCTTGATCCAAGTTTCTTTGCTCAAGAATAAATTCAAACTTTGTAAATTGTGAAGGGTTCTTAATTTATTGATATAAGAGTGATGTCCTCGCGACTTTGGTATTTATACTACCGTCACTATCGAGGTAATAGATTTTGCACCGTGAAGTCGATAATCTCCTTTACATACAAATGGGCTAACTTGTCGATCCATAAGTACTTTGGATTGGTAGGAAGTGAGCACTCTTGGTAGTCTATCAACAATTACAAATATAGCGGTGTTCCTCTTTGATTTGGGTAAGTTCGAACGAAGTCCATCGTTATTTCATCCCATTTCCACTGGGTATTTCCAACGGCTCAGAACTTTCCGTATTGACGCTGGTGTAACGCTTATCTCACGGCAAACAAGACATGTTGTTCTACGAAAGAAGTTATGTCTCGCTTCACGCCTTCCCACCAAAACTTTTCTTTCGTGTCTTGTACACCTTAGTACTATCTCGGGTGAGCGGTATAGGTGTATCGTGAGCCTCACTCATTATTTCATTTTGAAGTTTTGCGTCGTCTGAACGCACATTCTTCCTTCGAGACGATAAGGCGCCTGTTCTTAAATCCTCCACGCCTTTCTGAAATTCTTAAATCCTCCATCCTTTGTCTCGACGATCCTTTTCTTAAATCGATTCTCCACTATTTCAAGTCATGAGTTGGGAAATTTCGCTCATGTGGCCTTAGTCATCGTGACACATAAGTTATTATTTATCTCATATTAATACATAGCCTTACTTTTATTAATCCGTGAGAATTGTGACTCTATTTTGTGGTAACTATCTTATTTGTCTTGTTACCTTAGAGAGTTCTTAATGGATCCTTTGTCGATTTACATTGTTTTCTTCTAAAGACACTATGTGCCCGAGGAATATTTCTTTTTTCTCCTTGTCGAAATTTACAAACCGATTTGGCAAAATTCGCCTCGCTCTTAAAAGTCGTGAAGACAAATTTTAGATTTTCTTTATGTTCTTTCTCGTCCTTCAATAGATAAGAACATCATTTATGAGGATTGAGATAAAATTATCTAGTATGTGTGAAACACTCGATTTTGAGGTTCATAAATGTATCGGTGCATCGTTAGTCCGAATGACGTAACTATTATCTCATAGTAACCATATTTTATTCGTAACAATTCATTTTCGATTTTGATATCATTCTTCAAGACCACATAATATTACATCATAATGCCTCAAGGAGGACTTTTCGTACATTACTTACGAGGGTCACCACCGAAATGACCGATTACAAGGCGCCTAGCTCTTTTACACTCAAAACTTTGGCACTTCTTCACCATATTCATAAATTCTTCCAAATTACGCTTATTTTACATATTATAATCACATCATTTTCATCATAAACCATTATTTACATATAAGTCTCATAGATCCTAAGATTCTATGTCTCGAGTTATCTTTGTTGAGTCGCATTCTCCTCGAAACTTGTCTTTCCAAGCACGCTTTGTTTTCATACTTCGATGGTCATTCTCTTTAGAGAGCCGGGGTCAAGTCGCCCCCGCTTCTTCTTCAATACTAAAAGTTGGTGTTACTTTTATCGTAAAGAATGGTTGAGTTGGTAGCGGTAATTCTCCTAATCCGCGAGGCGATAAGATCCCGCCCTTTTACCATTCTCGCCTCTTTCTCGTATAATTGACGGCACAGACATGGGACGGCGTTGGAACATGATGGTACAACCATTCCTTTATGCCGCAAAGTAACTTGCCGAGGACTAGGACAAGTACTCGTAGGTGTTGTTTCCTACGCATTATATGTATACTTGAGCCTGTTGACAAATCCTGGTAAGTCTGTCTAGGCTTTGGAATTTTTATCATGGAGAAAATATTCTCTTGATACTTCTTTTGCAAAAATTCTGCCAATCTGTTGGCAAACGACAGATACGTCGTTGGGTACCATCCTCATTTGACACTCTATAGTTACGAGTATCCATCCAGAGGTGCAAAATTTCTTCAAAACTGTTCTAAATTCATTTCTAGTTCATATTAAAAGAGCTGATACGCTCGTGTGAGTTATAAACTTCTAGGCCTTGGGGTTAACTCTTACCCGTTAAACTCCCTTTTCTTGTCATTTGTAAACGGATATTTTTAGATAAATCCGACTTAATTTAAGCAATGGAGGGGATTTCTAAACAAGAAGGATCTCTTAAAGAATTATACACTTTAAGACATATATAGCCGTAGACGACTCATGACTCTTATCTTAATACTCATTTTACGCTTTACATCTTCAACAGATGTTGCCTTAAAGATATTCACATAGGCGAACAAAGGTACCGATATTCTGTCGTAAAACCTCTAACGAAAAGGCTAGACCTGTGTCACTAATCACATGAATGACAACCATTTCAAACTTCTGTTTCTAAAATTATATCTACGCTCCACATAGATATAATGATCCAAATCATCGATAGCACTTTAGGCGATTCTAGGTTCAATTTCGAGCTTGAGCAACATTTGCGATGGTCAAAATTCTCGATAGGTAAGGAGATTTTCATTTCGATTCGCTACCCTCGAGTTGGGTTCTATCGCTTCTACGCATACTTGTGCGATGTCAAAAGCGAAGCACCTAAATTGAACAAAATCTTATGGCTATTCTGAGAAATTTTTCCTCATACATATTCTACCTTTTGGTTCTGTTTGTTCTGTTTTCGATGCAAGGTGTAGGCTTTGGTCTACGGTCTTTCCATTTATTCAAGTAAATGTCTATTTCATATGTCATCGTCCTTTCCATCGGGACATTATGTTCCTGCTATGGTCTTCGTCATTTCATTCACCCTATACTTCTCGGTATTAGTATCGTTATGCTTTTACTAATAGCATTCATGGTTAGGTTTACATCAACTTATCATTTGATATTGATATATTTCCATAACTAAGTCTCATCTTAGAGATCGCCATGTTTTATCACTATCATTCATTCCTAATCCGTATGAATGACTTAATTCCCTTTTCACTTTATCGATCTTAGGAATATATTTCATATGTCCTTACTTTAAACTCCTCTCTAGAGAAATCCTTGTACCGCCTTTAGCGCCATCGTTGTAATATCCCTTTTGGATATAGTCATTTCTTCTTAATCTTTATTGATTCATCATGCAATTTCGCATAAGATAAAATCCTTTGTCCACTCGGGATGTATTGTACTTTTACTGACGTCAAATATCTTTACCATTTTCTCGACATTCAATGATTTCTTCATTTCCATGTCGAGATACTTAATATCCCATTTTACCGATCGTCACAATGTGTGAGGGATAATCTTTCCAATTGATTTATCTTAAAGTCCTCAATGTGAATCTCTTCCGTGTTCTCTTGGTCGATTTCCTTTGCAGATCTATAGAAGCTATCTTGCTTGTTAACTATTAAGTTACACAAGACAAGCGCTTTGTGTCATTATAACTTAGAGTATTAAGATTTATTTCAAAATAATGAATCTATTTCTTAATCCGCTTCCTTACTTCAAGGAATTACCTTACTTATCAAGTCATAACATTTCAAACTTATGTCATATCGTGAACTATCTAATTGTATAATTCGTAATTTCTTCCGCTATTTTCGACTTTTGTCTGCTTTCTCGAGCATGGTATCCGAAAGTAATCTTACTTTCTTTATACTTCGCCCACCTTCGTGACTAAAACCGTTATCATCGCTATATGGCTTGGTAGGTAGTACATTCGCACACCATAACTTAAATTCTAAGCATCTTATTGCCATGTCTCGACTTTGGAGATATTTCTCCATACTTGATTTACATGCTAGGATATCCTAGCTATTCACACAATCTTGAGGGTTATGATTTCTCAATCTCATTATCATTCGTCCAACCGAGTTTCAATTACTTGGGATCGATTATGCTCAAGCATAATCTCATTGATTGAGGTATAAGGCGAAAGATCTATTTTCTGGGATGCTATCACTTCTTTATATATATATATTCTTTGAAAAGAATATCTTGTATGCATCTTCATTCTTTATAAAACATGTCCAACCTACTAACGAGGTTTCAAGGACATCCAACTATCTTAAAGATAAGTTGTAATTGCTCTCGTCATGACATAATAAGGGAAATTAATATCCCACAGATATCATATACTTCCTTTTACTCTTGCATTCAACGCTAAAGAGTATCTCACATCAGTGTGTATCACAGGAAAAATATCTCATTTCATCGAGATTTTCTTTACATCATAATTTCTTGATGTCTCCCACTTTACTGGTCTGAAACTTTTAGGTGACTGAGATAAGTCAACCTATTTCATGCCCGACATTTATCGCTTTACTAATTTGTACTTAAGTGACAAGGTAAGTCAACTTTCATCTTACTTGATGGTTTAAAAAAAAAAATCAAGGAGAAATTATCACGACTACCTACAAAAGGTATTGTCTCATCCATCAAGATAACATCTTTTCAATGATCTAAATCAATATGTTCCTCGATCAATAATGGGGCTCTAGGGTCCAAGACCGTAATGACAACTACCGAGATTTCTTTGGTCATATGGGCTGGCTGCACTGGCCACAATTATATTCTCACCACATAAGGCTTTGGGTTCAAAAGGACACTTTGTAAATTTTGAGTTGGAAGTTTTCTTCGTAAAGTGAGAAACTCGAATGATTTCTCAATTGAACTAGGTCATGAGTTAAACTCAACGACGTAAATTGGGTAATGGATATAATTTGAAAGCTTATATACCCGTAATAGGTCATCAACAAAGTTCTCATGTATGTCAAGGTTCTACTTGTACATCAAGATTTTACTTTCTTAGTAACATTCTAGGATTCAGATCATACTATAACAGCCTTTACTCTTTTCAAATCATAGAACTAACTTCAACTGATTCTCATGAATTCTGGAGTAGGAATCAGGAATTTGGTCCTCCATAAGAAATGAAGTACAGTGCATTAGGAGCACGTAGGCGAAAACCGTACGTAAATCGGAGTTCACACTACCGAGAACGAGTCAAAACAAAATCAATGCGCGGTGCAGGGAAATTTACACGCGTTGGCGCCGAAGTCATAAACGATGCCGACACCAAGTTCGTGCATGCCGCTACCGATGCCGAGGTAGTACAGAATATTGCCGACACCGAGGTCGACAAACTACCCCAATCGATATGTCAAAGGCGATGTTATAAATGCCGATTTCAAGTCGACAATGACATGCCGATGTCGGCCGAGGTCGCATATGTCGAGGTCGAACAATTTCAGATAAATCTTTCACTTTTCCTCACTCAAGATGGAATGAAGTTCTCAAATCCATCGTTACTCTTGTTCTTGTAATTGAAGGAATTCTTACTTCTATGTGTTCTTTCGTAAAAGTGATCATGCTTCTAAAAAGTCTACGCTCGCTGAACTAGCATGCTTATCATCATAATCAACTTTGAGATTGAAGTAAAACTCAATATTCCTACGTAGTTCATTTACACGACGTATTTCATTGAATTTAAAGAATTCAACATATCATATTTGACAATTCAATGTCCAATCTCAATCATTTTAAACATGAATAATCATAACTTCGCTCATAATAATGAACCCTTATTACATTTCGTAAATTCAAACATTTCATCTTCGCATATCGTGTCAAAACTTTCTCATATCATTGTCATCATCTTTCTTATATCTTCCTTCTTTTCATAACTTTCTTAACAAATCATTTGTCATAACATTCATTCTCAACCTTCTCATAGCTTTCATTTCGCTTGATAAAATTTTGTTTCACTTTCAAACTTTTCGCTTTCAACTCGAGAAAAATAATTTCATAAATATTCATCCGCCAAAGCTAATTTTCAAAACTTTGGAAAAGAGTCATTTACCTTATTTCGGTTGAGCTTGATGTGATGGAGTGTTGAGCATTGTCACCGATCTCTAGAAGTCTAATGACTCAATCTAGACTTAACCTTAAAGAAGATTTTGGGTTCAAGAGCGAACCGCCTCGATACCACTCATCACACCCCTCAATCCTAAGTACGGATTAACAGGATTGTAACTCTAAACATGGATAATTATACAGGAGATTCCTTTAACAATAAATTGTAAAACATATGTCAAGTATATTCTTGGACTTTAATACATAAATTTAGGTTCTTGCAATGAAGACATGTGATAAGTACATATGACGATGTACTATCAAGGTATAAACTTTTCAATGACAATAATCCTATTGCTCAACACCGCCCATCCATCATCCGCTCAACCCGCACATTTAAAAACAACATGCAGTGGTCGAGTACAAGAATGCACTCAAGGACTCATGCCAAAACATTTTATTTTCTTTGAATTACATCGCCAACATCATGGTAAGACACAAGGGTTTTAGTTGAAAATGCCTTGTGCTTACTAAAATATTTTCATCGCTCATAAAATCATCGCCGCCAGCATTTTTCTCGTGTGTATGATCCATATCCCTTATCATCATTCATCATATCATCATAGTCGAAAGTCGTGAAGGAGGCCTCCTCTACGACCCCGTGACCGCCGTGAATTGTCCTTACAAAGACGCAATACCATCGTGTACACGTTAATCCTAGCTGTATATAGTTCTTCCAAGATAGATCCGATATCGATTTCATTCATAAGTCGGGAGTGACCCAACACATTCATATCATTCATGCATTCATATCAATCTCATGGATAGGATACATACACAAAACATAAACATTTTTGGCGTGTAATCATGTAAATATTTTATCAACAATGAAATAAGCATCGTAAATAAATATTTCAAAAGCATTTTATTTTTGAGTAGTAGTAAAGCCCACCGGACCAGATCGCTTTAATCCCATTTCGATCAGTAAGTCCTAGCTTAGCCTATCTATTCTCGCCTTGAGGTTTTGGAGCTGAAAATCCATTGGGTCTTAGAACCCATATTTCTACTTTAGTGTATATCATGGTATGATATACACTCAATCGACCACGTGGAAGACTTAGTCAAATATTTCACGTTAAGGTATGCTTTGTGAAAATATCGTATCATGATGTTTTATCATAATTGCACATCTTATAATGCTCTATCGCACTTTGCGACATAACATAATGAATGCATCGATTAATAGCATGTTAGTCACATAAGGCATACTACATAGGGTTTCCAACACTTAGTCAAATTTCAAGTGTTTTAATTTCAGCAAAACAGCTTGAAACAACCCAAGTGACGTACTTTGACGACCCATAACTCTCGATTCAGAATACGTATGGTCGCACAAAGATACATTCTGGAAACCTCTAAACATGTACTACAAGTTCTAAGAAGGAATTAAATCCAAAAGAGTCGTGGTTCTGAAGATATAGGGTCTCAAAGTGGGCAACTCAAACTGACTTCTATACTTAGAAAATTTTTCAGAATTTTCAGTTTTAGCTTAACGACGAGGGTTTTATGAGGCTCGTAACTTTTGACTCACAATGCCAAAATGGCTGCAGGCTACCAATTTAGAAACCTTGTAACAAGTACTACATATGTCATGAAGACCATACTGGAAAATATCTAACTCATCGAGAAATACATAAGTCCAAAGTTGACTAGTTGGAAATGAACAGTTTCCAGTAGGTGACTTTGGGTCGATGAAAGGTATATCTATAAAACTTGGTTTGGGATCAAACTTTCCAGATCATAACTAGACATGGTGGGGAACATTTCTTATGAAGAAACCCAAGTCCAAATCGGACAACAAATGGCTTGAACACCTCACGTAAAAGTCATACTCGAACAGCCTATTAACATAGAAATTTTCTAAGGCAGTTTGTCCAAAACAACTTACTGTAATGTATCAACTTCAAAATTCACCGTGAGTTCATTATAATGAATCTGGAAATGAAACCAATCATATTGAAAAGCCACTTAAGTCTAGTTTTATCCAGAAAAGCCTCACTCAATTATTCACCATAGATTGGGAGATAAAATGTTTTACCACAAGCTATCACTCCCGTGACAGTTTTGTGCAGTTAACTTGTAAAATCTGAAATAAATAGTAAAGATTTTAGAAAATTCTGAAAATTTACAGGAATCTTCCAGACATGCTGAATTATGTTTCTGCCAAATTTTAGAGTTTTATCATTATCCAAACTTAAAACGAAAGCCACGCACTATGGGTGATAAACACGGCGATTTCGCAGATTTGTGCAGTGTTTTGATAAATACAATTAAAATAGCAAATCAAGTTGGATGGACTTGAAATTTTACAGAGGCATACTAGACACATATAATTTCAACATATCAAAAATTCACAATCATCGGACCACTGAAACTTAATCAAATAAATTCGTGAAGTTTCTGTTCGTCCAGGAAATCAACATGCAATGATCAAAAGTATTGAATCTACCTATTAAATCAACATGCAATCACTTTCAAGCATAGACCCAACACATTCAAGCATATTGATGAACATGCATGTGTATATCTTGATCATCCCTAGGATCTAAGGAGATGGAATTTACCTCAGCCATGAAATCGAGAGGGATGAAGAAGAAGAGGATGGCTGTCCATCTTGAGCTAGGAGCTTGTCCACTTTTTTTTTGATGGTGTAGTGGCTGATTCTTGGAGCTGTTCTTGGAGGGGGAAATGGATGAAAATGGGGGAAAGAGAGAGAGGAGGGGGACGGCAGAAATGAGGGAGAGAGTGGCTGAAATGGTGTAGGTGGTGGGTGTTTATGGTGGTGACACCTAAGGGCATGTGTCTCTCACACATATGCACACCTACACTACACACTACACTCACATTACATGCACTAAATTGTACCTATATATATATATATATCAGATTTTAATAGTGTAATTAGGATATAATTAATCCAATGTCACTTAGATACATGTAATAGGTAAATCAACAAATAAGTGCTTAGTATATATGTGTATATAGCTATCGGCTATTACACTATACCAAAGGGTCCAAATTTTATTTTCCATGCCAAACATTGATATATGTTATGACATATAGTTTAGATGATAAATAATATCATAGGATAAATTAATGGCATCATTTTATGCGATAAAACCGAGTTCGAAAATTAGGGTTTTCAAACGCTTGAAAAATTGGTCACTCTCAATTCTTGTTGATCTAGCATTGATTTAATGCTTAATAATACTGTAATTACATATACTAATCATAGGAAATTAATTCCTATAATTTCTTGATCGATTAAAACGCTGCTTCATCTCAAAACGTTAACGCTTGAAAACGCTGCAAAACGCTCATTATCGACTCATCTCGAAATGGTCGTCATTACTTTATTACATTATTCCATTAATAATGGAATTTAATTCTAAGCTTAATTGCTTAGAAAATATCATGAATTTTAACTATCGATATGTGATCGACGTTAAAATAATACTGTCGATATACTTCATATACTTTTATTTCTTAATTCACAATTCTCCGTGAATATAAAATAGGAATTCATTCCTTCGTAAGTAATCGAAATCATTATTCGATATCTTATGGATTGAATCATCTCAATAATTTCTAATTTACGGGTTTTAAATACCGTAATTGGGCATCTAATTCATGGGTATTACATATGGTATTACGTCTGACTCTACTGTATTCTGAAGACGGAAAGAATTTCTGCCCTTCATAACAAATGAAGTTCAGTGTGTCAGGATACGCAGGCTAAAACCACGCGAAACGGAGTCCTATCGAGAGAGTACGATCTAAAACAAATTTACTGCACAGTGCAGAAAATTTTCGCGATTGTGGCAGAATTTCGAGAAAATACCGACGGCGGTTGTGCACGCTATGGCTGCTGTCGACGTAGTATAACTATTACATCCACGTATTCAGGTTGATGCTTAACATTCTGAAATCCAAGTCAACGGTCACGCATGTTGAAATTGTGATTGTGGTCGCTAAGTTAAAGTGATGAATATCAACTCTTCATTCTTCATGGTCAACGCCGTATCATCCTTACATTCAACTCTCGACGCTTGAAAAATCAAAACTAATGTCACATTCATGCTTCCTATCATTCTTTTGTTTTCTTTCATTATGTGAGCATGCTTTTATATCGCTCTCACGCTCTTCTCAAGAGAATAGCATATCCAGCTATCAACATAAATTTCATGATTCACAATTATAACTTCAAAATAACATCATAGCTCATTCATACGTATTTATACATATCAACTTGCTTTCATACATTCGTCTCTAATCATCATGATTCGTTTCAAAACATACATTTCAACTTAACCACTTTGTATCATCTCCAATTAACTTTTAAAAAAATCTTGAAAATCCTTACTCATAACTTTTATTTCTATTGTCATAACGTCATAACTTTTTCTTTCGAAATCCTTTCAAACTTGATCAACATATAAAATTCTTCACTTCATGAATTTAAAAGAAACAAGTTACCTTTTTCCAGTTGAGGTCGATGTGATGGAGTGTTGAGGATAGCCAGTAGATTTCTAGAAGTCCAGTGACTCAATCTAGACTTAATTTTTTTAGAAGGAATTTGGGTTTCAAAGAGCAACTGCTCTGATACCACTCTGTCACGACCACACTCCGGATAACCCAGAGTCTGGACGGACTAATACTAGGAATAGTATTTAGGAATCATGGGTAATTATAATAAGGGAAATTTTCATAATTAGACGAACAATACTTGATCATACATACTTTAATATAGGTCCAACTAAGTGGTTTAAGCTATCAGATCCAAAGATCAACAATGATCTGATAGACTTCAACAATTCATAACATCTCATCGTCATACATAGCATAAAAATAAATTCAGAGTCGCAGCGGAAAGTGCGTGAATAACAAGTTTAAACATGACGTCAAGGACACTGGACTTTCCTCAACACTCCTCAATCCTCAACGTCCGAGCTCAACTCGCACATTTAAAACAAACATGCAGGTCGAGTACAAAATTTGCACCAAAGGGACTCATGCCAAAAACATGTTATTTTCTTTGAATTACACTGCCAATACTATGGTAAGACACAAGGGTTTTAGTTGAAAATGCCTTGTGCTTACTAAAATATTTTCATCAGTTCATAAAAGTTGCTTGGCCAAGCATTTTTCTTGGTGTGTATGATCCATATCCCTTATTATCATTCCATCATATCATCATAGTCGAAAGTCGTGAGGGAGGCCTCCCTCTACGACCCCGTGACCGGCCGTGAATTGTCCTTACAGCACACAGTCACCATTAGTGTACACGTTAATCCTAGCTAGGTATAAGCCTTCCCAAGATAGATCCGATATCGATTTTCATTCATAAGTTGGGAGCTACCCAACAACATCATCTCATTCATGTCATTCTCACGGATAAGATACAATACACAAAACGTAATCATTTTAGCGGTAATTATTTAAACAGCTTTATCAATAGTTGAAAAGTATCGTAAATAAAGACGATTGAAAATAGCGAGAAAGTTGTTTCGTTTAGTAATAAAGCCCACCGAAAACTATTGTTCGCCTTCAACGATCGCTTACTCGTCAACGCCCAAATTGTTATGTCGGCGTTCACACCTTTATATAAAAAGGATGTTTTAGTACGTCGTTTACGTAATTCGAGACTTACAAAGTTCATAATAAGATTCGATATTTTATATCGACATAAATCAATTCTTTAATGAATTCAATACGCTTTCAAACGCAGATCATCTTAACATTTCTCGCTCTTCGATAGGGACGAGACATGTGTTGAAAATTACCATTTTATCCTCTTGTAAATGGTTTAACGCTTTCTCACGCCGATCTAACGACTTCAAACATGAAATCTTTTCATATCAACGTGATTTTATTAGCAACCGACACGCTTTTACGCGTGCTTGCGTATTTATCGAACGTATTTCGTTCGTTGATTTCAAAAGTCAATAATTTTGACTTTTCTTAGTAATTTAATTACTAAGTCATAATTTAATTTTAAATTTCACGAAAATCAATTTCCAATTGATTTCTTTTATAACTGTTTTAATATGTTTAAAATAATTTTAAACATATAATTCATTATAAATAATGAATTTAAGGATTTAAAATCCTTTTTCGAATATAAAAATAGCTCACGGCTATTTTAAATTTTATAACTTAATTATTTTCGAAAATTCCTTATAAAATCTAAATATGTCTAAAATAGTATTTAGACATATAATTTATTAATAAACTTAATTAAAAAGGATTTAAAAATCCTTAAAAATCCTTAAAAATCCTTAAATATTCTCGGTAATTATAAGAAATTACCAAATGGTGTTCAAAATTTTTTCCAATTTTATATAGTGTATTATTATACACTATGGTCATTAATACATTATAATATCAACTAATTAACTTTCGAAAATCACCTTATTCATTTATAAGGTCACGACATTTTTGAAAAATGCCCAACAATTTTTTTTCTAAAATTCTACTAAATTAATACAAGGTCCAAACATTAGTCCATGACATATTATGTCATATAATTCATGATATAACAATGTTATATCATATAAATGGTACCATAGCTCTCATCATCTCATTATATACATCAAACATTTTATTAAATTTCAATAATCATAACATGCTTATAAACTATATTGTAGCAACATTACATCATAACACTATCAAAACAAATTTATTCATCACCATAGTGAGCTTAGCTCTCGGTTTATTTGAATAAAATAGGTTATTGATTTTCAAAAATTATAACAACAATATAAGAGGCATAAAACATACTCTAGGTCAATAATATAACATTGCATGTACTAATTAAAATCACACATCCACATATATATAGTATAGCTCTCGGTTCTTTTCAATTTTTCACATAGGAGTTTTTCAAAAATTCTAATTAAAACATATAGTGTATAATTCACATCCTAGAACAATAATATACTATTGCATGTCATAAAATAAAATCATTCATAAATGTATACCAATACATACCTCACGGTTCTTTTTTGAAATAATAGATAGGATTTTTCTAAAATTCCAAATAAGTGGCTATGGACTCACATAACATCATAGATCACTTCTATGTAATTGCATGCCTTAAATAAAATTTAATCATCATATACCACATATATAGGTCGTGGTCCATTTTAAAAGAAATAGATAGAAATTTCTAAAAATTCTAATTAAATCACTATAGATTTTCATAATATCATAGAGTAATTATATGTCATTGCATGTCTCATATAAAAATCATTTATCATAGAACTATATATATATATTTCGGTCATATATAAAAATATAGCAAGAGTTTTTCTAAAAATTTCCAACAAATTGTTATGCACTCTTAATTCATCACAAATCAATAATATCACATTGCATGTACAAAATAAAAGTCATACATTTACATATAGTTTTTATATGTCACGGTTTTAATAAGAACATTGGCATAGATTTTTCTAAAATTTTCAAATACATACTATAGATACATATAACATCATAGATCATAGATTCAAGTCCAAATAATTTCTCATGGCTCTCGGCCATTTCAAACATTTCTCATACATGTTTGAATAAATTTTTAAAACATGATTTAGGCTTCCAAATAGTATGCTATACATTCTAGAACATAACATACTCATATATTCATAAGATTAAAAAGGATTTTCACATTAGATCATACATGCAAGACTTAAAAAAAATATAAGAACACCAACATTCATATTTATCTACCATCAACTAACATATATACACAAGATCTTTCAAAATGAAAAGTCAAGAACACATGCAATGTTCTTGCAATATTTTCGAAAGATTTTAAAAAAAAAGAAGCAAGAACATCCCAACTCTAGTCGACACCTACCTTGGTGTATGGGATTAAATGGAACAATGTTCAAGTTCTCAAGGTGTTGTATGGAGGAAGAGAAGAAATTTTCAAGCTTGGCTATGGAGGAGAAGCTCTCGGCTGTGCAAAAAAAAAAAAAAAAAGAGAGTGTTCTTGAGAGAGATGAGAGGTTTTGGAGAGAGATAATGTGGTTGAAGTGTTGGAGTGTTTGTGTATAAGTGAATAATGAAAAAAAAAACTGAGGTAATCCCCCCTATACACCCCCATTTTCGGTCCCCCCAATACACATAAGGGACTCTTCACATTTTATTACTAATTTATTCACTAATGGGTTCCCAATCATTAGTGTCTTACACAAGATATCTTGAAAATTGCTAATATATATGTATTTAGTGGGAGACTCAAGTATAAAATCTGAATTATAGTGATATACATGTATGAGTGGATAAATAACACAATTTAAAATTGTATACCCATATTTATGTATGTCTCGGCCATTAGATCAATTAATGGTTAAATTTTTTATTTCATGTCATTAATAGGTATATACACCATGGTATATGATTTAAATGATAATTAATATCATAGGATAATTAAAAGATGTTATTTTATGAGGAAAACCCTAATTTTCGAAAATATAGGGTTTTCGAAACCTAAGTTGTGATGTTTATTAATTCTAATGTTCAAGCATTAATTAAATTCTTAATAATACTGTAATATCATAAAAATATCATAGGAAATAATTTCCTATAATTTCTTGATCATTAAAACCATCGTTCGTTTCATCTCTAAACGCCGACGCTTGAAAATGTCTCAAATGTTACGATCGACTCATCTTCTAAATGGTCGTAATAATTTCGTAATCACTTTACTAATATAATTCATTAATAAAGGAATAAAATTCTAAGCTTGATTGCTTAGAAAATTTTATGAATTTCAATCGTCGTCAAATTTAGGCGTTAAAAATATATACTCACCGATAAACGTTATAGACTTCGATTCTTAAATTCACGATTTTCAATGAATTTATAACAGGAATTCATTCCTTTGTAAATAATTAAAATCATATTCGATTTCAAATTGATTTGATTTCACGGTGAAATTCTATTTTGCGGGATTTAAAAACCGTAATTAGGCTTTTAAAACTACGGGTTATTACATTTTCCGTCTCCAAAATACAGTAGAGTCTGGCTAAAGTATAGCTCGAGTTTTAGTTAGAGCGAGAAAACCTATGGTATCTCGTATACCTTAGAATATCATTAGAGTTTTGTTCCTAGGTAGACTAAGAATGTCATGATCCGTGTTTTAACCGTTAGTATTTATCGCCTTATAGATCAATAGTTCTTTCTAGTTGCTTAACCGACGCATTAAGTTACCTTATCCGCTATCGATATTATTAGCGATCGATATTAGTTTTGATCGCGATGATGGAGAAATGCGCTATATCGCGAGGAGGAGGATAGGACCCGACCCGACTCCCGAGGAGACTATACGCATCTATCGAGAAAGTCGGATGTGTGCCGTGAAGATCTAGGAGAGTTTTGATGTACTACCTTAGATCGTGGAGAACGCCAGAGCATATGGCGTGACGGACTACGATGGCATCAAACGCCTTCTACCATACTCCCATGTAATTGGGAAGACTATGCTCGGAAGTTTTGAGACTATATCTACTGTGCGGCGACCGGGGTTATGATCGATAGGTGATTTACCCAGTTCATCACCCACCGACATATGTGTACAAAGATTTATGGCGCAAGACCGAGAGGACCTTATCTCCTCCACGGAGTACACATGGCGTGACGAGTCACCCGAGTGGTCAGACACCGAGGTTCCACGGATAGTCGACCCAGTGGTGCCTCGATATCGGATTGATGAGGGCGCACTGCCCGTGCGGATGGAGCAGCCTGCACCTAGAGCTTTGGGAGCCCTGCTTTCCCTCCTTGATGTTTGGACACCCGCATGCTCACCACTCCCGCCTACCACCGATGGCGCACCCCTACCGCCAGTTGAGAGTTTCCATCAAACAGCACGGATAAGTGTGACAGGTACCCTCGATGGGTATAACCCGATCCATGACAGCTACAGTCCAATTCGTGTTGATTATGGTCCTCTGCGGGATATTCATATGGTAGAGAATAATGGCGCTGGACCTTCTAGGGCACACGGCCAGGGCGACGACTCGGATGAAGAGGAAGAGGACCCTGAGGAGGATGAGGAGGACTCGAGGGGTTGATGTTGAAGTAAAAGTGTGAAGAATTATGTTATTTATCTCATGTATGTTTTATTTATGTTTTCGAAGAACTTGGATGACGAGGAAACTGGATTTTTGTAAGGCTATAAAGCCATTGTGCATGATTTTTATTTTTGTAAAGCCTTGTAAGCCGATATGTGTATGGCTCTTTTTTTGAAATGTTTTGAAAGTTAGCATGTAAGTAATCCTCGTTGTAATGACTTTTGATCGCAAGTACTTTACCTATGGTACTTTTGCAATTATATATATGACCCGAGATGGCTTTTGCAACAAAATTGTGTATGATAAGGATGGAATGTTTTTATCTAAGTTATTTTCCAATAAGGCAATGATGATATCGTACATATTCAAGTTATAAAAATAATGTATGATGCTAATGATGTATTTTACATAACAGAATGCCTCCTAGACAAGACTCTGAACGAGAAGTAAGGGGCAGAGGCAGACCTAGGAGAAGAGGTAGAACTCCTGAGCAAGAAGAAGAGGCTATACCTCAACCACTTCCACCTCAACCTGATCGCAGGATAGAGGAATTATTCTTAAGACAAAACCCTCCTACTTTCAATGGGAAGGGTAGTCCGTAAGAAGTTGAATAAAGGATGAGAACTATTGAAAGGATTTTCACCTTTTAAGATGCACAAGACAGAACGATCAGTCATGTGTAACCTTCCATTGAATGGACTCGCCGATTTCGGTGGGAGGCGGAAGAAAACCTTTACAAGCAGAAAGCGTATGGAAGAGTTAACATGGGAAGATTTTAAGAGAGAAATGTATGATAAGTATGTACCAAAGAGTTACAAGAAGAAGAAGAAACATGAATTTTTCTTGTTAAAACAAGAAAAGATGTCGGTAACTGATTACGATCGCACATTTTGCGAGATGTCTAGATATGCACTGGATCAAGTGGACACAGACCTAAAAATGGCAGAAAAATTTAGGTCGGGGTCAAGGCCAGAGATAAGAATGTCTCTCGCAGGTCTTGGAGACATGACTTATACAGAGGCTCTTACACGAGCTCTAGACATTGAGGCAGCAATGCCAGATGATAAGCCGGCATCAGCTCAGATGCAGAATACAATGGACAAGGGAAAGACGAAATGGGATACAAGTTTTAGTAATCGTAGCAAGGGAAATTTTGAGAACAGGAATAGTAGACAACAGTGGCAAGGGAGTACAGCAAATCAAGGACAAGGATGGAGGAAGCCAGCTTTTGCTCCTCCAACAAGAGGTCCACAAGAGCAAAGAAGGGCTCTTCCGTGCCCAAAGTGCCGAAAAATGCACACGGTAATGTGCATGGCGGGCAGCGGGAACTGTTTTAGGTGTGGAATGAAAGGACATTATGTAAACTTCTGTCCGGGGGTACGTTCGGAAACGATTGTAAGGCCGAACCAACCCGGTAATGTCCAACCACTGAGGGCTATCCAATTTCAGCCCCAACCTCAACAGCAAATACAGCAACAACAATGGCAACAACCTCCGCAACAATCTGCGGAACAACAACAGGCAAGAACCACAACAAAGAATGCAAAGCAGCAGCAGTGGCAACCACCTCAACAACGAAGGCAACAACCACCACGCCCACGCCAAAGAAAGAATAAAGAACCTAGACAACAACAACGGCGTCAAGAAGGGCAAGCACAATGTCACCTCACCGCCCAAGTTAGGTATATGCTTTGCCGCGACGAATCTAACAGACCAGGAAACCCGGCGGTGTATGGGAATTCTTCTCAACATACCGTTATAGTATTGTTCGATAGGTGCTTCGCACTCCTTCATAGCAAAATCATGCGAGATCTGCTGGGACTTAGTACTATAAAAGCAAATCAGATATGAGAATCTCTTCACCTATAGGAGGGATTATGATCATACATATTTCCGCCGAACCTAGAGTTGAACTTAGGGTCACTTAGGTTCTCGCAATAATTTGAACATAATACCCATGGGTGACGTAGACATAATCCTAGGAATGGATCAAGCGCAAACCACTCCACGATTCTTTGCAAGGAAAGAAAAATATCATTTCATTTTCCTGGACAAGAAGCAACGCACTTCCATGGGATTAGCATGGGAAAGAGAGTCCCGATTGTATCCGCATTGAAGGCAAGGAAGATGATGAATAAGAAGGGATACCATGCTTTTCTCGTTTTCTTGAACGGAGAGGAAAAGCCTGAAATGAAGGTAGAAGACATAGAAATTGTCAGTGAATTTCCGATGTATTCCTAAGGATCTACCAGATTACCTCCCGATGAGATGCTAGAATTTACCATCGACTTGGAACCGTGATCGCCCAAAGGTCAAGGCACCCTATAGAATGGCCCCAAAGGAATTGGAAGAACTCGAAAATCAAACCAAGAACTGTTGGACCTAGGTTTCATTAGACCTAGTGTTTCGCCTTGGGGAACGCCTGTATTGTTTGTCAAGAAAAAGGATGGATCTTTAAGGATGTGTATAGACTATCGAGAGCTGAACAAAATGACGCTCAAGAACAAATACCCTTTACCAAGGATCGACGATCTGTTTGATCAATTGAGAGGAGCAGGCATATTCTCAAAGATTGATCTCAAGTCAGGATATCATCAACTAAAAGTACGACCTGAAGATATAGCTAAAACTGCATTCCGGACAAGATATGGCCATTACGAATTTGTAATTATGCCGTTCGGATTAACTAATGCACCAACTGTATTTATGGACCTCATGAATCGAGTGTTTCATCCGTACTTAGACAAGTTTGTCTTGGTTTTCATAGATGATATTCTCATCTATTCGAAAAATGAGGAAGACCATAAGGAACATCTAAGAATGGTGTTGCAAACTTTGAGAGTGGAACGATTGTTTGCTAAGTTCAGCAAATGCGAATTTTGGCTAAAGGAAGTAATGTTCCTTGGACATATTGTGTCTCACGATGGAATCAAAGTAGATCCGACCAAAGTGGAAGCGAGGCAAGAATGGAAATCGCCGCAACTCGTAATGAGATCCGAGTTTTCTAGGGTTGGTGGTTATTACAGAGATTCATTGAGGATTCTCCAAAATAGCAAGACCAATGACCCAACTACACCGAAGGGAGTTAAGTACACTGGACCAGAACGCGAGGCGAGTTTTCAAAAACTCAAGGAGAAGTTAACAAGTGCACCAGTGCTAGCAGTGCCAGAAGCAGGCAAATAATATGTGGTTTATACAGACGCTTCGAAGAACGGACTAGGTTGTGTTTTGATGCAAGAAGGAAGAGTAATAGCATACGCATCCCGGCAACTTAGACCACATGAGCTGAACTACCCAACACATGACTTAGAATTAGCAGCAGTGGTTCATGCACTGAAAATATGGAGACACCATCTCTACGGAGTGAGATGTAAAATCTATACAGAGCAGAGAAGATGGCTTGAATTAGTAAAAGATTACGACTGTGGTATTAATTATCACCCAGGTAAAGCGAATGTAGTAGCTGACGCCTTGAGTCGTAAAAATCAAACTAAATTGGGATGTCTCCTTACGCAAGAAGATAAACTCATTGAGGAGTTTAGAAAATTAAGAGTTGAATTGGTTGAACAACCAGAGACGATCACGAGCTATATTGCTACACTCACCGTGACACCTGATTTAAGAAAAAGGATCATTGAAAGACAAAGGATGGAGGAAAAGTTGGAAAAGATAAGAGAAAGGGTGAGAACTGGCGAATTGAAGGATTTCCATGAAGCATCAGATAATGCTTTAATGTTTGAAGGAAGAATATGTGTTCCGAAAATATTGAAGTTCGAACGAATAATGATCGAGGCTCATGATACACCTTACACCGCCCACCCAGGCAGTACGAAGATGTACAAGGACCTAAAAGAAAAGTTCTGGTGGGAAGGCATGAAACGAGACATAGCTTTTTTGGTAGAACGCTGCCTTGTTTGCCAGCAAGTAAAAGCTTTACATCAACGTCCTTACGGGAAGTTACAACCGTTGGGTATACCCGAGTGGAAGTGGGATGAAATAACGATGGATTTCGTTACAGATTTACTCACAAAATTGTGGTGGATAGACTCACAAAATGCGCTCATTTTCTACCAATTCAGAATACTTATGGATCTGACAAGCTAGCCCAGATATATATAAAAGAAGTTATACGACTACATGGAGTACCAAAATCTATTATATCAGATAGAGACTCCAAATTCACATCAAGATTTTGGGTAAGCCTACAAAGAGAATTGGGAACGAAGTTGAACTTCAGTACAACATTTCACCCACAGGCTGATGGGCAGTCGGAAAGGACAATCCAAACTCTGGAAGATATGCTGAGAACCGTAGTACTAGATCGAGGTGCAAAATGGGAAGACATTTTACCTCTTATCGAGTTTGCTTACAATAATAGTTATCAAGCGACAATTGATATGGCCCCATACGAAGCCTTGTATGGCAAGAAATGTAGATCACCGCTTTACTGGGATGAAGTGGGTGAAAGGAAAGTAGTAGGCCGTAAGCGAGGAATGAAATGATTGAAATTGTTCGACAAATTAGGCAAAGAATAAGAGAAGCTCAAGATAGACAAAAGTCTTACGCTGATACACGTAGATCTGAGCTGCAGTTTGAAAGTGGAGACAAAGTATTTCTTAAGGTCTCTCCATCGAAAGGGATCATAAGATTTGGGGTGAAAGGAAAACTAAGACCCCGCTTCATAGACCATATGAGATCCTAGAGAATAGGCCCAAGAGCTCATAAGTCGGCTCTTCGCCAAACTGGGAAATGTGCATAATGTTTTTCACGATCTCAATTAAGAAAATATGTACACGATCCAAAACACGTGATCCGTCAAGACGACGTAGTTCTCAACTCAGACATGAGCTATGAAGAGGAGCCCATAGCAATAATAGACCATAAAGTTCAACAATTACGAAACAAATCAATTTCGCTGGTCAAAGTGCTGTGGAAACACCACGGACAAGAAGAAGCTACGTGGGAACTAGAAGATGCAATGAAAGAATGATACCCCAGATTATTCTTCTAAGGTATACAAATTTTGGGACGAAATTTCTTTTAAGGGGGGTAGGATGTAATAATCCGCAGTTTTAAAAGACTAATTACGGTTGTTAAAACCCGTAAAATAGAATTTCACCGTGAAATCAAATCATTTTGAAATCGAATATGGATTCGATTTATCTTACTAAGGAATGAATTCCTGTTATAAATTCACTAAAAATCCTGAATTTAAAAATCGAAGTCTATAACGTTTATCGACAATATATTTTAACGCGGTTACCGAGAATCGAGAGTCGAAATTTCATAAAATTTTCTAAGCAATCAAGCTTAGAATTTTATTCCTTTATTAATGATTTATATTAGTAAAGTGATTACTAAATTAGTACGACCATTTTGAGATGAGTCGATACGTAACGTTTTGAGACGTTTCCAAACGTTAATGTTTAGAGATAAAATGAAAGATGGTTTTAATGATCAAGAAATTATAGGAAATTATTTCCTATGATATTTTTGTCTAATTACAGTGCTACTAAGCATTTAAATGATGCTTGAACATTAGAATTAATAAAAATCCCAACCTAATTTTGAAAACCCTATATTTTCGAAAACTAGGATTTTCATCACACAACAACATCTTTTAATTATCCTATGAT
Organism: Salvia rosmarinus; assembly: GCA_036937905.1. Taxonomy (NCBI): domain Eukaryota; kingdom Viridiplantae; phylum Streptophyta; class Magnoliopsida; order Lamiales; family Lamiaceae; genus Salvia; species Salvia rosmarinus. The sequence continues at coordinate 30,377,022 of CM072821.1, forward strand.
TATTAAATGATATCATGGTATTAATAAACATTAAGATAGTGCTAGAACTTTGAGAATTATTATTTTTGAACATCTTGCAATTCTCGAAAACCCTAAGTTGTTAAATTAGGGTTATTCACATCAAATGACACCATTATTTTATCCTATGCTATTAATTATCATCTAATTCATATAATATGATATATATATCTATGTTTAGCATGAAATTAAATTATTTAGTGTGTGTTGGGCATGATAGCCGTGTAGTGCATATATGTGAATAACAAAATGTGTTCTAATTGTATCACTCATACATATATATATATGTGATATATATTCAGATTTTGATTATTAGAACTCCACTATTATATATATACAATATCTATTTTCAGATTTTCAATGTGTAGGCACTCATGCTAGTACCCACTAACACATAAAATAGTAATAAAAGGTGAAGAGTCTCAAGAGAGAGAGAGAGAGCCGAGAGTGAATATGGGGGGATTTTCAGATTTTGTTCATTCTCCAACACACTTAAACATTCCTACACTCAACACTCTCCATTCTCTCTCAAACATCATCTTCTTCCCCTTCTTTTTCAGCCATAGCCGTGAGCTTCTCTCCCCCTCCAAGCTCTGAAAATTTTTCTTTTCTCTTCTCTCATACCTAGCTTGAAACCTTGTACTTTGTTCCATCCATCCATATCACAAGGTAGGAGTTGAACAAGAGCTTGTTTTGCTCTTGAAGCTTTCGAAAATTTCGAAAAATAGCTTAGTTCATGCATGTCTTCTTGATGAACTTTGTTGGTGATATTTTGATGATTTCATGTGTATTGATGATAGAATGTTAGACAAGTGTTCTTGTGTTTAAAATGACTTGCATGTATGATCTAACCTCAAAACCTTATGAATCTATGATTATGTATTGTTCTAAGAATGTGTAGCATGATAGTTTGAGGCTTGATACATGTTTTAAAAATTTTGAAACATGTTTGAAAAGTGTTGTTGATGACCGAGGCTTGAAGACATGATTTAGAGCATGATTTATAAATTTATGATGTTATATGTGTCTATAGTATTTATTTGAAAATTTTAGAAAAATCTAGGCTATTTTTCTTAAAGAACCGAAGCATATATGAATTTATAAGTGGATGTATGATTTTTATTTGGTACATGCAATGTGATATTATTAATTTATGATGTATTGAGAGTACATATAAATTAATTGGGAATTTTTAGAAAAACTCTTACTATTTTTTTCATAATAACCGAATATATATATATATATATTTATATGTTAAGGAATGATTTTTATTTAAAGCATGCAATTACATATAATTGATCTATGATAATATATGAGTCTATAGCCATTTGTTTGGAAATTTTAGAAAATTCCTACCTATTCTTCTCAAAATAACCGTGAGCCACATACATATATATATTAGTGTGTAATTTTATTTTGTAACATGCAATGATGTTTTATTACTCTAGAGTATGATTGATATACCCTATGATTTAATTGGAAATTTTAGGAAAAATCCTACCAATTCTTTTTAAAATGACCGAAACATATATATATTTATATGTGGATGTATAATTTTTATTTAGAACATGCAAGTACATATTGTTGATTTAAGATGCTATATAAATCCTTTGTGAATTATTGGGAATTTTAAGAAAATCTTATCTATTATTTTTAAAGAATACCGAGGCTTATATATATATATGTTAATGTGTGATTTTTATTTAGTACATGCAATGTTATATTATCGCCTAGAATATGTTTTATGCATCCTATGTTGTTATTAGAAATTTCAAAATCAATTACCTATTTTATTCAAATAAACCGAGAGCTAAGCTCACTAAGGTGATGAATAAATTGGTTTTGATGTTTATTATGATGTAGTGTTGTTACACTATAATGTATCAGCATGTTATAATTGTTTGGAAATTTTATAAAATTGTTTGATGTATATAATGAAATGACCGAGAGCTATGGTACCATTTATATGGTATAACATTGTTATATCATGGACTATATGACATATAAATGTCATGGACTAATGTTTGACCTCAGATTAATTTATTAAAATTTTAGAAAATTGTTGGGCATTTTTTTCAAAATGCCGTGACCTTATGAATCAAATAAGGTGATGTTTGAAGGTTGATAGGTTGTTATTATAACATAATAATGACCATAGTGTATAATAATACACTATATAAAATTAGAAAAAATTTTGGACACCATTTGGTAATTTATAATAATTACCGAGAATTTCTAAGGATTTTTAAGGATTTTTAAATCCTTTTTAATTAAGTTTATTAATAAATTACATGTCTAAATATTATTTTAGACATATTTGAAAATTATAAGAAATTTTCGAAAATATTTAAGTTATAAAACTTGAAATAGCCGTGAGCTATTTTTTTAAATTCGAATAAGGATTTTAAATCCTTAAATTCATTATTTATAATGAAATATATGTTTAAAAATTATTTTTAAACATATTAAAATAGTTTATCAAAAGAAATCAATTGGACATTGATTTTCGTGAGAATTTAATATTAAAGTATGACTTAGTAATTAAATTACTAAGAAAAGTCAAAATTGTTGACTTTTGAAATCAACGTACGTAATACGTTCGATAAATACGCTAATACGCGTAAGACGCATCAGTTGCTAATGACATCACGTTGATATGAAAAGATTTCATATTTGAAGTCGTGAAGTCGAAAACGTGAGAAAACGCTGAACCATTTACCAAGAGGGTAATTGGTAATTCAACATATCTCGTCCCTATTGAAAGACGAGAAATGTTAAGCTTAGTATACGCCAAACAAACGTATTGAATTCGTTAAGGAATTCAATTTATAACGATATTAAATATAGAATTTTATTATAAACTTTGTAAGTCTCGAAATATGTAAACGACGTACTAAAACATCCTTTTATATAGGTGTGACGACGCAACAGCCAGGACGCCGACGAGTAAGTTTAGCTTTAAAGACGAACAATAGTTTCAGGTGGGCTTTATTCTAAAACAAAATGTGGCTTGACTACTTATTTCAACATACGTTACTTATGATGCATATTTCAATTGTGGTTAAAATATTTATAAGATTACCTGCCAAAATATTTATATTTTATGTATTGTATACTATCCATGAGATTGATATGAATGATGAATGTTGTTGGATAGCTCCCAACTTATGAATGAAAATCGATATCGGATCCTATGCCGGAAGGCTTATACCTGGCTAGGATTAACGTGTACACTAAGGTGACTGTGTGCTGTAAAGACAATTCACGGCCGGTCACGGCGTCGTAGAGGGAGGCCTCCTTCACGACGTTCGACTATAATGTTACGATGAAATGATGATAAGGGATATGGATCATACACACCAAGAAAATGCTTGGCCAAGCAACTTTTATGAACTGATGAAAATATTTTAGTAAGCACAAGGCATTTTCAACTAAAACCCTTGTGTCTTACCATAATATCAGGGTAATTCAAAGAAAATAAAATATTTTCGGCATGAGTCCACTGGGTACAAATTTTGTACTTAGCCCTGCATGTTTGTTTTTAAATGTGCAGTTGAGCTCGAATGTTGAGGATGGAGGAGTGTTGAGGAATGTCCAGGTCCTCGACGCCATGTTTAAACTTGTATCCTTGAATACATATCGTCATATATGTATTCACACACTTTCTCACGACCCTCTCCCACGACCCTTGGACCGGAGGGCGACTAATACTAGGAGTAGTATTTTAGGGATTACACGGCTAAGATAAAGATGCATAATAACAATAAACTAGCATGCTCGAACATGATATAATGATATAATAAGAATAATCTAGCATGCTTGATCATAACATAAGATGATGTCATAACGCTTTCAAAAGGGTTAGCCATCGGACCCAAAATCTTAACCATGGTCCGATGGACCTCAATAGTTCATAACAAGAAGCATAAATAAATGAGTTCGTAGTTTAGCAATGAAAGTGTGTGAATACATATACGACGATATGCATTCAAGGTGAAACCACAAATTCTAGATAAATTGGTCAAGGACACCGACTCCTCAACACATTCCCATCATCATCATCAAGCTCAACCGCACATTTAAAACAAACATGCGGGGCTAAGTACAAGAAATTGCACTCGGTGGACTCATGCCGAAAACATTTGATATAAGATTACGCCAATATCGAGTAAGTCACAGGGTTTTAGTTGAAATGCCGTGTGCTTACTAAAACATTTTCAGTTCATAAACATAGCTCGCCGAGCATTTTCTTGTGTATGGTCCGTATCTCATAGTAACAATTCATAATAGTATTAAAATTAAACGCCGAGAGGAGGCCTCCTTCTACGACGCCGTGACCGCCGTAATCCCGCACAACACACAAATACTCTCACAAGCATATGTTAACATAAGATATAGTTCCAACCTTCACACCAATCCTAGCTGTGCATTTATCATCCGCACAGACCCGACATTAATAAAAGGTTGGGCGCGACCCAAATGACATAACTCGTCATAATATAGTTCCAACCATCGCCACAACCCTACCCGGCAAAACAGATAGATCCATACACAAAATGTAAACATTTTGGCGGTAATCTTGTAAACAGCTTATCAACAATTGAAGATAAGCGTAATAAATAAATTCATTTGTAAAGAGTAGCAAAGTCGCTTTTGTTTGAAAAGAGAGCCCACCGACTATGGTTCGTTTTAAATCGAGTCCTGGTTTGTTCAATGCGTCAAGATCCGATCAGCGCGTTTGCGGCCCACACCTTTACGAAAAAGCGAGGCTTTAGTACGTCGCTCAAGTCTCTCGAGACTTTCAAAATCTAAGATGAACTTCGATATCTGATATCGGGGTGAACTGAATTCCTTAATGAATTCAATACGTTTCCAATACGTATATAATCAATTGTTCTCGCTCCCGAGATACGCTCAACGTATAAGCACGTTTTCGATATACGGATTTCATTTGTGAAATCTTTTCTTACTAATGAGGTATCATACTCAATTAGTATATCATACGCGTACTGACGTATTTATCAATCGTATAATCGTATGTTTGACTTAAAAAGTCAACGAAGTCAACACTGGTCAACAAAGTCAACAATTTTGACTTTTAAATAGTAATTTCTTACTATTTTATTTATAAATCGAATTTCGATCGATTAAAATCGTAAAGTACCATTTCTCGATTTATCACGTAAATCAAAGGACTTATAAATAATTTTCGTAATTATTAATCCTTTTAATAATTAAAACGTATATTTTCGATTTAAAAACGTTACAAGATAAACGTTTGTCTCAAACATAGCAATCTAGGTTTATAAAATTCTATAAATTTTAAATATGTCCAGAATATTAGTTAGACATATATTTTATTAATAAACTTAATTAAAAAGGATTTAAAATCCTTATTAATTATCGAAAAATCTCGATAATTAATTTAAAATTACCAAATGACTTTCGAAAATTTTTCTAAATTAATATAGTGTATTATTATACACTATGGTCCAGAATATGAATTAATATCATTCATATGATATTGTTTGCCATTTATTAATATATATACATATATATAGCTACGGTAATTCCATAAAATATGGAATAATTATCCAAAAATTTCCAAAATTGATATATACTTAGTATAATATCCCAATATGAATATATATCACAAATATAACCTATAGTCCATCATAACCATTCATTCAACAATAAATAAACTCACAATGCATTTGGTAATTATAAGATAATTACCAAATAATTATCAAACAATTTCTAAAAATTCTAAATAATTTACTACATGCTTAAACATTATAGTATAACAATAATACATCATAACATTAACCAAAACCATTTGAAATCATCACCCTATGGAGCAATAGCTCTCGGCTTCTTTGATTTCAATTAGGGTTTGGTTTCCAAAAATTCCAACAATTGTATACTATGCTTATATACTATAGTATACTAATATAACATCATAACATTAATCAAAAACCAATTAAATCATCACCATATGAGCTTGTAAGCCCTCGGCTTATTTGATTTAAATAGGTAAATGATTTCCAAAAATTCGTTGTTTCTGGATTCTTGGTTGGTTTACGTTTTGTCTACGATCGGGAGCGTTTTGTCCGGACGATCTACTGCAATTTTCCGTTTTCGGCGAGGTTGGGATTGAGCCATGCGTGTTCATCAACGCTATCAGGTTTATATATTTAATTTACGTCTTTTATTTAAATCATATTTCATTTGTTTATTATGTACGGTAGTTTTCGTTCTAATCCGGGTTTGCATGATTCGATCTTATATGTTGTGATTCTTGTTATCGCTATTTACCGTCCATATTGATTAATGATTGATTGTGCTTATTTATATGTGTTGGTTTCGATCAATCTCGATGCATATTTGGTTGTCGGTTAGTTACGTGGTGTGTTAATTGTCGATCGATATCGATATGATACGAATGAGCCCAGTCGTGGAGATAGGATATTCGTAGGGCATATTCTTTGTGATCCGTTTGGGTTACTCGTTTTCACTAGAGGCGTATGATGGGGAAAACTAGTAATCTCTGCTTTTAATAAATAACATTATCGGTTATATATGTGATCTTCCATTTTGTACTGGATTAAAATTGGTTAATAGGACGGGATAAACATCGTTGTGGATAGGATTAATCAGCCCTAGGGTTGATCGTCTTTCTGTTTTTAAACATCCAGTGTTTATTGCTTTAATTTACTTTCATTTTGTTACCTTTGCTTTGGATTGAGTTCGAAGCCTAAAATCTCACAAAACCATATTTGTTACTTGGATAATGATGAATCCTTGTTGAGTTAGCACGTATTTGCATTACAATCCTGTGGATCGATGCTTGCTTACCTATATTTACACCTTTTCGTGTTGAAAATTAAGCGATGATGGTATCCGACTTGAGGTCAATCTTTGAAAATATGCTGCTCCTCTCAATTGATCAAACAAATCGTCGATTTTTGGTAAAGGATATTTGTTCTTGAGTGTCATCTTGTTCGACTCTCGATAGATACACATCCTTAAAGATCCATCCTTCTTAACAAATGTCGGTACCTCAGTAAACACTAGGTCTAATGAAACCTAGGTCCAACAATTCTTGGATTTGGATTTTCGTTCTTCCATTCCTTTGGGGCCGTTCAGCAGGGTGCCTTGACACTGGGCCGATCCAGTTTCCAAGTCGATGGTAAATTCAATTGTCTATCGGAGGTAATCTGGTAGATCCTTAGAATACATCAAATTCCCGACAATTTCTATGTCTTCTACCTTGATTGCTTTTCTTCCCGTTCGAGTAAGCGAGAAAGCATGGTATCCTTTCATATTCATCATTTTCCTCGCCTTGATGCGGACACAATGGGATCTCTTCCATGCTAATTCCATGGAAATCGTTGCTTCTTGCCGAAAATGAAATGATATTTTCCTTCTCCAAAGAATGGTGGTGGTTTGCAACCGATCCATTCCTAGGATTATATCTACGACCATGGGTATTATGTTCAAATTATTTGCTAGAACCCTAAGTGATCCTAAGTTCAACTCTGGTTCGAATGTAATGAGATCTCCTCCTATAGGTGAAGAGATTCTCATATCTGATTTGCTTTTATAGCTAAGTCCCAACGATCACGCATGATTTTGCTATGAAGGAGTGTGAAGCACCGTGTCGAACAATACTATTGATGTTGAGAAGGATTCCATACGGTTTCCGTCTGTTAGTTTTGTCGCGGTCAAAACATCGCCTAGCTTGAGGTGGACGGTGACGTGGTGCTTGCCTTGGGTATTCTTGTTATCGCTATTGCTGGCCAGCGTTGCCGTAGTGGTTGTCGTCTTCGTTCTTGAGGTGGTTGCACTCTTGTTGTATTTGTTGTTGTGGCTCTTTGCGATTGTGGAGGTGTTGTTGCCATTGTTCTTGTGTATTTCTGTTGAGGTTGGCTGAAATTGGATAGCTCTCGGTTGGACATTCTGGTTGGTTCGCCTTACGCTTTCGAGCGTAACCCGGACAGTTGCATAATGTCCTTTCATACCACCTAAAGCATTTCGCCCGCCATGCCATTCCGTGTGCATCTTCGCATTTTGGCACGGAAGAGCCCTTTGTTGCTCTTGTGGTCCCTTGTTGGAGGAATAAATCTGGCTTCCTCCATCCTGCCCTTGACTTCGAGTTCCCTTGCACCTTGTTGTTTGTTATTTTTGTTTTCAAAGTTTCCTCTGCTTATTACTAAAACTAGTATCCCATTTCTCTTTCTCTCCATGGTATTACGTCATCGGTGATCCGACTTATCATCGGCATTCTTTGCCTCAATGTCAAAGCTCGATGTAGAGCCTCTGTATAAGTCATGTCTCCAAGACCGGAGAGATATTCGATTTCGACCTTAACCAGATCTAAATTTTCGCCATCTTGTCCGTGTCCACTGATCCGGTGCATATCTAGACATTTAAAAATGTGCGATCGTAATCGATTCTGACATCTTTTCCGCTTTAACAAGAAAAATTCATGTTCATCTTCTTATAACTTTTGGTACATACTTATCATACACTTCTTTTAAAATCTTCCCGTTCAATTCTTCCATACGCTCTGCGTGAAAGTTTTCTTCGGCCTCCTAAATCAGTGCCCATTTGGAAGGCTACATGATAGTCTCTCTGTGCGGTGCACCTTAGAAATGTGAAAATTCTCTCGATAGTTCTTATCCACTTGTTGTCTTCGGACTACCTTCCCGTAAGTAGGAGGTTTTGTCTTAAGAATAATTCCTCTATCCTGCGGTCGGGGTTGAGGTGGAGTGGTTGAGGCATAGCATTTCTTCTTTTTGAGTTCTTTCTCCTAGTCGCTCTCACTTACTTCAGTGTCTTGGAGGCTTACAGTTGTGTAAAATATATCATTAGCATCATGCATCATTTTATAACTTGAATATGTACAAATTTCATTTTGCCTTTTTTGAAACAATAACTTAAATAAAACATTTCATTCTTGTCATACATAAATTTGTAGCAAAAGCCCTCTCGGTATATATACATACAATTGCAAAAGCACCATAGATAACGTACTTTGCAAACAAAAGTCCTTACATCAAGGATTACTTACATGCTTGCTTCCAAAGCGTTTCAAAAGAAAGGCCTACACATATCGGCCTTAGGGCTTTACAAAATTAAGTCACACAATGGCTTTATAGCCTTACAAAAATCCAGTTCCTCCTTCAAGTTTTCAAAGCATAAATAAAACATACATAAAATAGATAACATAATCCTTCAATTTACATCACATCAATATCTACATCACTCCTCGAATCTTCCTCATTCCTGGGATCCTCTTCCCTCGTCGAGTCATCACCCAGCCATATACTCAGAGGTCCAGCTCCATTACTCTCTACCATCGGGATGTCCCGGATGGACCATAATCCACGAATCGGATGTAGCTGTCATGGATGGGGTTATACCCATGAGTACCCACACTAATCCGTCTTTGTCGGCGGAAACTCTCGGTGGCGGTAGGTCTGCCATCGGTGGTAGAGCGGGAGTGGTGAGCATTGGATGTCCGAATATCAAGGTGGGAAAGCAGGGGCTCCCAAAGCTCTAGGTCTGTTGCTCCGTGCACGAACAATGCGCCTCGTCATCCAGATATCGAGGCACCTGGTCACTATCCATAGAACCTCGGTGTCGACCACTCGGTGACTCATCACGCCATGTATACTCGTGGAGGAGATAAGGTCCTCTCGGTGCTGCCATAAATGCTATATACATGTCGGTGTTGATGAATCCGGTAGATCGCCTATCAAGTCTTATCCTCCATGCGGTAAATGTAATCTCCGCTTCACGAGCATAATATTCCTCACATGGAGTATAGTAAGAGCGTTAATGCCATCGTAGTCCGTCACGCATATCCGCATCTCTCCACGCTCAAAATAATACATCGAAACTCTCCTAAATCCACGACATCCAGCTTTCGTGCGGATGATCTCGGAGTCGGGTCGGTCTATCCTCCTCCCGCAATGTCGCATTTCCTCCATCGTCACGATCAAAACTAACGTTAGACACTACTAATATCCGATGCGGATAGGTAACTTAGTACTTGATTAATCAACTAGGATGAACTATTCAACCTATAACCAAACATTCTTAACCCACTAGTAAACAAAACTCCATGTTTAAGCTACACGAGGCATTATAGGTTTCTCTCTCTATCTCAGTAAACTTTCAGACTCTATTGTATTCGGAGATGGAAAGAGATTCTGTCCTTCATAACAAATGAAGTTTCAGAATGTTAGGAATCGCAGGCGAAAACCTGCGTAAGCGGAGTTTTATCGAAGTGCGATTAAAAACAAATTTACTGCGCGGTGCAGAAAATTTTTGCGATTGTACAACGTTTCGAGAAGATGCCGATGTGCGACATTATGCACTATGCTCTGCCGACATAGTATAACTATTACGTCCACGTCTTCAAATTGTGCTTATCATTCGAAATCGGTCAATGGTCACGCATGTTGAAATTATGATTATGGTCGCTTGTTTGGTGTGATCAGATATCCACTCCCATTCTTCATGTCAGCGTTGTTCTCAATCATCTTCGTTCCACTTCGCGCTTCAAAACCAAAATTTTAAAACATATTCATGCTTCCTATCATTCTTTTGTTTTCTTTCATTATGTGAACATCTTTATAATCTACGTTTTCTCAAAAGAATAGCATACTTTATCAACATAGATTTCATGATTCATAAACATAACATCCAAACAATATCATAGTTCATTCATACATATTTGTACATATCATCTTGTTTTCATACATTCGTCCTTAATCATCATGATTGTTTCAAACTACATTTATTAACCATTTCATATCATTACTATTTAATTTCAAAATTTAGAATTTTGAAAATCTTCTCTATAACTCTTCTTCATCATTATCACATTCAACTTCCTTTTCCTTTTCTAAAATATCTTTTCAAACTTGATCATCATATAATTTTTTTTTTTTTCACTAAATTCAAAAACTAGTTACCTTTTCGGTTGAGCTCGATGTGATGGAGTGTTGAGGATAGCCAGATTTTCTAGAAGTCAGTGACTCAATCTAGACTTAGTTTTAGAAGGAATTGGAGTTTCGAAAGAGCGCTCGATACCACTCTGTCACGACCACTCCGGATAACCGGGTGGCGGACTATACTAGGAATAGTATTCATGGGTTGGGAAGCTCGCGATAAGACTTATCATATGAGAATATAGAACATAGGATTAAACATACACTTATAACATTTGATCCAAGGTTTAAGCAGGATCCAAAGGATATTATGATCGAAGGCTTCATAATTCATATTATCTTAACATTCAACATAAAGATAAAACAGTTCGAGTTGCGTGGAAGTTTGTGAATACATATATGCGATATGTATTCGAGGTTATCCATTCTAAGGCGAGGTCGAATGGCTTTCTCAACACTCCTCATCTACAGAAGAGCTCAACCTGCACTTTAAAACAAACATGCGGGCTAAGTACAAAATTTGTACCCGGTGGACTTATGCAAAACATTTTATTTTCATTGAATTACTGCTAATATAATGGTAAGACGAGGTTTTATTTGAAAAATGCCTTCTTTACTAAAATATTTTCACGAGTTTATAAAAGTTGCTTGCCAGCATTTTCTTGGTGTAGTGATCCATATCCCTTATTATCATTCCATCATGTTATCATAGTCGAAAGTCGTGAGGAGGCCTCCCTACGACCCCGTGACCGTGGTGTCTACGACACAGTCACCATCGTGTACACGTTAATCCTAGCGGTATAAGCCTTCGCCTGGGATCCGATATCGATTTTCATTCACAAATTGGGAATAACCCAACAACATCACATCTTCATGGATAGGATACGATACACAAAACGTAAACATTTTGGGGTAATCATTTAAAATTTTAACATTAGTTGAAAATCGTAAAAAAGCAGTTGAAAAGAAGGAAAAGTTGTTGCTTTAGTAATAAAGCCCACACAAATTATTGATCGTCTTTAACGCTTTCCTAACCGCGCGTCGTGCGTCGCTCACACCTTTATATAAAAGGATGCTTTAGTCGTCGTTTACGTAATTCGAGACTTACAAAGTCTATAATAAAATTCGATATTTATATCGATGTGAATTAATTCTTAATGAATTTAATTCGTTTCTCAAGCAGATATCAACTTTACATTTCTCGTTCTTGATAGAGCGAGATATGTGTTGAAAATTACCAATTACCCTCTTGTAAATGGTCAGCGTTTCTCGTGTTTTCGATTTCACGACTTTAAATATGAAATCCTTCCATATCACGTGATGTTATTAGCAAATGATCGTCTTTGCGCGATTAGCGTATTTATCGACGTATTTATCGTTGATTTCAAAAGTCGACATTTTGACTTTTCTTAGTAATTTAATTACTAAGTCTACTTTAACATTAAATTCTTTGAAAATCAATTTCTAATTGATTTCTTTTTATATTGTTTTAATATGTTTAAAAATAATTTTTAAACATATAATTCATTATAAATAATGAATTTAAGTTTAAAATCTATTCATATCTTAAAAATACTCGACTATTTTGGGTTTTGTCATCAATTATTTTCGAAAATTTCCATAATTTCCAAATATGTCTAAAATAATATTAGACATATAATTTATTAATAAAATTGATTTAAAATCATAGAAATTCTTTAAATTTCTGGTAATTATAAATACAAACAATGTCCAAATTTTTTCTAATATTATATAGTATTAATATACACTATGGTCATTAATATGTCATAAAATCAACTAAACATTGTTCAATCATCACCTTATTATTTATATAAGGTCTCGCATTTTAATAAAATGCTCAATAATTCCACTAAAATTCATAAATTAACAAAGGTCTAAACATTAATCCATGACATTTCATGTCACATAATTCATTATATAACAATGTTATATCATACAATTTGCTCCATAGCTCTCGACTTCATAAAATTTAACAAATAATTTTATAAATTTTCAAAAATCACAATATGCAATAAATCATATTATAGCAACATTTCAACACAACAACTATCAAAACCAATTTATTCATACCATATTGAGCTTAGCTCTTGGTTTATTTGAATAAAGTAGGTAATTGATTTTCAAAATTTCAATAACATAGAATGCATAAAACATATTCTAAGCTAATAATTTAGCATTGCATGTACAAATAAAAATCACATTAACTTATACACATTTATAGGCTTGGTTCTCTTTAAAAAAAATAGGTGACATCTCCAAAATTTCTAATTAAATCATAAGGTATAAGTTCATGCTTTAGAGTAATTAAACATCATTGCATGTTATAGAATAAAATCATACACATATATACATATATAGATGCTCGGTTCTTAAAAAAACATAGATAGAAATTTCTAAAATTCTAATTAAATTCTATAGGCTTTCAAAATATCATAGAATAATTATATGTCATTGCATGTCTCATATAAAATTATTTATCAAAGGATTGTACATATATATAGTTTGGTTATATAAAAAAATAGAGCATTCTTAAAAATTTTCAAATAATTTATATACATTTCAATACATCAATAATCAATAATATCCATTGCATGTATAAAATAAAATCATACATCATTAAATATTTGTATATACATTTCGGTCATCAAAAAAAATAACAAGGTGTTCTAAAATTTTCAAATAATTTATATGTATTCTCATACATCATAAAACAATAATACCACATTGCATGTACAAAATAAAAATCATGCCCACATACACTTGTACATGTCCTGGTTTCAAGAACAAACATAGCATGGATTTTTTCTAAAATTCAAACAAATACTATAGACATATATATAGCATCATAGATCACAATTTCATGCTCTAATTCATACCTTGCTCGGTCATTAACCATTTTCACCCATGGTTGAAATTTTTAAAAATATGTATCAACCTCAAACTATCATGCTACATTCTTGGTACACAATATACCCTTTGCTTGAAAATTTTGAACAATAATTGGACATGCAATACATTTGAAAACAAGAATACATATCTCTCCTTTCTCATCATTTATATACATAATAGCAAAGACTACCAACTAAGATCATCAGAACATGCAAGAAATTAAACCCTTTTCAAAATTTTAAAACTTTAATCAAACCAAGCTCTTATCGATCCTACCTTGGTGATATGGATTAAATGGATAAAGTACAAGGTATGGAGGTGTAGTAGGGAAGAAGAGAAGAAGAAGATCAAGCTTGACATGGTGGTGAAGCTCTCGGTTTTAGGTGGAATTTGAAGAAGAATGGGTTTTCTAGAGAGATGGGAGGTTTTGAGAGATATGAGGGTGGTGTGTTTGAGTGTAAGTGAAAATGAAATAAAACTGAAACAAGACCCCCATAGCCTCTCATTCTGGTCCCCTCACATACACACATGAGACTCTTCACATTTTATTACTAGTTTATTCACTAATGGGTTCCCAATCATTAGTGTCTTACACAATATCTTGAAATAGCTAAAATACATATACATATATAGTGGAAGGTCCACAAAATCTGAATATATATTCATTATATATATATATGTAATGGAGTGGAGAAGATGAATTAATTGACATTGTACAAAAGAAATAGCTTATCATTAGGCCTACCTTAGGTTAAAATTTTTATTTCATGTCATTAATAGATATATAAATCATAGTATATGATTTAGATGATATTAATATCATAGGTTAATTAAATAGTATAAGAGAAGAAAATAATTACTTGTGTACAAGAAAATGCCATCGCCATTGAATAAACCATGGGTTAAAATTTTTATTTCATATCATTCATAGGTATGTGCACCTTGGTATATGATTTAAATGATAATTATAGCATAGGATAATTAAAAGGCATGAGTTTTCGAAGAAACCCTAATTTCAGAATTAGGGTTTCAAACTAGTTTGATACTTTTACTAATTCTATTGTTCAAGCATTAATTAAATGCTTATACTGTAATATCACAAAATATCATAGAAATAATTTCCTAAATTTCTTGATCATTAAAACCATCGTTCATCTTATCTAGCGTTGGCGTTTGAAAAGCGTCTCAAAGCGTTACGTATCGACTCATCTTTAAAATGGTCGTAAATACTCGTAATCCATTATAAAAATATTCCATTAATAATGGAATATAATTCAAGCTTGATTGCTTAAGAAATATCGTGACATTTCAACGATCGATATCGTTCGACGTTAAAAATGTCTCGATAAAAGTTAAAACTTCGATTTCTTTCATTCACTTTGAGTGAGTGTGTAACAGAAATTATTCCTTTGTAAATAATTGAAATCATACTCGATTTCATATCGATTTGATTTCATGGCAAAATTTTATTTCTGGGTTTAAAGCCGTAATTAGGCTTTAAAGCTGCGGGTTATTACATTAAATCAAATAAGCGAGGGCTTACAAGCTCATATGGTGATGATTTAATTGGTTTTGATTAATGTTATGATGTTATATTAGTATACTATAGTATATAAGCATAGTATACATTGTTGGAATTTTGGAAACAACCAATTGAAATCAAAGGAGAGCTATTGCTCCATAGGGTGATGATTTCAAATGGTTTTAGTTAATGTTATGATGTATTATTGTTATACTATAATGTTTAAGCATGTAGTAAATTATTTAGAATTTTTAGAAATTGTTTGATAATTATTTGGTAATTATCTTATAATTACAAATGCATTGTGAGTTTATTTATTGTTGAATGAATGGTTATGATGGACTATAGGTTATATTTGTGATATATATTCATATTGGGATATTATACTAAGTGTATATCAATTTTGGAAATTTTGGATAATTATTCCATATTTTATGGAATTCAGTAGCTATATATATTATATATATTAATAAATGGCAAACAATATCATATGAATGATATTAATTCATATTCTAGACCATAGTGTATAATAATACACTATATTAATTTAGAAAAATTTGAAAGTCATTTGGTAATTTTAAATTAATTATCGATTTTTCGATAATTAATAAGGATTTTAAATCCTTTTAATTCGATTTATGAATAAAATATATGTCTAACTAATATTCGGACATATTTGAAATTTATAAATTTTATAAACCTAGATTGCTATGTTTGAGACAAGCGTTTATCTTGAACGTTTTAAATCGAAAATATCGTTTTAATTATTAAAAGGATTAATAATTCGAAAATTATTTATAAGTCGTTTGATTTACGTGATAAATGAGAAATGGTACTACGATTTTAATCGATCGAAATTCGATTTATAAATAAAATAGTAAGAAATTACTTTTAAAAGTCAAATTGTTGACTTTGTTGACCGATGTTGACCGTTGACTTTTTAAGTCAAACATACGATTATCTGATTGATAAATCGTCGATGCGTATGATATACTAATTGAGTCGATACCTCATTAGTAAGAAAAGATTTCTAAATGAAATCCGTATATCGAGCGTGCTTATCGTTGAGCGTATCTCGAGCGAGACAATTGATTATATATGTATTGGAAGCGTATTGAATTCATTAAAATTGATTCCCCGATATCGAGATATCGAAGTTCATCTTAGATTTTGAAAGTCTGAGACTTGGCGACGTCTAAAGCCCATTTTTCGTAAAGGTGTGGGCCTAGCGGCGGATCTTGACGTCTGAACAAACTGGGACTCGATTTACAACGAACCATAGTCCGGTGGGCTCTTTTCAAACAAAGCGACTTTGCTACTCTTTACAAATGAATTTATTTATTCGCTTATCTTAGTTGTTGATAAGCTTTACAAGATTACACCAAATGTTTACATTTTGTGTATGGATCTATCTGTTTTGCCGGGTAGGTGTGGCGATAGTTGGAACTATATTATGACGGTTATGTCATTTGGGTCGTAACCTTTTTAATGTCGGGTCTTGTGGGATGATAAATGCCGCTAGGATTGGCGTGAAGGTTGGAACTATATGCTATGTTAACATATGCTTGTGAGTATTGTGTGTTATGCGGGATTCTGTACGGTCGGCGTCGTGAAGGCCTCCTCTCGGCGTTTAATTTTAATCTTGTTATGAATTGTTACTATGAGATCGGACCATACACAGAAAATGCTCGGCGAGCTATGTTTATGAGCGAAAATGTTTTAGTAACCTGAGCATTTCAACTAAAACCACTGTGACTTACTCGATATTGCGGTAATCTTATATCAAATGTTTCGGCATGAGTCCGAGTGAAATTTCTTGTACTTAGCCACCGCATGTTTGTTTTAAATGTGCGGTTGAGCTTCGATGATGATGATGGGGAATGTGTTGAGAGTCCGGTGTCCTTGACCAATTTATCTAGAATTTATGGTTTCCGAATGCATATCGTATATATGTATTCACACACTTCATTGCTAAACTACGAACTCATTTATTTATGCTTCTTGTTATGAACTATTGAGGTCCATCGGGACCATGGTTAAGATTTTGGGGTGCGATGGCTAACCACACGAAGCGTTATGACATCTTATGTTATGATCAAGCATGCTAGATTATTCTTATTATATCATTATATCATGTTCGAGCATGCTGGTTTATTGTTATTATGCATCTTTATCTTAGCGTGTAATCCTAAAATACTACTCCTAGTATTAGTAGCCTCAGGTCCGTTGATGGGGTGGGGTCTTAACAGTGGTATCGGCGCTTTTGCTCTTTGTAAACCCAAATTCTTTTATTCTAAGTCTAGATCGAGTCCTTTGGACTTCTAGAAATCTCTGACTCTCTCAACACTCCATCACATCGAGCTCAGAGGAAAAGGTAGCTGCATTTCTTTCTCAAACTCATGAAATGAAAATTTTTACATGATGAGCAAGTGGAAGAACTTTTGAAAGATTATGTTATTATGAAAATTTTGATGATGGAAATGGAAGTTGGAGCGAAAGTTTTCCAAAACTTTAGTTTGAAACAATAAGTATTGATCGAACACTCGAATGTTGAGATGGAAGTATATGGTGGTATTGAGTTGAATGATCAACATGGAATGAATTAATTCATTTTTGATATGTATATGAGTTGATCATGATTGTCATTTTGAAATCGTATTTCAAAATTCTCAAATAAGGCTTTATTTTCCAATCTTCAAAATTTCGTTGTGATGAATGATATGTTATCACGAAGAACCTAGACTCTAAGGAGCATGCTCACGTATCGTGAAAGAACATAGAAATGCGAACTTCTTCTTCCTTACGAGACAAAAGAGCGATGGGAAGAATGAAAGTGGCGATATCCTCGAGCTCGGACAGAAGGCGAGCTAGAAGGATGAACAGGCGACCTCACGCTGAAGATGAGCAGCGTCAGCGATTCCTCACACCGACATGAGTGAGCATCGACACGAATCACGACATGGGCTCACTTACGGCTTCAGAATGTTCAGCCTCAACCTAAAGACATGGATATGGTAGGCGTATTACGTGCGACATACGTCTCGATTTACATTTTGGCACGATCGCGCAAATTTCCTGCTGCGTAGTAAATTTGTTTTAGCTAGATCTATTTCGTTGGGACTCCGATTTACATGGCTTTCACCTGTACTCTACACTGATCTTCATTTATTATGAAGAACAGAATCCTAATTCTGTCTCCAGAATACTATAGAGTCTGTTGAACTCTAGTTTAAGTGTTTGGTATATCTGAGGATCTCGTAGCATATATATATTAAGATGTTATTGGTCTATATGTTCGTTTGGGTAAGACTAAGAAGGAAGTTGTAATATGTGTTGTACCTTATGATGTTGCCTACCTTATAGTATTTAGTTCCAACCTAGTTGCTTCTCGTTATGCTATCCTTTACTTTTTGAGATGGCGATAGTTGACTTACGTTAGTTTTGATCGTGGCGGATGGAGGAGATCGCTATATCGCTGGAGGAGGTGGACCTCATGCCACACCGAGGGCTGATCGCACTTCGGGAATGTTGGATGTCTTGGCGAGACCTAGGCGAGTTTCTAGCGTATTACCTTGGTGGAGGGCAGGAGCTATGGCGCAACCGACTATGATGGCATTTAGCGACTCTAGCTATACTCCCTTGTACATGGGATGGTTATGCAGAGGTATCGGAGATTACATTTATCGTATGCCCAGGGCTATGATTTGATTGAGGATCGCGGTTCGTAAGTCGTCGACTTACGTTATACGATATTACGAGGCCGTACATGGGACCTATCTCTCCGAGGAGTACACTTGGCGTGATGAGTCGCGGTGGCTTACATTGAGGTTGAGGGCAGTCGATCCGGTGATACCCTGCACAGGATAGATGAGGCGAGAATGTCAGGTGAGCAGGCATGCCTAGAGCTCGGAGAGCCGTCTTGCCACCAACATTTTTGGACACCCGATCGTTCGCCTCTACCGCCTACCACTGTCCGATCCGCCACCGGAAGAGGAAGAGCCCTTCCACGCACCAAGAGCGTATCGGATCCTCAATGGCTATGACCCGACCAGTGATACGATTCGATCCGCACACTGACTTATGCGGCACGGATAACGGACCCGCGCGACATACCGATGATGGAAGCCGCGGTGCGGGCTGTCAGTGCGACCTCGCGGGGCGATTCGGATGGAAGAGCGACTCGAAGAGAAAGACCCAGGAAGGCGGGTAGGAAGGGCCCGTGAAGGCGTTAGGCAAGTTTTCATTGAATCGTTTGTTATGACTAGCTGTAGCTTTTCCTTTTATATTTGATCTTGATGGATCTAGAACTCGATTTTTTTGAAAGGCCGTGTGGGCGAAACCTTCTTGTTTGTATCCTTGTGGTTTTGATGTTTGAGCGTCGTGCTTTTGTGAGACCTTGATTACCTATCTATATATTTGACCCAGTGGGCTTTTGCGACAAATTGTCATGTTAAGGATGAGTTGTTTCGTTTTGCAAAAGGCTATGGAGATCTTATGTATGTTAAGCTATGAAAGCGATAAGTGATTGTGATAATATATTATATACAGAATGCCTCAGAAGAAACCGGGCGAGAACCCGAGTTCGAGGAAGACCTAGAGGAAGGGTAGAATCCCGAGCAGAGAGAAGATATTCCCCAACCACCCCCTCAACTGAGCGAAGGATGGGAACTATTCACGAGGTAAAACCAGCGGTCTTTACGGAAAGGAAGCCCGGAAGAAGCGAGCAATGGGTTAGAACCATTGAGCAGTTTTCAATTTCTTAAGATGCGAGAGCGAGCGGCTGTCATGCGTTGCTTTCGGTGAATGGACCGGTGACACGGTGGGAGGCCGGAAGACCTTCTTGAACAACGAGAGTTCTCATGGGAGGACTTGAGGGGCGTAGAAATACATCCCAAAGCTATAAGAGGAAAAAGGGCGAGAATTTTTCTGCTAAAGCAGAAAAGATTATGCATGACCGACTATGATCGCGCTTTCTGCGAGATGTCGAGATATGCACGAGCAAGTGGACACCGACTTGAAAATGTCGGAAAAGTTCGGTCGGGGCGAGAATGGAATCTGAATGTCTCTTGCCGACATGGAGACCTAACTTACGAAGCTTTGCGAGCTTTAGATATTGAGGCGACAATGTCGAAGATAAGTCGGTGTCGGCTCGGACACACAATACTTTAGACGGAGGAAGGAAATGGGAACCCACCGGGAGCTATGGGGATCGAGTCCTGGCGCCGGAATGGACAGCACTAACAAGGCGGGGGAAGAGGCAGCTTATGCTCCACCGGCAAGGGACCACCGGAGCAGATAAGGCACCTCCATGCCCTAGATGCCATAGAGCACACAAGGGTGTGCGGCAAATGTGGTAGTTACAAATGCGGCGAAAGGGCATTCGCATATTGCCCGGTGTCCGTTCGGAAATAAGGCCGAACCAACGGCAATGTTCAGCCATTAAGGGCTATCGCTTCAACCGGCCGCGCGGTTCTAGCCCCAACCTCGGCAACTCGGTGGACAACACAGCAGAAGTGCGGCAGACCACAATGGCGGCCGGCAACAACCCGCACGCGGTGGCAACAACGCCTCAACAACAACAAAGCGACAACCACCACGGCAGCAGCGCAGCCCGGACAACGACGCGAACCAACAAGGACCGGCACCCGTCGGCCTCGGTCGGCTCGAAGCAACTCGCGCATAGAGGCGAGCAGACAAAACCGAAACTGGCGGTATGGGAGTTCTCTCAACCTACGTTATAGATCTTGTTCGATCGGGTGCTTCATTCTTTTATTGCAAAATCATGTGTAGAAATCTGGGCCTTGGTGCGAAAAGTCAAGCCGGGATATGAGAATCTCATCGCCTATAGGAGGGATTATAAGCTGTACACTTTTGCTCGAACCTAGAGTTGACATTAGGATCACTTAAGGTTACGGCTAACAATCTAAACATAATACCCATGGATGATGTAGACTTAATCCTAGGAATGGATTGGTTAGCTAAGAATCATTCCGATTCTATGTAAGGAAAGGAAAATTCGTTTCACTTTCTGGACAAAAACTACGCATTTCACGGGATCGGCATGGGAGAAGAATCGATTGTATCATCTACGTGAGGAGGATGATGAACCGAGAAGGATGTCATGCATTTCTTGTTTATTTGAGCGAAGAGGATAAACCAGCCGGGTAGAAGACATAGAAGTTGTCGAGAATTTTGAGTGTTTCCAGAAATCTACGATCTTGCTCACGATGAACAACTAGAGTTTACCATCGACTTGGGCAGGATCATCCCGGTGTCGAGGCGCCTATAGGATGGCCCCAAAGAGTTGGAGGCGAAGATCCGGTTCGAAATTGTTGGATCTAGGTTTCATTAGGCTAGTGTTTACTTGGGGCGCTATTTTGTTTGTCGAAAAGGATGGTTCTTTGAGGATGTGCATCGATTATAGAGAACTAAATAAGATGACACTAAAGAACAAATACCCTTTACGCAATTGATGACCTATTTGATCAATTGCGAGGAGCGGTGTATTCTCGAAAATTGATCTTAAGTCGAGATACCACCAGAAAATACGTTCGAGGATGTACCTAAGGCGCATTCGAACGGATCGGCCACTATGAGTTCATAGTTATGCCATTCGGATTAACAATGCACCAGCCGTATTCATGGACCTTATGAGCAGTATTTCATCCATTTACGGATAAATTTGTTTTGGTCTTCATAGATGATATCCTTATTTATTGAAGAATGAAAGGATCATGAGAACATCTAAGAACGGTTTTGCAAACCTTGAGAGATGAAAGACTCTTTGCTAAGTTTAGCAAATGTGAGTTTTGTGAAGGAAGTTATGTTCCTTGGACACATCGTGTCTGAGAAGGTATAAAGAGATCCGCCAAGTAGAGGCGTGCAGAATGGAAATCACCAAAGACTCGACGAGTTAGAAGTTTCCTAGGATTCTGGTTACTATAGGAGATTCATCGAAGATTCTCCAAAATTGCAAGGCGATAACCCGACTATTCCGGAAAGGAATCAAGTTCAATTGGACGATGAATGCGAGCGAGTTTCCAATACTCGAGGAAAAATTGACAAGTGCACAGTTCACTGTCGAAGCGGACAAAGGGTATGTAGTCTATCTGAGCATCAAAGACTGGGCAGGTTGTGTTTTGATGCAAGAAGGAAAGTGATAGCTTATGCATCCCGACAACTCGGACCACGAACTGAACTACCCACCACGATTTGGAATTAGCGGTAGTTCATGCGAAAATTTGGAACACCATCTCTATGGTGTGAGATGTGAGATCTTCACGGATCATAAAAGTTTGAAGTACTTCTTGAACAAGAGATTTGAATATGAGACAAAGAGATGGCTCGAGCTTGTAAAGATTACGTGTGGTATTAACTATCACCGGGTAAGGCAGATGTAGTAGGCGGCGGAGTCGTAAAGCCTACCAGTTAGGATATCTCTTTGTCATGAGAGGAAAAACTCGTTGAAAGTTTGGAAGAATGAGGATTGACTGGTTGAACCACCGAGACAATTGTGGTAGTATCGCTACACTCAGACATCGATCTAAGAAAAGGATTGTCGGGAGCAAGGATGGAGGAAAGTTAGAAAATATCGAACAAGGGTAAGGTCGAAGGATTTAAGAATTTCAGAGGCATCGGACAACGCCTTATTGTTTGAAGGTAGGATGATCGTCCACGACGCAGAGCTTCAAAATGAAATCATGAGTGAGGCTCATGATACCTACTACCGCCCACCCGGCTACTAAGATGTAGCAAGACACGAAGGAAAGGTTTTGGTGGGAAGGCATGAAGCGAGACATAGCTTCGTAGAGCTGTCTTGTTTGCCAACAGTGAAGCACTACGCGTCCATACGGAAAGTTGCAACGTTAGAAATTCCAGTGGAAATGGGACGATATAACAATGGATTTCGTCACAAGCTTACCCAAGTCGAGAAGAGGCGAGCCATATGGGTAATTGTGGATGCACAAAAGTGCTCATTTTACCAATTCATAGCACTTATGGATCGATAAACTAGCCGATGCGTTAAGGAAATTATCGATTACATGGGTGCGAAATCTATTACCTCGATCGAGACTCCAAGTTCACATCGAGTTCGGATTAGCTTGCGAGAGCGGAGTCGAGGTTAAATTTCGATCAACATTCCACCACGGTGATGGGCGTCGGAAGGAGGATCAACCTTAGAGGATATGTTAAGAACCGTGACCGAGGTGCCAGTGGGAAGATATTTTACCTCTAATCGAGTTTGCTTACAACAGACTATCAGCGACGATCGGCATGGCCCATCACGAAGCCTTGTATGGCAAGTGTAGATCACCGCTTTATTGGGAGAAGTCGGTGAGAGAACGATCATGGGCCGATCGGTGAGCGAAATGATCGAGATCGTCCAGATTAGCGAGGATAAAGGAGGGACGGGCGAAATCTTCTGACGTCGTAGATCCGAGCTACGGTTTGAGGATGGCGACAAAGTATTTCTTAAGGTTTCTCCATCAAAGGAATTGTCGGTTTGGCACGAAAGGAAAGCTTAGACCCCTTTATAGGACCTTACGTGATCTAGAAAGGATCGGTTCGATGCTTATAGGTTGGCTCTTCCGCAGCCTAGAAATGTTCATAATGTTTTTCACGTCTCGAATTGCAAAATCGTTCACGACTCAAAGCACGTGATTCATCGACGAGCGTGATCCTCGGGCGACATGAGCTATAAGGAAGAACTGGCGATACTTGACCACAAAGTTCGGCAACTACGGACAAGTCGATTCCGTTAGTCAAAGTGTTGTGGAACACCACGGACGAAGAAGCCACGTGGGAGCTTGAAGAAGCGATGAGAGAAAATACCCGATTTATTTTTCTAGAGGTATACAAATTTCGGGATGAAATTTTTCGTAAGAGGTGGAATGTAATATTCGAAAAAGCGAACATCGATTACGATATCTAAACCGTAATTAGGATTTTTCGAATATTCTTATCTATGACATCGAATTGTATTTCGATTCGGTATCTATATAATTCTTTTTTAATTCACTAAGGATTGTGAATTACGAATTGAAATTTATGAAATAATACTGGCGATATTATTTTAACGTCGACGTGTATCGAGCGTAAGTGTTTTATGGAAATTTGACGAATGGGCCGAATTGAATTCCATATTATTTCCAATATTAAATGATATTTATTTATTTAGTAAGTATGAACTTCTGCGACCATTTGAGAGATGTCGATTTTGAGCGTTTGAGGCGTTTTGAACTTGCGTCTAGAGGCGTTTTGAAAAATGAGTTTAATGCTCGAAATTATAATAATTAATTTCTTATTATTATTTTATATAATTACAGTATTAATAATTATTAAAATCAATTTATATGCCATTAAAACTCGATAATTCCAAATTATGGAATTGAAACCCTAAGTTTATAAACTATAGTTTTCACATGAAATGATACCATTAAATTATCATATGGTATCTAAACTATATATTATGATATATATGGATATTATTAAGCATTAAAATCAAATTTTGGACCATAGAACTCGATGGTTTCAATTTATTATTTTCGAAACTCTAAATTTGAAATTAGGGTTTGTTGCTGAAATGATGCAATAATTTTATCCTATGCTATTATTTAATATCTAAATCATATATTATGATATATATGATCGAAAATTACATGAGTATCAATAATAGGTGTAATTTATATTTTTAATCCTATTTTTCCAATTTACTATCGGTATTTTAATTTATGCTTAAGGATGATTTAATTATTTTTATGGCTTGATTATATATCTATGATCATGTTTGATATATATTATGTATTAATGTACAAAATGAAATAAAATCACTTTTGACCCTAAAACTCGCCATCATCCAACAAAGCATGGGATTTTTTAAATTGACGATGCAAGAGCTCTTAAACACTCTTCAATCATCACTAATCCTACTCCCAATGTGCTGATTTTATCCCAATATTTGGCTAAAAATCGAGGTGAGAGAGGATAATAGGGAGAGACTCTTCACTTCTTCACCTCTCATTATACTCTATCATTAACATTTGGAACACAAACTCTCTCCCCTCTCCCATTTTATGCTCCAAGAACGAGCCACTCTCACTTTGAAGCTTTCATCTTTCTTTCTTCTCCATTTCTTCTCCAGACTTGGTATCTCCATTGCTCTAGTGATTCTATACCATTCTCAAGGTAAACAAGGCCTAGTACCGATTTACATCACCATTTGTACAAAAAAATCGAAGCTTGTTCATATATGTATGTGTGTGTTGAAGATCCTATGTATGTATACATGTATGTTTTAAATGTTCTTGAGCATGAGCTATTGTTTATTTACATGTTCTTGAGGATTTTATTTACAAAAATATGAGGAAATATGTTTAGATGAACATAGGTTATTGATATGAAATGTATGAATTCTTTTATATATGATTTTGAACCCTAAGCATGAATTAAAATAATTTTCGAAAATAGTATAAAATGTTTATGATGATCGAATGCTTTTAATTAGTTTAGTGATGGATTATTGATCTATGATATGATTTAAGACTATAGTATTTATTTAACAAATTTTGAAAACCATATCTATAATTTTTGAGAATCTGTGAGCTTCACAAGCCATACCTTGGTGAATAATTTTTATTTCAAGCATGCAATGACATATTAATGCTTTAGAACCTTGATTATATGTCCTATGATTTATTTAGAATTTTGAAAACCATATGCTTGATTTTTGAGCAATACGTGAGCATTAAGAATATATATGTTGGTGTATGATTTTATTTTAATCATGCAATGGTGTATTGATGCTTTAGTATATTATTTGTGTATTGTATGAAATTATTGGAATTTTGGAAATCATTTACCTATTTAAATCAAATAAGCCGAGGGCTTACAAGCTCATATGGTGATGATTTAATTGGTTTTGATTAATGTTATGATGTTATATTAGTATACTATAGTATATAAGCATAGTATCAGATTGTTGGAATTTTGGAAACCAACCCTAATTGAAATCAAAGCGAGAGCTATTGCTCCATAGGGTGATGATTTCAAATGGTTTTAGTTAATGTTATGATGTATTATTGTTATACTATAATGTTTAAGCATGTAGTAAATTATTTAGAATTTTTAGAAATTGTTTGATAATTATTTGGTAATTATCTTATAATTACCAAATGCATTGTGAGTTTATTTATTGTTGAATGAATGGTTATGATGGACTATAGGTTATATTTGTGATATATATTCATATTGGGATATTATACTAAGTATATATCAATTTTGGAAATTTTTGGATAATTATTCCATATTTTATGGAATTACTAGTAGTATATATATATATATAAATGGAAAACAATATCATATGAATGATATTAATTCATATTCTAGACCATAGTGTATAATAATAAACTATATTAATTTAGAAAAATTTTCGAAAGTCATTTGGTAATTTTAAATTAATTATCGAGATTTTTCGATAATTAATAAGGATTTTAAATCCTTTTAATTAAGTTTATTAATAAAATATATGTCTAACTAATATTCTGGACATATTTAAAATTTATAAATTTTATAAACCTAGATTGCTATGTTTGAGACAAGCGTTTATCTTAGTAACTTTTAAATCGAAAATATACGTTTAATTATTAAAAGGATTAATAATTACGAAAATTATTTATAAGTCCTTTGATTTACGTGATAAATCGAGAAATGGTACTACGATTTTAATCGATCGAAATTCGATTTATAAATAAAATAGTAAGAAATTCTTATTTAAAAGTCAAAATTGTTGACGTTGACGGTGTTGACTTCGTTGACTTTTTAAGTCAAACATACGATTATACGATTGATAAATACGTCGATGCGTATGATATACTAATTGAGTATGATACCTCATTAGTAAGAAAAGATTTCACAAATGAAATCCTTATATCACGTGCTTATCGTTGAGCGTATCTCGAGCGAAATAATTCGATTATATAGTATTGGAAGCGTATTGAATTCATTAAGAATTGAGTTCACCCGATATCGAATATCGAAGTTCATCTTAGATTTTGAAAGTCTCGAGAGACTTGAGCGACGTACTAAACCTCGCTTTTTGTAAAGGTGTGGGCCTAAGCGGCGGGATCTTGACGTGAACAAACCAGGACTCGATTTAAAGCGAACTAGTCCGGTGGGCTCTCTTTCAAACAAAAGCGACTTTGCTACTCTTTACAAATGAATTTATTTATTACGCTTATCTTGTTGATAAAGCTTTACAAGATTACACCAAAATGTTTGCTTTGTGTATGGATCTATCTGTTTTGCAGGGTTGTGGCGATGGTTGGAACTATATTATGACGAGGTTATGTCATTTGGGTCGCGTAACCTTTTATTAATGTCGGGTCTGCGATGATAAATGCGGCTAGGATTGGTGTGAAGGTTGGAACTATATGCTATGTTAACATATGCTTGTGAGAGTATTGTGTGTTTGCGGGATTACGGCGTCCGCGGCGTCGTGAAGGAGGCCTCTCGGCGTTTAATTTTAATACTATTATGAATTGTTACTATGAGATACGGACCATACACAGAAAATGCTCGGCGAGCTATGTTTATGAACTGAAAATGTTTTAGTAAACACGGCATTTCAACTAAAACCGTGACTTACTCGATATTGGCGTAATCTTATATCAAATGTTTTCGGCATGAGTCCAGAGTGCAATTTCTTGTATAGCCTCATGTTTGTTTTAAATGTGCGGTTGAGCTTCGATGATGATGATGGGGAATGTGTTGAGAGTCGGTGTCCTGACCAATTTATCTAGAATTTGTGGTTTCACCTTGAATGCATATTGTATATGTATTCACACACTCATTGCTAAACTACGAACTCATTTATTTATGCTTCTTGTTATGAACTATTGAGGTCCATCGGACCATGGTTAAGATTGGGGTCCGATGGCTAACCCTTTTGAAACGTTATGACATCGTCTTATGTTATGATCAAGCATCTAGATTATTCTTATTATATCATTATATCATGTTCGAGCATGCTAGTTTATTGTTATTATGCATCTTTATCTTAGCTGTAATCCCTAAAATACTACTCCTAGTATTAGTCCTCGGTCAGTTGATGGGAGGGGTGATGAAGTGTGTGACATATATGATATGTATTCAAGGATACAAGTTTAAACATGGCGTCGAGGACACTGGACATTCCTCAACACTCCCTCCTCCTCACATTCGAGCTCACTGCACATTTAAAAACAAACATGCGGCTAAGTACAAAATTTGTACCGGTGGACTCATGCGAAAATATTTTATTTTCTTTGAATTACATTAATATTATGGTAACCAGGGTTTTAGTTGAAAATGCCTTTATAAAATATTTTCATCGTTCATAAAAGTTGCTTGACATTTTCTTGGTGTGTATGATCCATATCCCTTATCTCATTTCATCGTAACATTATAGTCGAGCGTCGTGAAGGAGGCCTCCTCTACGACCGCGTGACCCGTGGTGTCTTTGACGCACGTCACCTTAGTGTACACGTTAATCTAGCGTATAAGCCTTCCGGCATAGGATCCGATATCGATTTTCATTCATAAGTTGGGAGCTATCCAACAACATTCATCATTCATATCAATCTCATGGATAGTATCATACATAAAATATAAATATTTTGGCGGTTCTTATATTTTTAACCACAATTGAAATATGCATCATAAGTAGCGTATGTTGAAATAAGTAGTCAAGCCACATTTTGTTTTAGAATAAAGCCCACGAAACTATTGTTAGTCTTTAAAGCTCCTTACTCGTCGGCGTCCTCATTGCGTCGGTCACACCTTTATATAAAAGGATGTTTTAGTGCGTCGTTTACATATTTGAGACTTACAAAGTTTATAATAAAATTCTATATTTAATATCGTTATAAATTGAATTCCTTAAGCAATTCAATACGTTTGTTTAGCGTATACTAAGCAACATTTCTCGTCTTTCAATAGGGACGAGATATGTTGAATTACCAATTTACCCTCTTGGTAAATGGTTCGGTTTCACGTTTTTCGACTTCACGACTTCAAATATGAAATCTTTTCATATCAGCGTGATGTCATTAGCAACGATCGTCTTACGGCGTATTAGCGTGTTTCGAGCGTATTACGTCGTTGATTTCAAAAGTCGACAATTTTGACTTTTCTAGTAATTTAATTACTAAGTCATACTTTAATATTAAATTCTCACGAAAATCAATGTCCAATTGATTTCTTTTGATAAACTATTTTAATATGTTTAAAATAATTTTAAACATATATTTCATTATAAATAATGAATTTAAGGATTTAAAATCCTTATTGAATTTAAAAAATATCATGCTATTTCAAGTTTTATAACTTAAATATTTTCAAAATTTCTTATAATTTTCAAATATGTCTAAAATAATATTTAGACATATAATTTATTAATAAACTTAATTAAAAGGATTTAAAATCCTTAAAATCCTAGAAATTCTCGGTAATTATTATAAATTACCAAATGGTGTCAAAATTTTTCTAATTTTATATAGTGTATTATTATCACTATGGTCATTATTATGTTATAATAACAACCTATCAACCTTCAAACATCACCTTATTTGATTCATAAGGTCACGGCATTTTGAAAAAATGCCCAACAATTTTCTAAAATTTTAATAAATTCATGAGGTCAAACATTAGTCCATGACATTTATATGTCATATAGTCCATGATATAACAATGTTATACCATATAAATGGTACCATAGCTCTCGGTCATTTCATTATATACATCAAACAATTTTATAAAATTTCCAAACAATTATAACATCGATACATTATAGTGTAACAACACTACATCATAATAAACATCAAAACCAATTTATTCATCACCTTAGTGAGCTTAGCTCTCGGTTTATTTGAATAAAATAGGTAATTGATTTTAAATTTCTAATAACAACATAGGATGCATAAAACATATTCTAGGCCAGATAATATAACATTGCATGTACTAAATAAAATCACACATTAAATATATATATATAACTCGTATTCTTTAAAAATAATAGATAAGATTTTCTTAAAATTCCCAATAATTCACAAAGGATTTATATAGCATCTTAAATCAACAATATGTACTTGCATGTTCTAAATAAAATTATACATCCACATATAAATATATATATGTTTCGGTCATTTAAAAAAATTGGTAGGATTTTTCTAAAATTTCCAATTAAATCATAGGGTATATCAATCATACTCTAGAGTAATAAAACATCATTGCATGTTACAAAATAAAATTACACACTAATATATATATGTATGTGGCTCACGGTTATTTTGAGAAGAATAGGTAGGAATTTTCTAAAATTTCCAAACAAATGGCTATAGACTCATATATTATCATAGATCAATTATATGTAATTGCATGCTTTAAATAAAAATCATTCCTTAACATATAATATATATATATATATATTCGGTTATTATGAAAAAATAGTAAGAGTTTTCTAAAATTCCCAATTAATTTATATGTACTCCAATACATCATAAATTAATAATATCACATTGCATGTACGAATAAAAATCATACATCCATTATAAATTCATATATGCTTGGTTCTTTAAGAAAAATAGCCTAGATTTTTAAAATTTTCAAATAAATACTATAGACACATATAACATCATAAATTTATAAATCATGCTCTAAATCATGTCTTCAAGCCTCGGTCATCAACAACACTTTTCAAACATGTTTCAAAATTTTTAAAACATGTATCAAGCCTCAAACTATCATGCTACACATTCTTAGAACAATACATAATCATAGATTCATAAGGTTTTGAGGTTAGATCATACATGCAAGTCATTTTAAACACAAGAACACTTGTCTAACATTCTATCATCAATACACATGAAATCATCAAAATATCACCAACAAAGTTCATCAAGAAGACATGCATGAACTAAGCTATTTTGAAATTTTAAAGCTTGAAGAGCAAAACAAGCTCTTGTTCAACTCCTACCTTGTGATATGGATGGATGGAACAAAGTACAAGGTTTCAAGCTAGGTATGAGAGAAGAAAAAATTTTCAGAGCTTGGAGGAAGAAGCTCACGGCTATGGTGAAAAGAAGGGAAAGATGATGTTTGAGAGAGAATGGAGAGTGTTGAGTGTAGGAATGTTTAAGTGTGTTGGAGAATGAACAAAATCTGAAAATCCCATATTCACTCTCGGCTCTCTCTCTTGAGACTCTTCTTTATTACTATTTTATGTGTTAGTGGGTACTAGCATGAGTGCCTACACATTGAAAATCTGAAAATAGATATTGTATATATATAATAGTGGAGTTCTAATAATCAAAATCTGAATATATATCACATATATATATATGTATGAGTGATACAATTAGAACACATTTTGTTATTCACATATATGCTACACGCTATCATGCCCAACACACACTAAATAATTTAATTTCATGCTAAACATAGATATATATATCATATTATATGAATTAGATGATAATTAATAGCATAGGATAAAATAATGGTGTCATTTGATGTGAATAACCCTAATTTAACAACTTAGGGTTTCGAAATTGCAAGATGTTCAAAATAATAATTCTCAAAGTTCTAGCACTATCTTAATGTTTATTAATACCATGATATCATTTAATAATCATAGGATAATTAAAAGATGTTGTTGTGTGATGAAAATCTAGTTTTAGAAAATATAGGGTTTTAAATTAGGTTGGGATTTTTATTAATTCTAATGTTCAAGCATCATTTAAATGCTTAGTAGCACTGTAATTAGACAAAAATATCATAGGAAATAATTTCCTATAATTTCTTGATCATTAAAACCATCTTTCATTTATCTCTAAACATTAACGTTTGGAAGCGTCTCAAAGCGTTACGTATCGACTCATCTCAAAATGGTCGTACTAATTTAGTAATCACTTTACTAATATAAATCATTAATAAAGGAATAAAATTCTAAGCTTGATTGCTTAGAAAATTTTATGAAATTCACTCCGATTCTCGGTAGCGTTAAAAATATATTGTGATAAGCGTTATAGACTTGATTTTAAATTCAGGATTTTTAGTGAATTTATAACAGAATTCATTCCTAGTAAGATAAATCGAATCCATATTCGATTTCAAAATGATTTGATTTCACGGTGAAATTCTATTTTACGGTTTTAACAATGTAATTAGTCTTTTAAAGCTGCGATTATTACATCCTACCTTAAAAGAAATTTAGTCCCAAAATTTGTATACCTTAGAAGAATAATCGGGTATCATTCTTTCATTGCATCTTCTAGTTCCCAGTAACCTTCTTGTCCGGTGTTTCCAGCACTTTGACCGTGAAATTGATTTGTTTCGTAATTGTTGAACTTTATGGTCTATTATTGCTATGGGCTCCTCTTCATAGCTCATGTCGAGTTGAGAACTCGTCGTCTTGACGGATCACGTGTTTTGGATCGTGTACATATTTTCTTAATTGAGATCGTGAAAAACATTATGCACGTTTCCCAGTTTGGCGAAAGCGACTTATGAGCTCTTGGGCCTATTCTCTAGGATCTCATATGGTCTATGAAGCGGGGTCTTAGTTTTCCTTTCACCCCAAATCTTATGATCCCTTTCGATGGAGAGACCTTAAGAAATACTTTGTCTCCACTTTCAATGCGGCTCGGATCTCGTGTATCGGTACGTAAGACTTTTGTCTATCTTGAGCTTCTCTTATTCTTTGCCTAATTTGTCGAACAATTTCAATCATTTCATTCCTTCTACGCCTACTACTTTCCTTTCACCCACTTCATCCCGATAAGCGGTGATCTACATTTCTTGCCATCTGAGGCTTCGTTGGGGCCATATCAATTGTCGCTGATAACTATTATTGTAGCAAACTCGATAAGAGGTAAAATGTCTTCCCATTTTGCACCTCGATCTAGTACTACGGTTCTCGACATATCTTCGAGTTTGGATTGTCCTTTCAGCCCTCAACGTGGGTGAAATGTTGTCTTGAAGTTCAACCGTTCCCAATTCTCTTTGAAACACCCAAATCTTGATGTGAATTTGGAGTCTCTCGATATAATAGATTTTGGTACTCCATGTAGTCGTATAACTTCTTTTATATATATATGGCTAGCTTGTCGGATCCATAAGTATTAAATTGGTAGAAAATGAGCGCATTTGTGAGTCTATCCACCACAATTTTGTGAGTAAATACGTAAAATCCATCGTTATTTCATCCCACTTCCACTGGGTATACCCACGGTTGTAACTTCCGTGGGTTGATGTAAAGCTTTTACTGCGGCAAACAAGGCGCGTTCTACCAAAAAGCTATGTCTCGTTTCATGCCTTCCCACGAACTTTTCTTTTAGGTCTGTACGTCTTTCTTTGCTGGGTGGGCGGTGTAAGGTGTATCATGAGCCTCGATCATTATTCGTTCGAACTTCAATATTTTACGAACACATATTCTTCCTTCAAACATTAAAGCATTATCGATGCTTCATGGAAATCCTTCAATTCGCGATTCTCACCCTTTCTCTTATCTTTTCAACTTTTCCTCCTTTTTGTCTTTCATGATCCTTTTCTTAAATCGGTGTCGCGGTGAGTGTAGCAATATAGCTCGTGATCGTCTCGGTTGTTCAACCAATTCAACTCTTAATTTTCTAAACTCCTCAATGAGTTTATCTTCTTGCGTAAGGAGACATCCCAATTTAGTTTGATTTTTACGACTCGGGTCGCTTCTACGTTAACTTTACGGGTGATAATTAATACCAGTCGTAATCTTTTACTAATTCAAGCCATCTTCTCTTTCTGTATAGATTTTACATCTCACTCCGTAGAGATGGTGTCTCCATATTTTCGGTGCATGAACCACTACTGCTAATTCTAAGTCATGTGTTGGGTAGTTCAGCTCATGTGGTCTAAGTTGCCGGGATCGTATGCTATTACTCTTCCTTCTTGCATCAAAACACAACCTAGTCCGTTCTTGAGCGTCTGTATAAACCACATATTATTTGCCTTACAGCCTTGCTTGGTGCACTTGTTAACTTCTCCTTGAGTTTTGAAAACTCGCCTCGCGTTCTGGTCAGTGTACTTAACTTTCGGTGTGGTTGGGTCATTGGTCTTGCTATTTTGGAGAATCCTCAATGAATCTCACGAATAACCGATACCAGAAAACTCGGATCTCATTACGAGTTGGGCGATTTCCATTCTTGCCTTCTTCCACTTTGGTCGGATCTACTTTGATTCCATCTGAGACACAATATGTCCAAGGAACATTACTTCCTTTTGAAATTAGCATTCTTGAACTTAGCAAACAATCGTTCCACTCTCAAAGTTTGCAACACCATTCTTAGATGTTCCTTATGGTCTTCCTCATTTCGAATAGATGAGAATATCATCTATGAAAACCAAGACAAACTTGTCTAAATCGGATGAAACACTCGATTCATGAGGTCCATCTGATTGGTGCATTAGTTAATCCGAGCGGCATAATTACAAATTCGTAATGGCCATATCTTGTCGGGAATGGTTTTAGCTATATCTTGGTCGTACTTTTAGTTGATGATATCGACTTGAGATCAATCTTTGAGAATATGCTCTTCTCAATTGATCAAGCGGATCGTCGATCCTTGGTAAAGGGTATTTGTTCTTGGCGTCATTTGTTCGACTCTCGATAGTCTATACGTCCTTAAAGATCGTTTTCTTGACAAACAATACGGAGCTCCCAAGGCTCCTGGTCTAATGAAACCTAGGTCCAGCAGTTCTTGGTTTGATTTCGAGTTCTTCCAATTCCTTTGGGGCCATTCTATAGGGTGCCTTGACCTTTGGGCGATCCGGTTCCAAGTCGATGGTAAATTCTAGCTTCATCGAGGTAATCTGGTAGATCCTTAGGAATATCCAAATTCACGACAATTTCTATGTCTTCTACCTTCATTTCCGGCTTTTCCTCTCCGTTCGAGAAGCGAAAAAGCATGGTATCCTTCTTATTCATCATCTTCCTTGCCTTCAAGCGGATACAATCGGGACTCTCTTTCCATGACTAATCCCATGGATGCGTTGCTTCTTGTCGAGGAAAATGAAATGATATTTTTCTTTCCTTGCAAAGAATCGTGGAGTGGTTTGCGACTAGATCCATTCCTAGGATTATGTCTACGTCACCCTGGGTATTATGTTCAAATTATTGCGAGAACCTAAGTGACCCTAAGTTCAACTCAGGTTCGGCGAAATGTGTATATCATAATCCTCCTATAGGTGAAGAGATTCTCATATCTGATTTGCTTTTATAGTACTAAGTCCCAGCGGATCTCGCATGATTTTGCTATGAAGGAGTCGAAGCACCTATCGAACAATACTATAACGGTATGTTGAGAAGAATTCCATACGCGGGTTTCCTGGTCTGTTAGATTCTCGCGGATGCAAGCATATACCAACTTGGGCGGTGAGGCTGACTTATGCTTGCCACTTCGTGTTGTTGTTGTTGTCTAGGTTCTTTATTCTTTCTGGCGTGGGCGTGGTGGTTGTTGCCTTCGTTGTTGAGGTGGTTGCCACTGCTTCTTTGCATTCTTTGTTGTAGTTCTTGCCTTGTTTTCTCTGATTGTTCGGAGGTTGTTGCCATTGTTGTTCTTGTATTCTTTGTTGAGGTTGGGGTGAAATTGGATAGCCCTCGGTGGTTGGACATTACCGGGTTGGTTCGGCCTTACAATCGTTTCGAGCGTACCCGGACAGTTTACATAATGTCCTTTCATTCCACACCTAAAGCAGTTCAGCGCCGCCATGCACATTACGTGTGCATTTTGACACTTTAGCGCGGAAGACCCTCTTTCTTCTTGTGGACCTCTTGTTGGAGGAGCAAGCTGGCTTCTCCATCCTTGTCCTTGATTCTTTGTACTCCTTGCCCTTTGTGTCTACTATTCGTTCTCAAAATTTCCTTCTACGATTACTAAAACTTGTATCCCATTTTCTCCCTTGTCCATTGTATTACGCATCGAGGTGCGACTTATCATCTGGCATTCTTTGCCTCGATGTCTAGAGCTCGTGTAAGAGCCTCTGTATAAGTCATGTCTCAAGACTGAGAGACATTCTTATCTCGGCCTTGACCCGACCTAAATTTTTACGCCATTTTAGAGTGCATGTCCACTGATCGGTGCATATCTAGACATCTCGCAAAATGTGCGATCGTGTCGATTACCGACATCTTTTCTTGTTTTAACAAGAAAAATTCATATTTCTTCTTCTTGTAACTCTTTGGTACATACTTATCATACATTTCTCTTAAAATCTTCCCATGTTAACTCTTCCATCGCTTTCTTGTAAAGGTTTTCTTCGGCCTCACTGAATCGAGTCCATTCAATGGAAGGTTACACATGACGATCGTTCTGTCTTGTGCATCTTAAAAGGTGAAAATCCTTTCAATAGTTCTCATCCTTTGAACTTATACGTTTGAAAGTAGGAGGTTTTGTCTTAGAATAATTCCTCATCCTGCGATCGGGTTGAGGTGGAAGTGGTTGAGGTATAGCCTCTTCTTCTTGCTCGGGGTTCTACCTCTTCTCCTAGGTGCGCCTCCTACTTCTCGTTGAGTCTTGTCTAGGAGGCATTACATTATGTAAAATACATCATTAGCATCATACATTATTTTATAACTTGAATATACGATATCATCATTGCCTTATTGGAAAATAACTTAGATAAAAACATTCCATCCTTATCATACACAATTTTGTTGCAAAAGCCATCTCGGGTCATATATATAATTGCAAAAGTACCATAGGTAAAGTACTTGCGATCAAAAGTCATTACAACGAGGATTACTTACATGCTAACTTTCAAAACATTTCAAAAAGAGCCGTACATATACACAAGGCTTTACAAAAATAAAAATCATGCACAATGGCTTTATATTACAAAAATCGGTTTCTCGTCATCGAGTTCTTGAAAACATAAATAAAACATACATGAGATAAATAACATAATTCTTCACACTTTTACTTCAACATCAACCCTGAGTCCTCCTCCTCCTCGGGGTCCTCTTCCTCTTCATCAAAGTGTCATACGTGGCGTGTGCCTAGAAGGTCCAGCCATTATTCTCTACCATATGAATATCATGGAGGACCATAATCAACACAATTGATTTGTAGCTGTCATGGATCGGGTTATACCCATCAGTCACACTTATCGCTGTCTTCGATGGAAACTCTCAGTGGCGGTAGGGTGCGCCATCGGTGGTAGGCGGGAGTGGTGAGCGAGGGGTGTCCAAACATCGAGGAGGAACAGGAGCTCCCAAAGCTCTGGTGCAGGCTGCTCCATCCGCTGGGCAGTGCGCCCTCGTCAATCCGATATCGAGGCACCAGGGTCGACTATCAGTGGAACCTCGGTGTCTGACCACTCGGGTGACTCGTCCGCCATGTGTACTCCGTGGAGGAGATAAGGTCCTCTCGGTCTTGCGCCATAAATCTTTACACATATGTCGGTGGGTGATGAACTGGGTAAATCACCTATCAGATCATAACCCCGTCGCATACAGGTAGATATAGTCTCAAAACTTCCGAGCATAGTCTTCCCAATTACATGGGAGTATGGTAAGAAGGCGTTTGATGCCATCGTGGTCCGTCACGCCATATGCTCGGCGTTCTCACGATCTAGGTAGTACATCAAAACTCTCCTAGATCTTCAGGCACATCCGGCTTTCTCGATAGATGCGTATAGTCTCCTCGGGGTCGGTCGGGTCCTATCCTCCTCACGCGATATAGCGCATTTCTCCATCATCGCGATCAAAACTAATATCGATCGCTAATAATATCGATAGCGAGATAAGGTAACTTAATGCGTCGGTTAAGCAACTAGAAAGAACTATTGATCTATAAAGGCGATAAATACTAACGGTTAAAACACGGATCATGACATTCTTAGTCTACCTAGGAACAAAACTCTAATGATATTCTAAGGTATACGAGATACCATAGGTTTACTCTAACTAAAACTCGAGCTATACTTTAGCGAGACTCTCTTGTATTTTGGAGCGGAAAATGTAATAACCGTAGTTTAAAAACTGATTCGGTTTTAAATCCGTAAATAAATTTCACGTGAAATCAAATCAATTTGAAATCGAATATGATTTTAATTATTTACAAAGGAATGAATTCTGTTATAAATTCATTGAAAATCGTGAATTTAAGAATCGAAGTCTATAACGTTTATCGATGGTATATATTTTTAACGTCGTTTGACGACGATTGAAATTCATAAAATTTTCTAAGCAATCAAGCTTAGAATTTTATTCCTTTAATGAATTATATTAGTAAAGTGATTACGAAATTATTACGACCATTTGAAGATGGTCGATCGTAACATTTGAGACATTTTCAAGCGTCGGCGTTTAGAGATGAAGCGAGCGATGGTTTAATGATCAAGAAATTATAGGAAATTATTTCCTATGATATTTTATGATATTACAGTATTATTAAGAATTTAATTAATGCTTGAACATTAGAATTAATAAACATCACAACTTAGGTTTGAAAACCATATTTTAGAAAATTAGGGTTTCTCATAAAATAACATCTTTTAATTATCCTATGATATTAATTATCATTTAAATCATATACCATGGTGTATATACCTATTAATGACATGAAATAAAAAATTTAACCATTAATTGATCTAATGGCGAGACATACATAAATATGGGTATCTGATTTTAAATTGTGTTATTATCCACTCATACATGTATATCACTATAATTCAGATTTTATACTTGAGTCTCCACTAAATACATATATATTAGCAATTTTCAAGATATCTTGTGAAGACACTAATGATTGGGAACCCGTTAGTGAATAAATTAGTAATAAAATGTGAAGAGTCCACTTAGTGTATTGGGGGACGAAAATGGGGTGTATAGGGGATTACCTCAGTTTTTTCATTATTCACTTATACACAACACTCCAACACTTAACCACATTATCTCTCTCAAACCTCTAATCTCTCTCAAGAACACTCTCTTCTCTTTTTTTTACACATTGAAACCTCCATGCCAGCTTGAAAATTTCTTCTCTTCCTCCATACAACACCTTGAGAACTTGAACATTGTTCCATTTAATCCCATACACCAAGGTAGGTGTCGACTAGAGTTGGGATTCTTCTTCTTTTTTAAAATCTTTCGAAAATATTGCAGAACATTGCATGTGTTCTTGACTTTTCATTTGAAAGATCTTGTGTATATATGTTAGTTGATGGTAGATAAATATGAATGTTGGTGTTCTTATATTTTTTTAAGTCTTGCATGTATGATCTAATGTGAAAATCCTTTTAATCTTATGAATATATGAGTATGTTATGTTCTAGAATGTATAGCATACTATTTGGAAGCTTAAATCATGTTTTAAAATTTATTCAAACATGTATGAAATGTTTGAAATGGCCGAGACCATGAAAATATTTGGACTTGAATCTATGATCTATGATGTTATATGTATCTATAGTATGTATTTGAAAATTTTAGAAAAATCTATGCAATGTTCTTATTAAAAGTGACATATAAAAACTATATGTAAATGTATGACTTTTATTTTGTACATGCAATGTGATATTATTGATTTGTGATGAATTAAGAGTGCATAACAATTTGTTGGAAATTTTAGAAAAACTCTTGCTATATTTTATATATGACCGAAATATATATATAGTTCTATGATAAATGATTTTTATATGAGACATGCAGATGACATATAATTACTCTATGATATTATGAAAATCTATAGTGATTTAATTAGAATTTTTAGAAATTTCTATCTATTTCTTTTAAAATGGACCGACCTATATATGTGGTATATGATGATTAAATTTTATTTAAGGCATGCAATTACATGAAGTGATCTATGATGTTATGTGAGTCCATAGCCACTTATTTGGAATTTTAGAAAAATCATCTATTATTTCAAAAAGAACGTGAGGTATGTATTGGTATACATTTATGAATGATTTTATTTTATGACATGCAATAGTATATTATTGTTCTAGGATGTGAATTATACACTATATGTTTTAATTAGAATTTTGAAAAACTCTATGTGAAAAATTGAAAAGAGAGAGCTATACTATATATATGTGGATGTGTGATTTTAATTAGTACATGCAATGTTATATTATTGACCTAGAGTATGTTTTATGCCTCTTATATTGTTGTTATAATTTTGAAAATCAATAACCTATTTTATTCAAATAAACCGAGAGCTAAGCTCACTATGGTGATGAATAAATTTGTTTTGATAGTGTTATGATGTAATGTTGCTACAATATAGTTTATAAGCATGTTATGATTATTGAAATTTAATAAAATGTTTGATGTATATAATGAGATGACCAAGAGCTATGGTACCATTTATATGATATAACTTGTTATATCATGAATTATATGACATAATATGTCATGGACTAATGTTTGGACCTTGTATTAATTTAGTAGAATTTTAGAAAAAAAATTGTTGGGCATTTTCAAAAATGTCGTGACTTATAAATGAATAAGGTGATTTGAAAGTTAATTAGTTGATATTATAATGTATTAATGACCATAGTGTATAATAATACACTATATAAAATTGGAAAAATTTTGAACACCATTTGGTAATTTCTTATAATTCACCGAGAATATTTAAGGATTTTAAGGATTTTAAGGATTTTAAATCCTTTTTAATTAAGTTATTAATAAATTATATGTCTAAATACTATTTTAGACATATTTAGATTTATAAGGAATTTTCGAAAATAATTAAGTTATAAAATTTAAAATAGCCGTGAGTATTTTTATATTCGAAAAGGATTTTAAATCCTTAAATTCATTATTTATAATGAATTATATGTTTAAAATTATTTTAAACATATTAAAACAGTTATAAAAGAATCAATTGAAATTGATTTTGTGAAATTAAAATTAAATTATGACTTAGTAATTAAATTACTAAGAAAGTCAAAATTATTGACTTTTGAAATCAACGAGCAATCGTTCGATAAATACATAAATCTGGCGTAAGCGTGTCGGTTGCTAATAAAATCACGTTGATATGAAAAGATTTCATGTTTGAAGTCGTTAGATCGAAGCGTGAGAAAGCGTTAAACCATTTACAAGAGGATAAAATGGTAATTTTCAACACATGTCTGCGTCCTATCGAAGAGCAATGTTAAGATGATCTGCGTTTGAAAGCGTATTGAATTCATTAAAGAATTGATTTATGTCGATATAAAATATCGAATCTTATTATGAACTTTGTAAGTCTCGAATTACGTAAACGACGTAAAACATCCTTTTATATAAAGGTGTGGACGCCGATAAGCGGGCGTTGACGAGTAAGCGATCGTTGAAGGCGAACAATAGTTTTCGGTGGGCTTTATTACTAAGCGAAACAACTTTCTTGCTATTTTCAAGCTGTCTTTATTTACGTACTTTTCATTTGTTGATAAAGCTGTTTAAATATCACCGCAAAATGATTACGTTTTGTGTATTGTATCTTCCAGTGAGAATGACATGAATGAGATGATGTTGTTGGGTAGCTCCCAACTTATGAATGAAAATCGATATCGGATCTATCTGGGAAGCTTAACAGCTAGGATTAACGTGTACACTAATGGTATTGTGTGCTATAGGACGATTCACGGCGGTCACGGGGCGTGAGAGGCCTCGACTTTCGACTATGATGATATGATGGAATGATAATAAGGGATATGGATCATACACACAGAAAAATGCTTGGCAAGCAACTTTTATGAGCGATGAAAATATTTTAGTAAGCCGAGGCATTTTCAACTAAAACCCTGTCTTACCATAGTATTAGCGATGTAATTCAAAAAAATAACATGTTTTGGCATGAGTCCCGGGTGCAAATTTTGTACTCAATGCATGTTTGTTTTTAAATGTGCGAGTTGAGCTCGGACGTTGAGGATTGAGGTGTTGAGAAAGTCCGGTGTCCTTGGCGTCATGTTTAAACTTATTCCACTTCATTGCGACTACGAATTTATTTTTATGCTATGTATGTGATGAGATGTTATGAATTGTTGAAGTCATCGGATCATTGTTGATCTTTGGATCGATAGCTTAAACCACTAGTTGGACCTATATTAAAGTATGTATGATCAAGTATTGTTAGTCTAATTATGAAAATTTCCTTATTATAATTACCCATGATTCCTAAATACTATTCCTAGTATTAGTCGTCAGGACTACGGGTTATCCAGGGTGTGGTGTGGCAGTGGTATCGAGCGGTTGCTCTTTGAAACCCAAATTCCTTCTAAAAAATTAAGTCTAGATTGAGTCTTTGGACTTCTAGAAATCTCTTGGCTATCCTCGACACTCCATCACATCGACCTCATTGGAAAAAGGTAACTTGTTTCTTTTAAATTCATGAAGTGAAGAATTTTATATGTTGATCAAGTTTGAAAGGATTTGAAAAAAGTTATGGCGTTATAATGATAGAAATAAAAGTTATGAGTAAGGATTTTCAAGATTTTTTAAAAGTTAATTGGAGATGATACAAAGTGGTTAAGTTGAAATGTATGTTTTGAAGCGAATCATGATGATTAGAGGCGAATGTATGAAAGCAAGTTGATATGTATAAGTGCGTATGAATGAGCTATGATGTT
This sequence comes from Salvia rosmarinus, assembly GCA_036937905.1. Lineage (NCBI taxonomy): Eukaryota > Viridiplantae > Streptophyta > Magnoliopsida > Lamiales > Lamiaceae > Salvia > Salvia rosmarinus. The sequence continues at coordinate 30,420,063 of CM072821.1, forward strand.
ATTTTGAAGTTATAATTGTGAATCATGAAATTTATGTTGATAGCTGGATATGCTATTCTCTTGAGAAGAGCGTGAGCGATATAAAGCATGCTCACATAATGAAAGAAAACAAAAGAATGATAGGAAGCATGAATGTGACATTAGTTTTGATTTTTCAAGCGTCGAGAGTTGAATGTAAGGATGATCGAGCGGCGTTGACCATGAAGAATGAAGAGTTGATATAGTCATCACGACTTTAACTTAGCGACCACAATCACAATTTCAACATGCGTGACCGTTGACTTGGATTTCAGAATGTTAAGCATCAACCTGAATACGTGGATGTAATAGTTATACTAAATCGCAGCAGCCATGCGTGCACAACCGCGTCGGTATTTTCTCGAAATTCTGCAATCGCGAAAATTTTCTGCTGTGCAGTAAATTTGTTTTAGATCGTACTCTCTCGATGGGACTCCGTTTCTGGCGTGGTTTTAGCCTGCGTATCCTGACACACTGAACTTCATTTTGTTATGAAGGGCAGAAATTCTTTCCGTCTTCAGAATACAGTGAGAGTCAGACTAAAGTTTAGCTCGAGTTTTAGTTAGAGTAGAAAAACCTATGGTATCTCGTATATCTTAGAATATCATTAGGAGTTTTGTTCCTAGGTAGACTAAGAATGTCATGATCTGTGTTTTAATCGTTAGTATTTATCGCCTTATAGATTGAATAGTTCTTTCTAGTTGCTAACGATGTACTAAGCTACCTTATCTATCGAGATATTAGTAGTGACATTAGTTTTGATAGTGACGGATGGAGAAATCGCTATATTGAGAGGAGGAGGATAGGACCCGACCCGACTCCCGAGCCACTGCATCTGAGAAAGCTGGATGTGTGCGGTGAAGATTTAGGAGAGTTTTGATGTATTACCTCGGCTGTGGAGGAGCTAGAGCATATGGCGTGACGGACTACGATGGCATCAAGCCTTCTACCATACTCCCATGTAATTGGGAAGACTATGCTCGGGATGTTTGGGAGGCTGTATTTACCGTGCGACGGAGGTATGATTTGATAGGCGATTTACAGGTTCATCACCACCGACATATGTTCGGCATGTAATACCTGAAATTAGATGCCCAATTACGGTATTTAAAACCCGTAAATTAGAAATTATTGAGATGATTCAATCCATAAGATATCGAATAATGATTTCGATTACTTACGAAGGAATGAATTCTATTTTATATTCACGGAGAATTGTGAATTAAGAAATAAAAGTATATGAAGTATATCGGCGGTATTATTTTAACGTCGATCACATATCGATAGTTAAAATTCATGATATTTTCTAAGCAATTAAGCTTAGAATTAAATTCCATTATTATGGAATAATGTAATAAAGTAATGCTGACCATTTCGAGATGAGTCGATAAGACGTTTGCAGGCGTTTTCAAGCGTTAACGTTTTGAGATGAAGCAGCGTTTTAATCGATCAAGAAATTATAGGAATTAATTTCCTATGATTAGTATATGTAATTACAGTATTATTAAGCATAAATCAATGCTAGATCAACAAGAATTGAGAGTGACCAATTTTCAAGCGTTTGAAAACCTAATTTTGAACTTCGGTTTTTATCGCATAAAATGATGCCATTAATTTATCCTATGATATTATTTATCATCTAAACTATATGTCATAACATATATCAATGTTTGGCATGGAAAATAAAATTTGGACCCTTTGGTATAGTGTAATAGCGATAGCTATATACACATATATACTAACACTTATTTGTTGATTTACCTATTACATGTATCTAAGTGACATTGGATTAATTATATCCTAATTACACTATTAAAATCTGATATATATATATATATATAGGTACAATTTAGTGCATGTAATGTGAGTGTAGTGTGTAGTGTAGCTGTGCATATGTGTGAAGACACATGCCCCTTAGGTGTCACCACCATAAACACCCACCACCTACACCATTTCAGCCACTCTCTCCGTCATTTCTGCGTCCTCCTCTCTCTCTTTCCCCATTTTCATCCATTTCCCCCTCAAGAACAGCTCCAAGAATCAGCCACTACACCATCAAAAAAAAGTGGACAAGCTCCTAGCTCAAGATGGACAGCCATCCTCTTCTTCTTCATCCCTCTCGATTTCATGGCTGAGGTAAATTCCATCTCCTTAGATCCTAGGGATGATCAAGATATACACATGCATGTTCATCAATATGCTTGAATGTGTTGGGTCTATGCTTGAAAGTGATTGCATGTTGATTTAATAGGTAGATTCAATACTTTTGATCATTGCATGTTGATTTCCTGGACGAACAGAAACTTCACGAATTTATTTGATTAAGTTTCAGTGGTCCGATGATTGTAATTTTGATATGTTGAAATTATATGTGTCTAGTATGCCTCCGTAAAATTTCAAGTCCATCCAACTTGATTTGCTATTTTAATTGTATTTATCAAAACACTGCACAAATCTGCGAAATCGCCGTGTTTATCACCCATAGTGCGTGGCTTTCGTTTTAAGTTTGGATAATGATAAAACTCTAAAATTTGGTAGAAACATAATTCAGCATGTCTGGAAGATTCCTGTAAATTTTCAGAATTTTCTAAAAATCTTAACTATTTATTTCAGATTTTACAAGTTAACTGCACAAAACTGTCACGGGAGTGATAGCTTGTGGTAAAACATTTTATCTCCCAATCTATGGTGAATAATTGAGTGAGGCTTTTCTGGATAAAACTAGACTTAAGTGGCTTTTCAATATGATTGGTTTCATTTCCAGATTCATTATAATGAACTCACGGTGAATTTTGAAGTTGATACATTACAGTAAGTTGTTTTGGACAAACTGCCTTAGAAAATTTCTATGTTAATAGGCTGTTCAGTATGACTTTTACGTGAGGTGTTCAAGCCATTTGTTGTCCGATTTGGACTTGGGTTTCTTCATAAGAAATGTTCCCACCATGTCTAGTTATGATCTGGAAAGTTTGATCCCAAACCAAGTTTATAGATATACCTTTCATCGACCAAAGTCACCTACTGAAACTGTTCATTTCAACTAGTCAACTTTGGACTTATGTATTTCTCGATGAGTTAGATATTTTCAGTATGGTCTTCATGACATATGTAGTACTTGTTACAAGGTTTCTAAATTGGTAGCCTGCAGCCATTTTGGCATTGTGAGTCAAAAGTTACGAGCCTCATAAAACCCTCGTCGTTAAGCTAAAACTGAAAATTCTGAAAAATTTTCTAAGTATAGAAGTCAGTTTGAGTTGCCCACTTTGAGACCCTATATCTTCAGAACCACGACTCTTTTGGTTTAATTCCTTCTTAGAACTTGTAGTACATGTTTAGAGGTTTCCAGAATGTATCTTTGTACGACCATACGTATTCTGAATCGAGAGTTATGGGTCGTCAAAGTACATCACTGGGTTGTTTCAAGCTGTTTTGCTGAAATTAAAACACTTGAAATTTGACTAAGTGTTGAAACCCTATGTAGTATGCCTTATGTGACTAACATGCTATTAATCGATGCATTCATTATGTTATGTCATAGTGCGATAGAGCATTATAAGATGTGCAATTATGATAAAACATCATGATACGATATTTTCAACATACCTTAACGTGAAATATTTGACTAAGTCTACCACGTGGTCAATTGGTGTATATCATACCATGATATACACTAAAGTAAAATATGGGTTCTAAGACCCAATGGATTTTCAGCTCCAAAACCTCAAGGCGAGAATAGATAGGCTAAACTGGGACTTCTGATCGAAATGGGATTAAAGCGATCTAGTCGAGTGGGCTTTACTCTACTCAAAAATAAAATGCTTTTGAAATATTTATTTACGATGCTTATTTCAATTGTTGATAAAATATTTACATGATTACACGAAAAATGTTTATGTTTTGTGTATGTATCCTATCCGTGAGATTGATATGAATGACATGAATGATATGAATGTGTTGGGTCACTCGACTTATGAATGAAATCGATATCGGATCTATCTGTAAATATACAGCTAGGATTAGCGTGTACCGATGGTATTGCGTCTTTGTAAGGATAATTCACGGCCGATCACGGGGTGGTAGAGGCCTTTCACGACTTTCGACTATGATGATATGATGAATGATGATAAGGGATATGGATCATACACCGAGAAAAATGCACGCGGGCGATGATTTTATAGGCGATGAAAATATTTTAGTAAGCACAGGCATTTTCAACTAAAACCCTTGTGTTTACCATGATGTTGGCGATGTAATTGAAAAGAATAAAATGTTTTGGCATGAGTCACTGGGTGCATTCTTGTACTCGACCACGCATGTTGTTTTTAAATAATGCGGGTTGGCGGATGATGGATGGGCGGTGTTGAGCAATAGGATTATTGTATTTGAAAAGTTTATACCTTGATAGTACATCGTCATATGTACTTATCACATGTCTTCATTGCAGAACCTAAATTTATGTATTAAAGTCCAGAATATACTTGACATATGTTTTACAATTTATTGTTAAAAGGAATCTCACAATATAATTATCCATGTTTGAGGTTACAATCCTGTTAATCCGTACTTAGGATTGAGGGGCGTGACAGTGGTATCGGGCGGTTCGCTCTTGAACCCAAATCTTCTTTAAGGTTAAGTCAGATTGAGTCATTAACTTCTAGAGATCGGTGACAATGCTCAACACTCCATCACATCAAGCTCAACGAAATAAGGTAAATGACTCTTTTCAAAGTTTTGAAAATTAGCTGGCGGATGAATATTTATGAAATTATTTTTCTCGAGTTGAAAGCGAAAAGTTTGAAAGTGAAACAAAATTTTATCAAGCGAAATGAAAGCTATGAGAAGGTTGAGAATGAATGTTATGACAAATGATTTGTTAAGAAAGTTATGAAAAGAAGGAAGATATAAGAAAGATGATGACAATGATATGAGAAAGTTTTGACACGATATGCAGAAGATGAAATGTTTGAATTTACGAAATGTAATAAGGGTTCGTTATTATGAGCAAGTTATGATTATTCATGTTTAAAATGATTGAGATTGGACATTAATTGTCGAATATAATATGTTGAATTCTTTAAATTCAATGAAATACGTCGTGTAAATGAACTACGTAGGAATATTGAGTTTACTTCAATCTCAAAGTTGATTATGATGATAAGCATGCTAGTTCAGAGCGTAGACTTTTAGAAGCATGATCACTTTTACGAAAGAACACATAAAGTAAGAATTCCTTCAATTACAAGAACAAAAGTAACGATGGATTTGAGAACTTCATTCCATCTTGGTGAGGAAAAGTGAAAGATTTATCTGAAATTGTTCGACCTCGACATATGCGACCTCGGCCGACGCATCGGCATGTCATTGTATCGACTAAACATTATCATCGCCTTTGACATATTGGGGTAGTTTGTCGACCTCGGTGTCGGCAATATTCTGTACTACCTCGGCATCGGTAGCGGCATACGCGAACTTGGTGTCGGCATCGTTTATGACTTAGGCGCCAGCGTGTAAATTTCCTCGCACGCGTTGATTTTGTTTTGACTCGTTCTCGGTAGTGTGAACTCCGATTTACGTCTGGTTTCGCCTCGTGCTCCTAATGCACTGTACTTCATTTCTTATGGAGGACCAAATTCCTGATTCCTACTCCAGAATTCATGAGAATCAGTTGAAGTTAGTTCTATGATTTGAAAAGAGTAAAATGTTATAGTATGATCTGAATCCTAGAATGTTACTAAGAAAGTAAAATCTTGATGTACAAGTAGAACCTTGACATACATGAGAACTTTGTTGATGACCTATTACGGGTATATAAGCTTTCAAATTATATCCATTACCCAATTTACATGTCGTTGAGTTTAACTACATGACCTAGTTCAATTGAAAATCATTCGAGTTTCTCACTTCTTAGAAAACTTCCAATCAAAATTTACAAAGTGTCCTTTTGAACCCAAGCCTTATGTGGTGAGAATATAATTGTGTGCAGCTTACCTATGACAAAAAATCGGTGGTTGTCATTACGGTCTTGGACCCTAGAGCCCATTATTGAGTCAAGGAACATATTGATTTAGATCATTGAAAAGATGTTATCTTGATGGATGAGACAATACCTTTTGTAGGTAGTGTGATAATTTCTCCTTGATTTTTTTAAACCATCAAGTAAGATGAAAGTTGACTTACCTTGTCACTAAGTACAAATTAGTAAAGCGATAAATGTCGGGCATGAAATAGGTTGACTTATCTCGATCACCTAAAGTTTCGGACCCGATAAAGTGGGAGACATCAAGAAATATGATGTAAAGAAAATCTCGATGAAATGAGATATTTTTCTGTGATACACCGATGTGAGATACTCTTTGCGTTGAATCACGAGTAAAGGAAGTATATGATATCGTGGGATATTAATTTCCCTTATTATGTCATGGCGAGGAGCAATTACAACTTATCTTTAAGATAGTTGGATGTCCTTGAAACCTCGTTAGTAGGTTGGACATGTTTATAAAGAATGAAGATGCATACAAGATATTCTTTTCAAAGAATATATATATATAAAAGTGATAGCATCGGAAAATAGATCTTTGCCTTATACCTCAATCAAAGATTATGCTTGAGCATAATCGATCCCAAATAATTGAAACTTCGGTTGGACGAATGATAATGAGATTGAAAATCATAACCACTCAAGATTGTGTGAATAGCTAGGATATCCTAGCATGTAAATCAGTATGGAGAAATATCTCCAAAGTCGAGACATGGCAATAAGATGCTTAGAATTTAAGTTATGGTGTGCGAATGTACTACCCTACCAAGCCATGGCGATGATAACGGTTTTAGTCACGAAGGTGGGCGGAAGTATAAAGTAAGATTGCTAGGATACCATGCTCGAAAGCAGACAAAGTCGAAAATAGCGGAAGAAATTACGAATTATACAATTAGATAGTTCGATATGACATAAGTTTGAAATGTTATGACTTGATAAGTAAGGTAATTCCCTGAAGTAAGGAAGCGGATTAAGAAATAGATTCATTATTTTGAAATAAATCTTAATACTCTAAGTTATAATGACACGAAAGCGACTTGTCTTGTGTAACTTAATAGTTAACAAGCAAGATAGCTTATAGATCCTGCAAGAAATCGACCAGAGAACACGGAAGAGATTCATTGAGGGACTTTAAGATAAATCATTGGAAGATTATCCCTCACATTGTGACGATCGGTAAAATGGGATATTAAGTATCTACGACATGGAAATGAAGAAATCATTGAATGTCGAAAAATGGTAAAGATATTTGACGTCAGTAAAAGTACAATACATCCGTGGACAAAGTTTTATCTTATCAAATTGCATGATGAATCATAAAAGATTAAGAAATGATATATCGAAAAGGGATATTCTGACGATGGCGCTAAAGGCGGTACAAGTTTCTCTAGAGGAGTTTAAAGTAAGGACATATGAAATATATTCTAAGATCGATAAAGTGAAAAGAATTAAGTCATTCATGGGATTAGGAATGAATGATAGTGATAAACATAGCGATCTCTAAGATGAGACTGTTATGGAAATATATCGATATCGAATGATAAGTTGATGTAAACTAACCATAGAATCTATTAGTAAAGCATAAGATACTAATACCGAGAAGTATATGGTGAATGAAATGAGGACCATAGCAAGGAACATAATGTCCCGATGGAAAGGACGATATATGAAATAGACATTTACTTGAATAAATGGAAGACCGTAGACCAAGCTACCTTGCATGCAGAAGCAACAACGAGGACGAAAGGTAGAATATGTATGAGGAAAATTTCTCGAGAATAGCCATAAGATTTTGTTCATTTAGGTGCTTCGCTTTTGACATCGCACAAGTATGCGTGAAGCGATAGAACCACTTCAGTGGCGAATCGAAATGAAAATCTCCTTACCTATCGAAATTTTGACCATCGCAAATGTTGCTCAAGCTCAAATTGAACCTAGAATCGCCTAAAGTGCTATCGATGATTTGGATCATTATATCTATGGAGCGTAGATATAATTTTAGAACAAGAGTTTGAAATTGTCATTCATGTGATTAGTGACACAGGTCTAGCCTTTTAGTTAGAGGTTTACGACGAGAATATCGGTACCTTTTACGTATGTGAATATCTTTAAGGCAACATCTGTTGAAGATGTAAGCGTAAAATGAGTATTAAGATAAAAGTCTGAGGTCGTCTAGGTATATATGTCTTAAAGTGTATAATTCTTTAAAGAGATCCTTCTTGTTTAGAAATCCTCCATTGCTTAAATTAAGTCGGTTATCTAAAATATCCGTTTACAAATGACAAGAAAAGGGAGTTTAACGGGTGAAGTTAACCCAAGGCCTAGAAGTTTATAACTCTCTTTGCGTGTCGACTCTTTTAATATGAACTAGAAATGAATTTAGAAACAGTTTGAAGAAATTTTGCACCTGGATGGATACTCGTAACTATAGAGTGTCGAATGAGGATGGTACCACAGCGTATCATGGTTTGCAACAGTTAGCGAATTTTTGCAAAAGAAGTATCAAAGAATATTTTCTCCATGATAAAATTCCAAAGCCAAGAACTTACGGATTTGTCAGCGAGCTCAGTATACATATAATGCGTGAAACAACACCTCTGAGTACTTGTCCTAGTCCTCGACAAGTTACAACTGCACGGCATAAAGGAATGGTTGTACCATCATGTTTCAGCCTCCATGTCTGTGCCGTCAATGATTATACAGAAAAGGCGAGAATGGTAAAAGGGCGGGATCTTATAAGCCCATCGGATTAGGAGAATTACGCTACCAACTCGACCATTCTTTACGATAAAGTAACACCAACTTTTAGTATTGAAGAAGAAGCGAGGGGCTGACTTGACCTGGCTCTCTAAAGAATGACCATGATATGAAAACAAAGCGTCTTGGAAAGACAAGTTTCGAGGAGATGCGACTCAACAAAGATAACTCGAAGCATAGAATCTTGGGATCTATGAGACTTATATGTAAATAATGGTTTATGATGAAAATGATGTGATTATAATATGTAAAATAAGCGTAATTTGGAAGAATTTATGAATATGGTGAAGAAGTGCAAGTTTTGAGTGTAAAAAAGCTAGGCGTCTTTGTCGGTCGAGCTCGGTGGTGACCCTACGTAAGTAATACGAAAAGTCCTCCTGAGGCATTATGATGTAATATTGTGGTCTTGAAGGCGATATCCAAAATCAAATGAATTATTACGAATAAAATATGGTTACTATGAGATAATAGTTCGTCGTTCGGACTAACGATACCAACCCTGTTTATGAACCTCAAAATCGAGTGTTTCACATCACTAGATAATTTTATCTCAATCCTCATAAATGATGTTCTTATCTATTCAAGGGCGAAAAGAACATAAAGAAAATCTAAAGGCTGTCTTACGACTTTTAAGAGTAGGAATTTTGCAAATCGATGTTTGTAAATTTAAAAGAAAAATATTCCTCGGGCACATAGTGTCTTTAGAAAAAACAATGTAAATCGACAAAGGATCCATTAAGAACTCTCTAAGGTAACAAGACAAATAAGATAGTTACCACAAAATAAGTCAGATTCTCACAGATTAATAAAAGTAGCTATGTATTATATGAGATAAATAATAACTTATGTGTCCGATGCTAAGGCCACATGAGAGAATTTCCCAACTCGTGACTTGAAATAGTGGCGAATCTGATTTAAGAAAAAGGATGTAGAGACAAAGAGGAGGATTTAAGAATTTCCAAGGCGTCGAGAAGCCTTATCTCTGAAGGAAGAATGTGCGTTCAGACGACGCAAAACTCAAAATGAAATAATGAGTGAGGCTCGCGATACACCTATACCGCTCCGCGAGATATATAGGTGTACGACACGAAAGAAAAGTTTTGGTGGGAAGGCGTGAAGCGAGACATAAGCTTCTTTAGTAGAACCTTGTCTTGTTTGCGGAGATAAGCGTTACACCAGCGTCGATACGGAAAGTTCGATCGTTGGAAATACCGAGTGGAAATGGGATGAAATAACGATGGACTTAGTTCTGAACTTACCCATCGAAAAACAGCCTTATATTTGTAATTGTTGATAGACTCACGAAAGTGCTCACTTCTACCAATCCAAAGTACTTATGGATCGACAAGTTAGCCGTGTATGTAAAGGAGATTATCGACTTCACGGTGCAAAATCTATTACCTCGATAGTGGCGATGGTATAAATACCAAAGTCGCGAGGACATCACTCTTATATCAATAAATTAGAACCCTTCACAATTTACAAAGTTTGAATTTATTCTTGACAAAACTTGGATCAGATAGGAAAGATGACGAATCGGTAAAAGATTATAAATGTGATAAATGATCACCTATGAGCAGTTAATGTAAAATTTAATGCCTAAGATATAAAATTAGGTCTAAATTATGGTATGTCCTTATAGAAAAAGACTCGTGGAAAAGTTAAGAAAAGCGAGCGAAATAGTTCGAAATCAAGGCGAGATGTAGTAGTATTCCAGCCAAGGTGAAATATGACTAAAAAGAGAATGAAGATGGGAATAGAATACAATTAAGATAAGGAATGAAGAGCTAAAGGATATTCTAGGAAGAGGCGGTGTTATATTGCAAGGAAGAGATATACATATATTTCAAGCAATAATAAGCTTAGAAATGAAATCGTGAATAAAGTGCATGATCTACTCATACAGCGAAGGCATTATTAAGATGTATTATGATTTCGAGAAAAGTTAGATAGCAAGGAATGAAATGAG